>JAWZYV010019433.1:0-600000 GCA_038373885.1 Cheiracanthium punctorium
CTCACCTACCAAGACCACCCTAAAAAAGAATATCCTATCACACCGTTTTAACATGCACGTTCTCTGTAATAAATTCTGACCTTCAGTTTATTCCTTACCAACCATGGCTTATGTTTACTGGCTTTCTTTTTATAAGTGCAAGGTTTTATTTTGATTCATCATAATTCATTCTGATTCATCTTGTTAGCTTTTCGGTTTTAAATTATTAGAATAATGAATGATTTATCAGTATATATTTATGTATACATATTTTTGTTTTTTTAAATATTCATTTTAAGCATGAATACTCTTATTTTAAAAATGCTTTTTTAAATTAAGTCATGGTATTAATAATTCAACAACTAATAAAAACAACTTAAAATAAACTCTTCAAATTAAATGTTAGTGTAATTGTAACTTTTCAAACAAATTTTCATTTCTAAATGCTAGAAACCCCTTTTTACAGGAAACTTTTTAAAAATGATTTAAAACTTATTTCTTAAAATATAAAATATTGGCTATTTATAACACTGATTAAAATTAATGGTTAATTAGTTTTGTTAGAATAGTTTTAATAATTATATTTTTGCTATTATTGATATAGCAAAGCTTATTGCCCCTCACCAACTTTGATTAAACATATCTGTAAGCCTTCTTAGAAGAAAAGGGGCTGTATAAAAAATACATGTTTCTATTTATTTACATTTAATATTCAGAAAATTTTATTTGATTCCATAAAATAACTATGTAATTTATTCTATATGTCTATGATCAACATTTAAAGAAGAAACTCTATAGGTCAGGGTTTTTAGGACAACCTCGATAACAGCGTTTGGAAGTGATTATGATTTTTATTTAATGTTAAATATATTAAACTTTTTACTTTCACTGTAAATTATCATGAAAGTTATTTATGTTTTGTGGCAGATCTACACAAGGATTATTTGCCAGGAGAGGACAGCTCGCGTCACTGAATGTGTCGCTTAGAGCTATATATACGTCCTTCCCGTAATTTCCCGCCAGAATTTGGAACCTCATCAGAAGGTGGGGGACTTCTGAATATTGGCACCCCTCGGAAGCTGCTAGCGACCGCCGAGAGGACTTTCGGAACCACGGATTTAACGTGCACGTACGCCGCATGTACACGGTGGTCTTTAGTGGTACGCCGGTATCGAACCCACAACCTTCCGGTTACGAGTCCAACGCCTTAACCACTGGGCTACCACGGCCCCTTCTACACAATGATTAACTGCTTAATTTAGACATGCCTTGGGTGGTGGACTTTTTGAGGGGTCCTAACCCGAATTGCCATTACAGATGGAGAAAATGGCCGCGCGTTAAGCCAGAACCCTATACCTATACATTAGTCTTTTACTAATTGTGATGAAATTAGTAAAAATTATTTATTCTACAATGTGAAAGACACTTGATTAAATTAAAAAAAATTTATTAGATAAATTTATATATTATAAAGCTCTCTTCTTTATAAAACTTACAGCTTATTAAACTTTTAAGATAAACTGAAAAAAAACTTGCTGAAATATGCAAGACTGATAAAGTATAAATATTTAGAGGGATAACTTATCAAATACTGAACTATTCATATATGAATAAAATACAGCAAGAAAAAAAAAAAAAAAAAAAAGATGCAATAAATCTATTATAACAATTAATATAACTTGATGTAAAATTCTCAGAGTATTATTAAGAAAAGGGAAAATACTATTCACTTTCGCTCAACGAATAAAACATTTTTGCATAAAATACTTTGCATTAAAAATAAAAATAAATAAATAAATATTTTAAAGAAAACCTAGTATTTAGAAAGAATTTAAAACCACAACCTATTGGGAATGAGAAAAATTGTTTAAACGAATCGCTTAAAAAATAACCTTGTTCAAATTAAAATAGTCTGACAGTGAAAAGTTTTTTTTTTTTTAAGAAAAACAAATATTCTCTCAAGTCACAGACTGGAGTTTCTTTTTGCATTTTTAAATGGAACGGTTAAAACGACCCTTCAAACAAATGTTTAAAATAAAAAGATTTGGGGACAGAGGGGACACCCCGCCCTGTAACCCCCTCTCCCGATTGCGATAGTTCATATGTACAATATGCTTAGAAAACCTGATAACAATAGCTTTTTTAGACAAGGATTATCACCGCTCCCAGACCAACTGAAAATTTGGAGGGTCACATGAAGATTTGAGGGGGTCCCATGTCGAATTTAAGAGCAGAAAAGGAAATTTCTTTTAAATTTTAAAACAAACGTCTGTTTAAAAATTTTTAGACGAAGTGGGAGGAAAGGGGAATACAGCCCCCACTGTGCCCCCCCTCTTCGACCCTACGCCTATGGTTCGAATGTATTGTACTCTTAGGAAAACCTATTAACAATAGCTTCCTAAGGAAGGCTCATCACTGCTCCAGACCTACTGAAATTTTGGGGGTGCACAGGAAACATTTGAGGGGGTCACATATCGAATTTTAGAGCAGAAAAGAAAAGTTTCTTTAAAATTTCAAACATGTTTATTTTTTAAAAAATTGACGAAATTGTTCGGTGGGGGCAAGCTCCCCCCCTGTGCCCCCCCTCTTCGACCCTACGCCTATGGTTCATATGTATTGTACTCTTAGGAAAACGTATTAACAATAGCTTCCTAAGGAAGGCTCATCACTGCTCCAGACCTACTGAAATTTTGGGGATGCACAGGAAACATTTGAGGGGGTCACATATCGAATTTTAGAGCAGAAAAGAAAAGTTTCTTTAAAATTTCAAACATGTTTATTTTTTTTTAAATTGACGAAATTGTTCAGGCGGGGGCACAGGGGGACACGTGACCTCCTGTGCCCCCCCCCCCCCCAACCGACGCTACTCCTATAGTTCATATGTGAAATGAATCATGTTGGCGTTTTTACCGTTCGCGTTTTTTACGTTTGGCGTTTTTTCCGTTCGCGTTTTTACCGTTCCAGTTTTTTCCGGTTGGCGTTTTTACCGTTCGCGTTTTTTCCGCACACCGTGGAGAGGGGGGGGCGTTAATAAAATGTTGAAAGTCGCACAAGGTTTGCAATTTTTGATTATTGATCGCTAAATGTGGTGCCAAAACGTGACAATTTATTAGAAATGTATTTCGCGTATAGTTAGAAAACGCCTGGCGTATATTGTAAAACAGTTTTATTGGGCGATTTTAATATAGATTTCTATTCCGAAGAAATGCTCTGTGGAACAAGAAAGGAAAACACGGTACACTCATGGATTATGATGCCCATTCCAAACAGCATTTAAAATGTCTTTGCGGTATAGTTTGAATATGCCTACAGGAAGAATATGCCTGGCGAAGATTGTAAAACAGTTTCAGTAGGCGATTTTAAGATAGATTTCGATTCCAAAGATGTGTTTTATGGTACAAGAAAGAGTTGATTCCTATTTTAACGTCTCCCACTCTCGCCAACCTAAAAAATCCCCGTACTTTGGCGAGCTTTGCAGTCATGGGTCTCTGGGAGTTATGCACAAGTTTCAACGGTACTTTCGTATTATCCCGGCGGTCCACCAAGACAAGCAATTTTTCACCAAGATAAATGCCGGGCACATGAAATTGTTGATGGTTTGGAATACGATTGGCAACGTATTTAAAATCTACGAAAAAGTAGTTTGGCGGAAGTGACCGCCGGGATAATACGTAAGTACCGTTTCAACACACCCAAAAGAACTAGGTGATAACTAAAGTAAACAAACTAGCAATAAACGCGCCAGTTGAGGAATTTGAAGACATTTAATTATTAAAACAACATTAATTGGTAATCCAAAATAAATAAAAATGTAACGGCATGCTGTACTTACATGTTGTTCCAAATCGCCATTTTAATTCTAAATTACGATTTCTACATAAATGCAAAAAATCGTCATGGTAACTTCATATGTTTAATCATCGCCTCCTTGGCGAGAGTCGAGGCGTTAAAGTAGGAAACAATATATAAAACGGTAAAGTATAGTTGTGATATACTTGGCGAAGATTGTAAAATAGTTTTAGCAGGCGATTTTAAGATAGATTTCGATTCCAAAGAAGGGTTTTATGAAATAAGAAAGAAAAATACAGCAGAGTCATGAATAATGATAACACTTTCCAACTTAATGGAATAAGGACGAAAAATAGGGACGACGCATAAGTTCTGATACGATTTTAATATATAGCACTATAGTGCGTATTTAAAATCTGAAAGTGTTTCAGATTTTCATTCTTTTTTTTTGGGGGGGGGGGCAAAATTTTTTATGGAATGACTATCAATAAGTCTCAAGGCCAAACTATGTCTGTTTGTGGATTAGATTTGAGCCCACCACGTTTTTCACACGGACAGTTATACGTGGCATGCTCTCGAGTGGGCATCCAGATTGTTTGTGTTATCTAATACTCTATTGCGTTAAGGGATTGATATTATTTTTTAGTAAAATTATAGTAATTAGCGATATATATAAATTTAAAGAATAAATTACAATGAATTAAAAATATAAATGTTTGGTATTGTGTTATTTTTACATTCCAGCATCGTTCACAGCGCTCCATGCCTCTTCCACTCATATACCACATCCTCACAAACTTACAATAAGTTAGTCATTTCTCTCTACTAAAATAATCCTAGGAATAATTTATATGGCAAAACAACGTTTGCCGTGTCAGCTAGTTGTTTCTATAAATTTTTAGACCCTTCGAAAACACAATATACTTTAAAATGTGAGTTTAAACACAGTTGAAAAAACACTCAAAATACTGGTGTTAAACGATAAAGTAATTAAAAAACTTTGTAAAAAACACTCAGATTGGGAAGTCAAGAAGTCAAAATGAAGGTGGTATGTTATCGTTTGTTACTATACTCTAAGGCGACTGCCTTAAAATTTCCTCTCTTTCCTAAGCTAAAAACCCTCAAGGGTGGCTTCCAACACAGTCACATTGTATGTAGCTTGTGTATCTGTGATTCCATAGAACAAGCAATTTATGACTTTTGTTTGAATATAAGTCAGTTCCCACACGTGTCGGCGACTGCATTTGTCAAGTAATATCATGTGAGGGAAGCATTTGCACCTTCCCTCCTTGTACTTTACAAGTATCCCCCCTTGGAGAATGTTTACTTTCAAATGTCCCCCCCTGGCGAAAATGTTCAGTTCGCACCCTGCTGGCAACAGTCAAAATGTCAGAGTTTGGTGTTCCCAGAGCGGGAACACTGCGCGTTAAAGGGTTAAATACCCTCCTCTCATGTACCACTGCAGCTCTATCAGCCACCTCCTGGCTACGCCTCGCTCCTGCTTATAACACCGCAATACAGAAACGCTTTGGCCTCTCAGCAAAATTAACGTTGCTCTGCTAGCGACAACCGGCGATAACTGAGTTTTTCGAGAGTCTGGGTTGACCTGCCCTTTTATACTTTCTGTGCAAATTTCGCAAACGTTCTACCAATCAACATTCCTATTGGTCGTGTTCCTGTATAATGATTACGTAATACTAATGCAGGGAAGCGAATATTATAGGCCCGATTAATAAATTCGCATCAACTGTCGCCAAGCTTAGTGATTTCTTTGAGAGATGTCGTCAAGTTTGCCGCCAAAGTAAGTCTCCAAAACTGAAGGCAGCTGATCGATATCGCCAATATTTGACGAGAAACTGCCAAATCCCATTCTTTTCTGTGGTAAACACAAAGATCCCTATCTCGCGTTCTGGTTAAACGATTTTCATTCAATGAAATTAAAAAAAAATAATTATTAGACACGTAGAATACGAATTTTAGCCTAAATTCAACCCCCTTAACAGCAGTTCAACTAAAAATTTATAACAATATAATGTTTTGATATGCTGCATTTCAGAAAATTTTGCTATGCAGCTCAAAGTTTTTTTATTGGAAGTTTCACAAGTTAAAATGGTTAATCTTTCCTAAGAGCATATAAGATAGTTTTTAATGAAGTATTATGATTTTTTTTCAACCATCTGATACTATTTCTTTAATTAAAAAACTGTTTAAGATCCATTAGATATGCATTGCCAACAACCTATGATCATCTGTGAACTCTAATTTTGCAGAAAAGCCTTTTAAAATTTTTCTCATGAGAAGTGAAAGAATAAGACAGCGTTGGAAAGCTCAATTTACCAGAATACAAACTGATTTACTGGTATTGGCTCAAAAGATGTCAAATTACATGTTTTATACATAACAAAATACTCCCAATGTTTTCAACGGATCAGAATGCAGAATGATTTTGAATCATAGCCAATACATTCTGTAAAAGCTCGGGGAATTGATAAAGGCTAGTCAACTGAGAAAGTGTTGCCAAAAGATAATCCCTTTTGATATTAAAAAAACCCAACTGAACAATGCCACCGAACGCATTAAAAACAAGCCAAGCGAGATGAAATGTATAATGCAGAAGAACAATTTATTTAATATTTTTTGCGAATTAAAAACTATATGACAGTGAAAGAAAAAAAAGTATTTTAAAATATTTTGTTTCATTCTATTTTTTATTAATGACAGAAGAGTTGTCCTTTTCTTAAGATCTTATTTAAATAGAATGTATTTAACGTAAAAAAGCAATTTTTTCTACATTCTTCCATGATAGGGATGGACACCAGACGGAAAATAGGCCTGTCTCGCAAAACAGCTGCAAAGCTTCGTCTCGTCTCGTAAAATACCTATTATATTGTAATGATAAGAACGTCTGTCTCGTCCAGCATAAAGCTGTAAATCTGTGTCGTCTAGCATAAAACTGTAAATCTCTGTCTCGTCTCGCATCCACCACTAGTCAATGAAGAGGCGTGTGATAAGGCCGTACATAAAATAAAAATGCAATTTTCGCTTATTGATATAAATACAGTCAAACCTCGATTTAACGTACTGTAATTTAACGAATTCTTCGATTTAACGAATATTTTTTCTGTCCTGACAAAAAGGGTGCTAAAATACTCTGATTCAACGAATTTTTAGCTTTGATTTAATGAACAACAATAACTGAAATAAAATTCACACATAAAACTAAAACTTTGAATTTTTCGCACGCAAAATTAATATTGACAAAGAGCTTTGGAAAGTCAAAACAAAACCAGAAAAACAAAGCACTATCAAGGATTTCTTTCCAAAGTGCCAATAAGTATGTGTGCATTATGTATTGAGTTTGCATTATGTATTGAGTTTCAAGAACAAACAAGTAACATTAAAGAATTTAAATAATTTTTAAGTTGATCTCCTAACGTATAATTTTTAAGTTCGCAGTAACAATAGTCATTCATTTTTACTTCCTTGTACGTAGTATAAGGAAGTAATGTGATCCCGAAAAATTTTGGGGGCCAAATTTCGACATAAAAACCGATTTTGACTACCTCTAAATTTAATTAAAAAATTTTTTTCGATGCATCTCATCGTAGGCTAGCATGCACGATCCTATTAACGCGTCTGCAACTCATTTTGACCAGTGGCGAGTCTACTGTGGCCAGTTTTTCCATGCCGTCTGTACGTACGTACGTATGTACGTACGTACGTACGTACGTATGTATGTAACTCGCATATCTCAAAAACTAATGGTCGTAGAATGTTGAGATTTGATATTTAGGATTGTTCTATGATCTAGTTGTGCACCTCCCCTTTTGGTGGCAATCGAATGGATAGTTTATGTACAGGACCGCCCAAAAGATTCGAAATACATTACGCTCTATGGGCCGAAATTCATTAAACTCGCCTAACTCAAAAACTATTAGGCGTAGAATGTCGAAACTTCATATTTTGGATAGTTGTAACATCTAGTTGTGCACGTCCCCTTTTGGTTCCATTCGACTGGATAGTTTATCTACAGGACTGCCCAAAACATTCGAAATACATTACACTCAATGGGCCGAAATTCATTAAACTCGCATATCTCAAAAACTGTTAGGCGTTGAATGTTGAAACTTTATATTTAGGATTGTTGTAACATCTAGTTGTGCACCTTCCCTTTCGGTTCCATTCGACTGAATAGTTTATCTACAGGACCGCCCAAAAGATTCGAAATACATTACGCTCTATGGGCCGAAATTCATCAAAGCGTTTTTTAGAGGTATTGGGCTATTTCAAACGACTCAGAAGTGATATATGCTGTAAAGAGTTAGAAAATGAATTTCTCCATTAAAAAAAGTGTCTTTTTCATTTATAGTTCTGCTACAGGAACACTCAAAAGATTTCCAATACATTACGGTCAATAGCAATTTTAGGGGCATTCATCCATTTCAAGCACAATACCGTCCTACCACATAAGTTAGGTAATGGTCCGACCACGGTCACGTGCCTCCCTCAAGAACTATGCCAAAAGTCGCCAAGCTTGGCGACTTTTGGTGTATGTGTGTGCATATTTAACTCTCAAATCTCAAAAACTATTATGAAATTTCATATATAAGAATGTTGTAACATCTAGTTGTGCATCTCGATTTTTGGTTCCAATCTACTGGAGAGTTTATTTACAGGACCACCGAAAAGAATTTCAGTACCTTAATGTCTATGGACATCTTCAATATAATACAACTGTAGACAGTCATTGTTTGGTACATGCTCAAAATCTCGCCGTCTGTCCTCGACCTTGGCGAGTTTTGGCGAAATATCGCCAAATTTGGCGATAGTCAGTCATTGGGTCCATGCCCAAAGTATCGCCATTTGTTATCGTTCTTGGCGAGTTTTGGCGGAATATCGCCAAATTTGGCGATAATCTGTCATTGTTTGGTTCATGCTTAAAATCTCGCCAAATGTCGTCGACATTGACGAGTTTCGCCGAAATATCGCCAAATTTGGCGCCAAAAATTATTTCCTATTTTGTATAACTCTAAAACTTTAACCCGTAGATTTTTTAACTTTGTATTTAGAACTATTGTAATATCTAACTGTTTTCAATATCTTTTTTGACAGCAATCGACTGAGAATTTATTTACAGGGTGAGCCAAATGACTTTGAATACATTGAGGTGTATAGATGCATTCAATTCATTGAAAGTCTGTGGTCAATGACTACTTTGGCTATCCCCAAAATTTCGCTGACTATCTCAAGTTTGTCGGCTTTTGGTGAAATATCGCCAAATAAAGTGTCAGAAGGAAATCTTTCAAATTGAACTCAGCTTGGCGATATCGAAATATTTGGCTAGAAATCGCTAAACCTTACTATTATTGATATTTTATCTCTTTCAAACAAATAAATTTAGAGGAAGTGCATCGAAAATATTTTTGATCTAATGGACGTGCAAGGAAGTCATGTGTTGGACACATCAGATTTTTTCATATCAATATCTAAGGGTATTTTGCATTGATATTTTTATATCATACTCTTTACAAAAATTGATGTTCGAATTAACGAATTGCTTCGATTTAACAAATGAATTTGTGGGTCCCAATCAATTCGTTAATTTGGGGTTCGACTGTATATCCACTTTTTTAGTGTCATTAATTTTAACTAGTACTGTCCAATCCCATTTTAGCAAAGTCCAAGGGACAAGCGAAGTCTTTTTTCTATGAAATTTCATTATACGGGATATTTCTAATAATGAAATTTTCCTATGAAATTTCATTATTAGAAATTTTTACGATAGCCAAAGATAAGTTGGTTATAGCGGAAATTTTAAGGATTAGTGAAGTTGTATAATTTAAAAATTATACACAACATTTAAAATCAAATAAACATCGAAATTATTGAATTTTTTTAGCACTGAGCTAGACTGTAGGAGAGAACACTCCCTGTAGCTGCTTGTTGGGCTTCAGGTTTTCCGAACTACCACTCAAATATGTAAAAATTGGAAACTGAGCGACCTGCAGCACTCCTAACGGTTAAAGAAAAAAATATTTCCCGCGCTCACTCGTTGACTGTTATTACATATTAGGTGAGGAAAAGGGCTCAAAAATTGCATAAAACATTAAAAAAAAAATTCTAATCCAAATTTTGGAAAAAGTTGTTTTAAGGTGCACAACTTCATGTTTAGAACTTTTTTCCTACCAAATTTGGTATTTCTACGTGCAGCCTTTTGTCCGTAACATCTCTGACAGACAAACATCTTCTTTTATAATAAGTAGAGATGTCAAATGTAGTTGTGGGAGTAAGTTATTTTAATATTTTAAACCAATAACAATATTTTGGTACTTACGTATTATCCCGGCGGTCATTCCCACGAAACAATTTTTTCTTCAAATGTGCTGGCAAATTGTTGCCAATTGTATTCCAAACCATAAATAATTTCATGTGTCCGACATCATTTGTCCGATTTCATTTATCTTGGTGAAAAATCTCTCGTCTTGACGGACCGCCCGGATAATACGCAAGTACCAATATTTTTAATGAAATATCAAAGTAGTTAGAGCAGTTGTAGCCAGGGGCGTAGCCAAGGGGGGTTAGGGGGGGTCATAACCCCCCATGAGAAAATTTTTCCATACAAAATGTATATTCTTCACTACATTATCACACACACGTATACATATATATGAGTTGTAGTAGTCGTAACTCCCACCCCCCATGAAAAATTTCTGGCTACGCCCCTGGTTATAGCATAAGGCCTCCCTATGCTAATGTACCATCCTACCTTCCTGCCCTCCAATTTGTCCTCCGTCATATCAGGCTGCCGTAACAAAACACAGCCGATGTGATCAGAACCATATGTAAACAAATACGTCAGCCAACAAATTACACTTATCTCCGAAATTGGCGTGAAAACGTGAAAGGCCTTATAGCGCAGTCTTCCCAAATATTAACGAAAAATAGCATATACTCAAAACATACAAAATTACACTGATATTGAATCATGATATTTGGAGTAAGTTAAAAATATTTCTAACTGAGCATCAGTTAATAATTTCGTTAGGGATTTGCCACCCGTGGCGACTTTTCATTCTTTGGAATATGTGCATTATTGATAATCATTTCCCATTAAAGTTGTCCATGAAACAATTCTCAATATAGTCTGTATATACTACAATGGCATACTTAACGTTCCTAAATATTTTATCTCACCAATAGGTAGCGAATAACTAAGTTGCACCTGAGATAATATCGAAATTTTATTGAGATCGTATTAAATTTTGAGAAAAACACAAACCATAGATAATTCCAATATCCAGATTAATAAATCGATTCAAATTTGTCTGGTAAACAAATGATTAAAAATCTTATATAGTAGTAAATATTTTGAAATAGAAAATCGTCTTATGTAACTTACCTCTTGTATAATTAGATTTTATTTTTCGTAAATTTAGATTCTGTAGGTTTTATTTTCTGTATGAAAAAATTATGAAATCATTTTCCTTGTGCGTAATTTTACTTTTTGAAGCTTCTTGGGATGAGCTAATATCTAATCAGTGTATATTTAGTAATGCACGATTTGAAATTTCCATTTATACTTCGGGGTATTTTATACTTTTTCAAATCGCAACTCAAATGAGAAGACGTCATTGTAACGTCACTCATTTTACATTTTATTAGAAGTTAAACCAGGCTAATAAGTTCTGAAAAATGATGTGACAAGCGAAATAATTCAGCAAATTAGAGATTTCCTTTGGCTGGAAACAACCAACACAACACTAGATATAATGCCTGCGGACTGTGACGTGAAGACCCTACGACGTAGTCATAGATTGGCTTCTTTCCCGACCAACAAACGGTTCATTATATTTGGTATTCGAAAGTGACTGAAGTTGGTTGTGAAATTTCCGAAGAATTTTGCTTTGCATAACTCGTTGTTCTTTTTCCAAATATTTAAAGTTTTTCTGTTTTTATCAGGGAATACTTAGATATTTTTAGATTTTGTAAATCAAGCTTCAAAGTTTTCCTTTCGAATTTAAGGGAATTATTCCGTAAGCGGGGGCAGGTCACCAAAGCTTTCTCGCGTTGCTAAATACGCCAATACTGCAAGGATTGTGCTTAGATTATATGGAGAACAGTGATGTAGTCCTGAGAAAAAAAGTGGTGGGACGCTCGTTTTTGACAAATTAAACTTAAATACGGGTAATTAGTTAAATGTAAGTATTGCTAATTATAATTAATCAAATCGTTAATTTTAATTATTTATTAATTGATCGTTAATTTTTGGAGTAATTAATTACATTTTTACTGTAAAAGAATGCAACTTTTGATCAACAGTCCTTCAAGGAAAACAATTTTTCAATCTACCACTGTCAACAAACCAAATGTCAGAATAACTGAATAATTACTTTTTTTTATTTGTACTGGACCTCTTGCTAGCTAAGTTCCCCCTCTCCCCAAACCATCAAACCATTTGGGGAAGACACTCTTTGACGAAGAGAGCCTTTCACAAGACGACAAATCTGTTTCTAAGCATATGTTTACATTATTTAGCATTTACAAAGAAAGCAAGTCCAAGTGGTCCAAAAAGTTCGTTTTGGTTGCCATTCGGAAGCAGAATTACCAAACGAAAATCCTATTACAGTAAAAAGAATTTAGAGCGTCCTCTTGTAAGCAAAAAAGTGGGGGGACGCATAAGCTCAAATAAAAAAGTAAGGGGACGGCGTCCCTCCGCGTCCCCCCTCGACTACACCACTGATGGAGAACTGTTTTAACGGCAACTTTAATGGGTTAGACGTTGGCAACAACAAAAAAAAAAAAAAAAAAAAAAAAAAAAAAAAAAAAAAAAGGACCAACCAAACCTGCCCCCGCTTACGGAATTATTCCCGAATTTAACAGTTCAAAGGTTGCTCTTACTAGTGATCTGCAGGAAATGGCTACCAACATTAAAATGGCTCTTTTTCAAGTTTGAGGCAACAAACATGAATTTGGACGTTTCTGATACATCAAAGTCGCCGCCGGCTGAAGCAGATATCGTGCGAGGTAGCATCTTTCCATCGGACATTTATAGAAGCAGCCTCCCAGGAACACAGACATGGTGAAAAATCTCTCTTGGAAAAATGACAGAAATTGTAGTGGTTTATACCAGTAGTCAAAGCATTCCCAAATTAAATGCAAGTACTCTCAAACACGAAATAATATCTCATATTGAAGATACTCAGGAATAACGGGAATAAAGAAGTGGCGGCTCGTGGGATACAGCAAGTACTGCCGGGCTGCACTTGAAATTATCAACACATACTTTATAATAATTTATCCTATAAATTTTCTTAAATTCAGATTTGAATTATGGAATTCCCATGGTAAATTTAAAAAAAAATCTAAAAAAAAAAGTATTGTAGTAACTGCCGGATCGCTCATTCAGAAAAAAAGCCCTTTAATCTTCCCGCAATTCAACAGCGAAAGTCGTTGGTACAGCCCTCAGACCTGATAAAGGAATTGGCAGCACCGTTGCCATGGTAACGACATGTAAGCAGTCTTTCCGGCTTAGGATAACATAGCGCGTATGTAGCTAAGACTCAGCTGAAGAAAGGTTTTCTGACTACGGCTGCACTTGTGAATTCGACTAACTGATTCGCTCGGACGAGAAGTGAGGGAGAGAATAAGACACAGAGAATATATGTTCTAGCCCAGCGTTTCTCAGCCTGAGGGGGCACGCCCCCCGCAGAACGTTTGCACGGGGGGGGCGAGAAAAACTAAAGAGCAAGTAGTGATGCATGTTTTTAAAAAATAATCTTATTTATTCTCATTTTTACTAAAAAATATATCCATTTTCGCTTAAAATGTTCATTATTAAGGATTAAAAAACTCAATGTATGCTGAAAAATGTGAGGGGGGGGGGCGCCACTGTAAGTTAGCCTTTGTTGGGGGGGGGCACGACGTTAAAAGATTGAGAACCGCTGTTCTAGCCCATTCTAACGGAAACAATAGTTTTTTTTTTGTGTGTGTGTCTGGGAAGGTTGAAAGTTTTTGCTTTATTTCTTACTGTGTCCATGTGTTATTGGAATCTATGATTTAACCGTTTTGAAACATGGAGCCCCGTTATGATCCAGTTTGCGTCATGCTTGAAACTCCGTTTAACATATGGAAAGAAGATAATAAACGACAACCACTAAAAGAAAATAGACCGACACCAAAATTGTCCATTCATAAGAAAAAAGCAGGTTCGTCTCAGCATGGTCGTAGCTTCCATTCACCATGATATGCACTATTCTCGTGGCTATGTGGCAGTTTTTATTTACAAAAAAACTTTTTGTTGGCCGTGTTTAAGCGTTGTGATAAAAAAGAGCGTTTGGAATGGTACTGGATAGGATGGATTAATCACCATCACATGAGCATGTAAAACACACGAAAGCTCAATCGAAAATTAAAAAAATTCTTTAAAATTTAAGGAGTTGATAAGAAGTGGGAGCTAAATTGCTGGCGAATTAAAGGAAAACTCTCGACTTTATATTGCTGAATTTATCAAGAAGGTAAGCCTGAATGGACGCTTCATGCAATTACCCATCAAAGCAGTATTCTTTTTAAGTAAGCAAGAACTGGCATTTAGAGGACATGGCGAGCGAGAAAATTCTTTAAACATGGGGAATTTTAAAGAGCTTGTAAAATATGATATCTGAATTAAAACAACGCCTTTTTATGAGGACATCACTGACTGATTCGCAAGTTTAAAAGAAAGGAGGATTGATTTGACTTATAAAAAATAAGTAAGTTTTCTCTTTTTTTTTTCTTTTTTTCTTCTCAAGTTATCATTACAAAAGAAAATTCTAAGGAAACTTCGAATCAGACACGGATTATTGCAATTTTGAGGATAGGAGCGGCTGGTTGAAATTTATGTCCGTTTTATGGAAGTAAAATAGGATCTCTTACTTTTTTTATGTAATTTCTTTTTCTTTTTTTTTTATCCTGGGTGAGGGCTTAATCCGCCAGCTTTCGAATTCAGCAACAAAGATTTTCCATTTCTGTCCGGAGGAAGGGGGGTGGTCATATGTTTCCGGCCGCACTAACATTTTTGACCACGGGCCGCCACTTGAATAAAGTTTACAACGCAGAGAAACTTAATAGTCATAGCAAGTTCTGAAAGACTCATTGCTTATTAAATATTGACAGACTATAATAAATACACCGATCAATGCTCTAATTAAAAACTGAAAACATTACAATGCGTTTTCTTCTACACACAATCCTTATGGATATGTTGTTACAAAATTGCTGAATTAGGTCAAACGTGAATTCTTTATTAGAGTTTGCATTAATCAGCAAATGCTTTCTTTGAATTTTAGTTTTGTTTATTATGCTGTTTTGGAGCATTAAAATCATTTTGTAGGAAACTGTCATTTAAATTACAATTTTTATTTATGCAATAGTAATAAAAAAATTTTCATCTTAATGAGTCAGTGTTATTTGTTGGTATGAAGGCACTTGGATGCTTACGTATTTTACAGTCGGTCCACCAAAAAGAGCGATTTCGTGTGCGTGTGGAATGTTAGATTCATTGTTGCAATTTAATTCATTGCAACCCTTTGGCGAAAAAAGTTGTTGACGGAAAAGTTGTTGAAGAACTACTAATAGGTAACTGGCGCTTCCTTTCTTTAAAACCTGCCCATAATTTTGCGGCATTTCGGCGCCCTCATGCTTTGATAAATTTCGTCTTTTGTTAATCTATTGCATATCTTACCTTAATACTTGTTGCGGCTTACAGGTTCAAAATGATTTCGAATTTAAAGTAATTATACAGGGTGGTCAGGGGCGTAGCCAGAAATTTTTCATGGGAGGGTTACGACTACTGCAACTCACATATATGCATACATGTGTGTGATAAGGGAGTGAAGAATATACATTTTATATGGCAAAAAATTCCTCATGGGGGGTTATGAACCCCCTACCCCCCCCCCCCCCCTGGCTACGTCCCGGTATGCCGCATTTGCGTTTGAAAACCGAGAAACTGCAAAAAGGAAACACCAACTTGTATCTTAATAGTAACCCAAGTGCTAGAAATTTTTAGTTTTTCAGTTATTTTTTAGATTTATCAAGAATATAAATAATTAGATCCCAAGAAATTCTTTCATTCGTGCAGAAAAGCGAAGACAGATTATTTTTATTGAAAAAATATACGAAAATGCATGCCAGTCACAACAGCATACTGGATGCTTCAAAATTATTTGGAATAATTGTGAAGAGTTCTATAAGCATAAGGCACTAAGATTGTTCAAAATTTACACAGCAATGCAGGGCTGTAAACGTCGCTTTTATACACCAGTTAATGATTGCTTTACAAAAGATGCTAAAGCATTAGCTAACTTTACATATATTTAGAAGCATCCTGTTGTAATGATCCAATTAAACATTATGGAGATTTTTTAAAAATTGTACAATTTAAAATAAAATGTAACTAGTGGGGGTCGGTTTTAGTTCGATATTTGCGAAAAATTATAGCCAAGATTTAACAAAGCTTAGTTTGGAAATTTCATGGACACTTCAACATCTTTTGTGAAGCTGTTTTTAACAGGTATAAAGAGTGTCCCATAAATACCGCCCAAACTCTGCACAGCCACATTCCCCGTTGGGAGTACATAAAAATGCCCAAAGAACTGTTTTTTTACGACCTATAGTATGCGAGAAAAATATGAAAAGCAAAGTATGACGTCACATACGGTGCAAGGAAAAAACACTTCATTTGACACACTAACAGCAGTACTTGCAATTAATTATAAAGGCGGATGTTTGAAAAGTCCGCCAAGTGCATATCAAAGCAGGCTAGAGCGCGCCGTGGAACGGATGACCGATGACCGTACACGCGCAACAGCGCAGCGTCCGCCGAAGTACAAGCACAGCATACAGACGAGTAACTAAGTCCGTTTGTGTCTCTATACATCCATTCCTTCAGTTGGCCCCTTAGGAAAAAAATCCAACGGTGTGAGATCTGGCGATCGACACCGGCCATAGTAAGTACTGCTGTTGATGTGTCCAATAAATTGTTTTTCTCCTTGCACCGGATGTGACGTCATACTTTGTTTTTCCAATTTTTCTCGAAAACTATGGGTCAGTGGCGCACACAAGGGAGGTGGTCCAGGGGGTCCGGACCCCCCCATCGGCTTTGATATTTTTTTTTTCGATTGATTATTATCCTATATCAATAGTAAATAAAAAAATTCCAAAAAAAGGTAGCAATAGTTTCAGTTCTAATAAATGAAAAATGAATTTTTTTTTCTCGTTCTCCTCAACTTTCAAAAACGAACTGAAAGCGAACATAAAACACCATCTTGTTTTCAAAACTGAACAACTATTACTTTCCTTCTCATTGTACTGTGTAGTGTATTCTTAGGGAACTGGATGGGACGAGTTTGGATGAATTCCATCTAATGAAAACGAGCTCTTTCATCACTGATTTTTGACAATCTGGAACATCCCTAAAAGTTGGACCCCCCCCCAGCCAAAAATCCTGTGTGCGCACCTGCTATGGGTCGTACAGGTACAGTCATTTGGAAACATTTTCTGTATTCCCAACGAAGAATCTGGCTGTGCAGAGTTTGAGCGGTATTTATGGGACAACCTTGTAGACGACATTCTTAAATTCACATTTAAATAAATGTATTAATTATGAATCGTCCATGGTTCCCTCTACCACCCTTTCCAATTGTGCCAAATAATTTTGAAGTGCCCTGTTGTAATGATCCAATAAAACATTATGGAGGCTTTTAAAAAGACAGTTGAATAAAATTATAGTATACTCAAACTGATCATTTTAACGCGCTTAGTGAATTAACTTAACTTAGTCATATTGTCTATAAACTTTTAATCTTTTTAACTCAAGTACTCTGAAACTCCCTATCAAACGAGTTTTAGACAGAAAGTAGTATAAGCAGTTTTATTTACAAATTCGATTTTTATTTTTCTCCTACTGGAACGCACATAAAAATATTACTATCAAAAAAGCAGCATAAAATATACAAAATATCCATTCTCGAGGCTTGCAAGCTACTCTTAAGTTTTCCACATTTAAAGTTCCGTTCAATTCGTCCATTTGCACCACAATCTTTTCTTGCGACGCCAGCGTCAGATTCATTCGGCACTGTCTGGAACTAGAGCAGTTGCCAATACTGTGGGATTGGTCATAGTGCGTTCTATCCAGGGTGAACTCAACGGAAAACTCATTGGGAATTATATCCAAGTACGTGTCTGATGAAAATATGTAGTAATAATGATCAGTATGATTAATGAACTGGTTGATCGTGTTTTTTAGGGCAGATATCGTCTCTCTCTTGCGACAAATGTACGAGGATGGAAGCTGAACGTGATTCAAGGCGTCTCTGCATTTATACATGCGATCAGTCTCATTGGAAACAGCGCCCTGACTGCTTGAGATGGAAGAGGTCACATCATCCGACTCCGATTCAGACTGGCTGTCCTCCCCGCTGACATCTTCACCAACTTCTGAGACATACCTATTGAATTTTACAAAGGAAAAAAATGAATAAACCAATAAATAAACTCGCTTCTAGACTTTATCTGCGCACCAAGTGCAATTTCAACTTCAAGTTGTTTTAAGATTGGGTGCCATTCTTTAATATGCGTCACGCGAAAAGCGTCAGACATGTGGAACTTAGCGTTCATTTCTCCCAACTAGATTTCGCGAGTGTCTATCATCAAATAACCACTTGGCTACATTTTTGATTTAAGTGTAGTTGACTTAAGATATCTAATGCTCTTACTTAATCTGGCCATAAGCCAATTATCAAAGTTATTACCATCGTGGCCACGTTTAACCTTTCATTAGCCGAGGCGAAACTGGTGGTATATCTTTACGGAACAGAGTTTTTCAAACCATGCTCTGCGGAGCACTAGGTGCTCCGTGGAAAGATAGCAAGTGTTCCGAGAAAAAATATATCGCTGCCTCTACCTATAGTACACTAGACTCGAATGCACACAAGATGGTCCGTAAAACTATTTAAGGTGCTCCGTTAAAATTATAAGACCTTCAAAGTGCTCTTGGTAAATTCAATGGCCCAAACGCTGAATAACTGAAGCCGTTGCCATCGCTCGATTTAAGTACCTGTTACTAGTAGAAAATCGGAAGATGGCAACGGCTGCACTTATACAGCACTGAGCGTAGGGCCTGATTAACACTCTCTGCAGGCCCACTATCATTTTGTGGCTCCTCCCATGCCTACTCTTATTCCATTCCACAAGTAAAATAACAAAAATTGCAGTTTTGAGGCCCCCAGATTTTGTTTTACTATAGGACTGGGCCTTATGGGCCTATTCGGTAATCAGGGCCTGAGTGGTCTTTCCAGTGGTTTTTCCATATCGATGTGATACGTACTAAAAAGTTTATTTCTTCTTTTTCTTTTTCTACGCGTGAGTGCTTTTTACTTTCCGAACATGTACCATGTAAGGAAAGTATTGTAATCATGAAAAAATTCGACTTCGAGATTTTGGTGTTTTTACACGTTTTGAGGGCTTCTGAATCCATTTATGCTATTTTTACGAGATGTATGTATGTATGTGTGTATGTGAGTGAACACGATAGCTCCTGAACGGAGCATTCGATTGAGCTCAAATTGGATATATATGTCATAAACCACCGTCGCAAGACCGGTATTGATTTTGGTGTGTATAGGACTTATAGTTTTTCTACAGGGCTACGACAAAGATTTCTTTTACATTATGGCCTATGGGGGGAATTTCTTGAAAGTGCGCTAGCGTTTAAACGGTAGATTCGATTGAGCTCAAATTGAGTATATATGTTATAAACCACCGTTGCAAGACCGGTATTGATTTTGGTGTGTATAGGACTTATAGTTTTTCTACAGGGCTACGACAAAGATTTCTTTTACATTATGGCCTATGGGGGGGATTTCTTGAAAGTGCGCTAGCGTTTAAACGGTAGATTCGATTGAGCTCAAATTGAGTATATATGTTATAAACCACCGTTGCAAGACCGGTATTGATTTTGGTGTGTATAGGACTTATAGTTTTTCTACAGGGCTACGACAAAGATTTCTTTTACATTATGGCCTATGGGGGGGATTTCTTGAAAGTGCGCTAGCGTTTAAACGGTAGATTCGATTGAGCTCAAATTGGGTATATATGTTATAAACCACCGTTGCAAGACTGGTATTGATTTTGGTGTGTATAGGACTTATAGTTTTTCTACAGGGCTACGACAAAGATTTCTTTTACATTATGGCCTATGGGGGGAATTTCTTGAAAGTGCGCTAGCGTTTAAACGATACATTCGATTGAGCTCAAATTCGGTATACATGTTATAAACCACCATCCTAAGACCGGTATTGATTTTGGTGTGTATAGGACTTATAGTTCTCCTAAAGGGCTACGACAAATCTTTCTTTTATGTTATGGCATAACGGCATATGGGGAGAAATTCTTGAAAGTGCGCAAGCGTTTAAACGGTGCATTCGATTGAGTTTCAATTTGGTATATATGTTTGAATGATTAATCGATTAAAATTCATTTAAGTGCTTGGTAATGATCTTAATCGTAAGTGTTCGGAAAGTCGAGTGGAGTCACTCCAGATTTTTATATTTTTGTCCAATGATTATTTTAGAGTTAATTAATCTAAACAAGATATAAACAGTATGTGTCCATCGCGTAGCGCTGAGATGGGTGGTCCTAGGCCTACCAAATTTTGTATAGGGGTTTTAGGGTAATGGAGACCCCTGAAGAACAGGAAACCAGACGGGCACGGATAGAATTTCTATATCTATATGAAGAACGACGGTGACGAAAAATAAGACTGGAAGGAAAGTGTATCTACTGCTAAGAGTAATGGATGCACCAGATCGAGGGCCAAGGAAGCAGGCGAGAAGAAAACAGAATTTCTATAGCTATGTCAAAAGGAATGGATACACCAGAGGAAGAAAAAACAAAAGAGCAAGAAAGTATTCTGTATTAGGGCAATACTGATGGTGAGTGAAACATTAGATGAACTTCAAATAAGGCTAGAACGAAAAAGAAAGATTTGCTACATAAGCAACTCTGCAGATTAAGCAAAAAAAAAAAAAAAAAAAAAGAAAATTCAACATTATTTAAATAATCATTATCCTTCAGTAGATTATTCAGTAGGTCCTGGTTGTCTTAGTGATAAAACGCGCATTGTCTTACCGTACCGTACCTTAGAGTACCGCAAAGCTTAAAGATGGAAAAGTATATGTTACAGTGGTGAAAAGATGAGATCGCGAATCTTATTTACTCTAGAGCCTCTTATAACATTATTTATTACAAACGCAACAAATGGTAAACATTTTCAACTTCATATTCGAAGTTATAATGCAGAATTACAGATGACGTTTCTTTGGCACTGCAAGGTAAATAAGAGAGAATGGAGGATACTCACCTACAAAATTCAAGGACAAATTTATTTTAAAATTGGCTGCTTGCATACATTTCCTAATAATGTTGCGGCATTAACTAACTTTATCAAGGCTTAATACAAATGATTTTATCATCCAAAAACTTTATTATGTATATGTAAATTATTAAAATGTAACTAATGGTGATCGATTTTGACAAAATTTATACAGATTTACTTTACAGAAAATGCTGCACAATATTTCAAGTGATATCTGCTGAAAAATCTCTGCTCTCTTCCGAACTAAGAACGGGTACTCAGGACAGTTATTTATACAATCAGAAATAAAATATACTTTTGTAGTATTGTTAAAAAATTTCATTTGATCAGTAAAGGTATCAGCGTGAAATATTGTCACTGAAGCGGCACACATAGACGAGGTGATAAAGAAAGGGTGAAAAAGAAAAGGAGAGAAAGAGCTGATCAAAGAGGTTAAAGGTTTTAATAAAGATGTCAATAAACAGGTTAAAGTTGATGACAATGGTGTTACTTAGCATATACTGTTCGCCCTGAAAATAAAGGCTTATTTATTTATTTATCACAAATGCCAGGGTTTAACAATTAAGTGATTAGCCTTCTAGCTCCCTAGTTTTTTTGAGCAATGCAATAAAAACTTTTAACTGCAAAACGTGTGTCAATGTGTATTCTATCCATTGAGAACACCGAGTCACACACACAGACAACAAACCGTAAAGTCCTTTAGTCCAATTCTAAAAAGATGGGCATTGAGACTTGAGACAATTGTGTCCTGTTGAAAGACGGATAGTGGCAAGAGCAGAACTTCGTGGGAGGTCTGGAATAGAGATGAGACGGGCTCAGCCCGAGCCCGGGCCCGAACCGGGCTCGGGCTCTGAAATTCACAATTGTGTTCGGGCTCGGGCTCAAGAAAAATTTCTCCTTTATTGAACATACTGCTTGAAACAGATTTTAAAAAGTGATTCCTGAGGGAAATAAAAGTACTTATAAAAGATAAATAAATAAATAAACAAATAAAAATAGCGGCCTGGGCGCCTAGAAGGTGTGTGAAGCTCTTTGGGTGTTTTAGAACGGCGGTTTATATTCCTTAGTTAGTCATGAGATCCGACATTTTTTGATAAAAGATGGATACAAAGAATTAGAAAGTGCATTGGGAGTTTGCAACTATATTTGTCTTTAATTTCCACAAGCGGCAAAATTTATTGTATTGTATCAATGAAGTAATTGAATTTTTTTTTAATCTTTAGCTGAACTTTCGGGCTCGGGCGGGCTGGGGCTCCGACTTAAATAATATTGCTCGGGCTCGGGCGGGCTCGGATGAAAAGTCTTCGGGCTCGGGCGGGCTCGGGCTTTAAAAAATGAGCCCGAACTCATCTCTAGTCTGGAATAGACGTTCCACTATCACAAAGATGCTCCCAGGCCTTTCCCCTAGCTAATGTAGTCAAATCCATTTTAAATATTTTCTCAAATTCCATTTTGATTAGAAGTTTAGCGGAATGAAAAGTCAAAGAAAGATTTGGTCTCTGCCAGCTCTTTCATTATCTTCCACTCCACAGAGGGAGCTTAAAGTAATGGTGAAACCGCCATGAGTTTTTTACAATAAAAACAAAGCTCAATTCAACTCAAAAAAGTTCGCATTTTAATTGGAGTTTCATGGCTGAAAATAAATGTGAAACGCCATGAAACTCCGATTGAATTTTAAACTTTTTGATTTGTTTTCTGTAGTAAAAAAAAATGAAAAAAATGTATATATTTGTTTGTTTATATTGAGAGTATTGTGTTTGGCATAGAACCTACTTCTGGCTGGTAAATACGATTTAGTTCCGATATTAGTACAAGATAAAAAAATAATCAATATCAGACTTGTCAATCAATAGCATTATACATTTTATAAATTTTGAATACAATCGTTCAGAGCAATTGTGTGTGATTCTCGAACATTCATTTGTTTTAGGTCTTTGTTGTATCTAAAAATTCCTGTATAAATTCTTAAGAATGGTTAGAATATATCAGTCTCACTCGAAAGCATAGCAATGAACGGTCGCAAACGTAGTCTTCATGCATCCGTAAATAATCGCTTTTAAAAAAGCAATGAATTGGCGTCAATCTTAGTTATAAATGTGTCTCACAAACTACGATTTGTTCTCCAAGAATTACATCAGTCAAAACGGAATACAACTTTTTGACTAGTATTCATATTAGGTGACTACTTTTAAAGAAAGTAAAATAATTAGTGAAAAAAAAAAAGGTACATTTTACTAATTTTGTAACGTTTCTTTAGAGAGTGTGCATGAAGACGGAGTTTGAGATCGTATATCGTTCCGTTATTTTAAATTCTCTTGATACACACTCTACTATTCCTAATAGTTAGAAAATAACGTTTTCAGACACCCTATATAAATCTCTCTATATAGATTGCTGTGCTAAAGTATATTATTATTAGCATTCTGGTGTCCAATTAGCATTCTGGTGCCCAATGGTATTCATATCTGATTAATAATGGGAAGAGATAAAAAAAAAATTATAAAAATGTTGTGGCTGGTATAAGCCCCCAAGGATGTACATATTGTTACGAATTTTCGGTTTATTCTGCTTTCCGGCAAAATCGGTCAAGTAGAACGCGAGATACGGAGTTTTAGGTTTCCCTGTTGGTTTGTATAGGGTTTTCTAGAAATCTCGAGAAATATTGATGTCAGAGCTTCGTTGGCCTCACTTTTAGGGACTTATTTTTGGTGCTAAATTTGGCGATATTTCTCCAATAATTCGCCAAGCTTGACGACATTTCGGACATTTGGCACTATTTTACCGATGGGGCCTGTAATGTTTATTATTAATGTTTATTTAATATTGCATAATAACCTGGTGATTCAACTGTATTCCTAAGACGTAATTAAAATTTGCGCTTTATGGGGACCCTTCGAGAAGTTTCTCCTACATTCTGTGACATCTATAAATACGAGGCAGCATAGACCGAACAGTTCAGTTGCCATCGAGTTCCCGTTGAGTTAGTTCGCTGCAATGCGCTGAGAATTGTGCAATTATAAGCTATATTTTGCTTGTTTCAGAAGATAGTTTTTTGAGTGCTGTGTGTCAATTCTTCATTGCTGAGTCTTAAGGGATTGTTTACGATTTTCCTCGTAAGTTTGCACTGAATTTTAGCCTGTTGAAGTGTTTCATTTTGTGTGAGAAATACAGCATCTGTGAAAGCTTCTGTACTGAACGGACTGTTATCAGCACGTTACTGGCCGTTAGTGCCTGTGAATTCTGTGCACCTGATTGTTCGACGAAGTTCTAGAAGCAATAAAGTTCGTGTTCCATCCTGACAAGTGGACTTTTTACTAGAACTTCCTACACATAATGGATATCCCGCAGTGGTCTGGGCGCTAAACTCCGTTCCCATAAGAACACGGCAAGTGAAGTTGCGTCCGGCTTGGCTAGTGCTTGGGAGGGTCCACTCCTTTCGGGACGACTGCTGCGGGACCATGTACTCTAATAGGAGCTGGTGCACGTAAAATCCGTCGTGGATCTAATGTCCTCCAAGTTGTTAAACGATACCTCTTGGGGTGCCGATTTCAAGGGGTTGTTCCCTATTCTGGAATTGGTTCAAATTAGGGGACCAAAGGGCTAAAGTCGGACTTCCTCCCACTGCGGCCCACTAAAAATGCAAGGCGCCCCCCTCTGCCCATCGCCTCCCTATTAGAGATGAGTTCGGGCTCATTTTTTGAAGCCCGAGCCCGAGAACTTTTAATCCGAGCCCGAGCTCGAAATTTCAGCTAAAGATAAAAAAAATCAATTACCTCATTCATAGAATACAATAAATTTTGCTGTTTGTGCAAATTAAGCACAAATATAGTTGCAAACTCTCAATGCACTTTCTAATTCTTTATATCCATGTTTATCAAATAATGTCCGATCTGATGACTAACTAAGCAATATAAGCCGCTTTTTTGAAATACCCAAAGAGCTTCTAGGCGCCCGTGCCGCTAATTATTTTTATAAGTACTTTTATTTTTCTCATGAATCACATTTTAAAATATTTTTCAAGGAGTATGTTCAATAATGAGAAATTTTTCACGAGCCCGAGCCCGCACGCAATTGGGAAGCCCGAGCCCGGTTCGTGCCCGGGCTCGGGCTGAGCCCGTCTCGTCTCTACTCCCTATCTGGGGTTGATCTGGAACCGCATGCGGTTGTCAGAGGCCATAAGAAGCGAACAGCAACACATACAGGACTTCAGAACGATTAACCCAAGAATTAAGCAGTTTTCTGCAACATTATATCTCTCCATCTTAACATAGAGGTGTATCTATAACTCTACATCTTTAATATACGTTCTGGAATGTGGAGCTTGTATGACCGGCATGCTGTCATACATGATTTATATTCGCAGTAGTATTCCGTTTATCTACACCCAGCTCATCGTTTGCAAATAACAAACTAGATCAGCGTTATTTTGATGTCACACATTAAAAATATCACTAGAAATTCTGCCTATTTATCAAGGTCTAATACAAAAAGTCACTCACAGTTGAAGCTGTGTGAGGATGTAACTGCATGAACTGCTCTGAGATAGCCATTGGTGACTCGTGAAGCAGAGCAATAAAACAGGGACTTAAGCAACAATCACTTTTGACTAGGTACTAGTAGTTTGAAAAGTGCGCAAAAGTAGTGATGGATTGACTATGCAACTGAAACTGGTTACAACTGAAACAGACTTAACAGCAAACTAATTTCACTTATTTCCAGCATAGCTACATCAACCCTTTCAGACCTGATTAAATAATATCTCTCGAATAGATGTATATAAGGGTATATTTTTTTATAAGAGATTAAATTGTAATAAAATAAAAACATCCTGATTATTAAATTCCCGTGAAGTGTACACCACCGTTTTCAACTTAAAATTATTAGTCGTTACTTTGTAACATGTTTATTTATTTTATTTTTTTTTAAATATATATGTCCTCAATGCGGACGCCTGGTCTGAAAGGGGCCATATAGACAGATTTACCTAAATAACAGACAACTGTAGCATGATACAAACTGTGGTTCACATTAGTTAAATAAACATAAAAATAAACACTCACTTGTGTTCCGAAAGGCATCTTTTGAGAGCTTTGTAGCCTTTCACAACAGTCACATCTCCACCAAACAGTCGGACACAGGAAGAAATACTGATTTTAGATCCGCGCAGAAGATGGAATCCCCAATACTTCTGTCCTCTATTGGGCAATACAAACTGATGGGATACGACGGTCCTCCGAATGTCGGTGCTGTTGATCTTTGGCTCAGATTTGTATATGAACGACTGAAAATTGGAGTCGGAGGACAATTCCATCGCTTGACACCAGGTTGAAAATGTCCCTCCTTGGACCTGAATCACATCTCCGGTCGCTATGTGCTTGGTCTCTGGCTTGAACACATGGAACTTCAAAATGAGAGGCACCGTGAAGAAAACAGTGGCAAGAAGGATGGCTCCGAGTGTTCCAAATGCATGAGCCACCATTTTAACTTCTAGCTATGAACACTCTCTTCATTTTAGGGCAGTTGCTCATGAAAACACATACTTTGTACTTGGCATTAAAAATATGCTGATTTGTTTCAGCAAAATAGCAGCTAAAACATGCATTGAAGACTTGATTACCTTTCTTAAAATACATCCAATCGAAAGAAAAAAGTATAAGTTTCAGTTTAAGTTATTCAACTAGGCTTAGCAGCAAGAAAAGTGGTACTTCTAAAATCCTATTAGAACTAACAACAACTGTTTCCTAACGCACCTATATACTTACAGGACTTAGAAGAACACAGAGAACAGTACGGAACTCGAGTTTTCCGAACATAACTCCGTTTTCTAAAACGTTATTTTCTCTAGATAAAAGCATGTACACTCCTTCTCTTTGATAAATAAACTTCAGTCGCTGTAAAAAAGAAGTACATGAATGAATCATTTTACTCTTAAGTGCTGTAGCTTAACTGTGTATTCACTGATCCTTATAAAGAGCATGCATGTGTGTGTGTGCTCATATAAAAAATAATATGCTTAAGCATTATAAGCAACTCCGAAGAAAATGCATCCTATAATTACGATTACAAAATAAATTACCGCACCATGACTAAATTCAAGATAATCATGACACTCATGCTTGCTAAATTTCGAAATAAATCAGCTACTTCGAGAACACTATCTCTCGACTCTCGGGAAGTAGATGAACCCAAGCTCATCACGTGATGATAACACAGATAAAAGCGTTTCAACTCTGATAAAACGTCTTGTTTTTTTGGAAAAAAATGTCAACCGATGCCCACAACCATTTTCTCTTTAAAAGCAGCATCTGTATACGTTAACAAGTTGGTGTACGCATCGTTGAAGAGTTAATATGCATTGCAGATTTTCGATGAGTGTGGATTTCTTTTTGCATATTCGTAGTATAAACAATGGAATTAACATATAAGCAAATTTATCGAAAGCAAAGAAATAACTTCTCTGCAAATTGTTAAAAAATTATAGGTTAGAGAGTAATAAAACAAATTATACTGAGTCAACTTGTCAATAAAGAAATTGGACACACGTTTTGAATAGATTTTCGCAAAATTTCCAATTCAATTTTTTAAAGAAATCGACGCTGTGATCACCTAAGATACTAAATTTCATTCGCTTCAGTGGTTCTTACGTGAAACGCGAATAAAATGCTACTTTAAAAATCTGAAAATACACCCGTTCCCCCATTTTTAAGCGCTTTTTTTCTATCTTCAGCGCTATTTTATTTCCGAGAGTAAAAAAAGGGAATCATTTGCGTGACAAAATTAGGCTTTTCAAGTGACAATGACATCATATTTGAAGTCACGGTCATCAGGCTTTGAAGCAAAAGTTGCGATTTCCCCTTCGTTTTAAACAGTTTTCTACATAACATAGTTTAATTTTTTTAAATCAAAATGATCCTCTGATTCAAGCATTGATATAAGAGAGGCTGTTTACACAAAACGAAATCGTTCGAATACAAAAAGTTTCCGCGAATTTCCAGAAGAGCATGAAATTCGATTTGGGTATATAATAAAAATTGAGCATGAAGTTATTTATTTTAAGTGAACGAAGGTTAAAGATTGAGAGTAGATGTATTTTCGTCAAATGTTTTTTCTAGCGCCCGTTGTAATTGCATCCACAACAGGCTTTGACGTCTAGTTAAGAAAATGTTTAGCTCAACCAATGAACCACTCCCTTTGCGTTTCTAAAATGATAATCGTTTAAACTAACTCCAGTCAATTTAAATATATTGCTTCCCCAGAATAAGAAGAAAAAAAAAAAACGTTCTCTGAACACTGGTAGACGTCTAGGGAACATTACTGAACATTCGTTAGCGTCCAGGAATCGTATGCTGCATGGGCCTCTTTTTAACACTTCTCAACAAGGTCAAAAAGTGTTTATGATTTCGATTTGTCCGCCCTCTAACTGCCTCAAATGTGTGCCTTTTTTATGAAATTTATAAATATTATTCCATATGTACTGCACCATGTGCCTCATTGAAAATGGTGTACGCTGCATCTATAATTTCTTTTACAGGAGCACTCAAAAGAATTCCAATACATAACGCTCGATGGACAGTAATTTTAAAGCGTATTTTAGAGATATTCGTCAATTTCAAACAAACCCCATGCTGATATAACCTATTAAGGATTTGAAAGTAACGTTCTTCTTCGAAGATAGTGTCTATAGCATTTTCAGTTTTTCTACAGGAGCACTCAAAAGAATTCCAATACATTAAGGTCTGAAAATTTCGAGACATTCACCTATTTCAACTACAACATTGTCTATTACAGTTTCATTTTAAAAAGGAAAATATCATTTTAAAGCTTTTTTACATGGTCTGGCAAAAGTACATTAATTGTGATAAACAGCATTTTCATTGGCATAACTGGGTAGGGCTTTTTAGATATTTCTAGGGTGGCCCCACTCTAGGGTCTCCATTTCCTTTTCTTACAAAAGAAAATCTAATTTTATTTGGGTGGGCTTTGCCAGTCCTAGAACCCAACCCCGTTAAAACAATGGCTTTTAAAACTGTACCTAATTTTCTGTGATGGATGCAATTTTAACAGAAAAAGGCGGTTTTCAGTGTTTTCAAGTAAGTCTCACTTTTTACCAAAAAACCAAATGCAGGCATGAATTTTATTTTGCAAAAATAAAAATTATAAATTAATTTTTCAGCAATTGTATTTTTCCCTGCATTTCTTCGTTTTCATGAAAATTCTTTACTTTCCTTGAATTTTTCCAGTTTTTTTTTTCCCTCCAATTTCTAAATTTTTATAGTTTTTCAGGTCACGTAACAACCCTCTCTGTAACACTAGAAAGATTTTAGCTAAAACTAGAGAAAAAAAAAGTCGAAAATCCGTCAATAGGTTTAAGAATCTCATCCGTGACTCTAAGTCTAATAACTCAGTTAATATTTTTACTTTTTAATAGTTAATACTATTATGATATAATTAGCAAGTTTTCCTTCAATAAATCCAAAAATATTTCTACAAAAAATATTATTAAACGTTTTACCTACCTACAATCTTTAATTATCATAATTAAGAATTAAATTAAAAAAAAAACCAAGGGGTATAACAGCTATGTTAAAAAGTAAAATTATAAAAATATAAGACTTTTTTATTCCTTTTAATTTAATCTCTTCCAACGTATCGAAAAGAATCAATAAGTAATTATAAATATGAATGAGTAAATAAAGAAATTATTTATTTACTCTTCTAATAAATGAAATAATTATAATTATTCATGTATAAAATAAGAAAGAAAGGAATAAAAATGTTTAAGCATCAAAGGAAAAATCTCGTGCATCGTGCATGCCAGAGTGGGAGTAGACAGCGTTATCGCTTACGGCAAGGCAGCTCGAGCCAGATATTGTGTAATTTATTTATAAAGCGCTAAGGGAAGTCCGTTATATTTGCGAATTGCATCTTAGCATTTTACACGTATTATACCGTCAACTCCGGGGTTGACGATTATACTCACATGGTATACTACCATGGTAAGACAACTAAAATTAGCTTCCCATAAGCCGCAGGGCTCCGTCGTTAAATAAATAATAATAAAACAGCAAATGCTAACTGTATGGATATGCATCTATCTATCTATATATATATATACAGCAAAACTTGCTTTTAACGGATTCTTGATTCGGCAGAAATTTCATTTTTATTTTAACTCAAAGAAAGACAAGTTCATTATTTGGTAACTGATTATAAATGCATACAGAAAAAGCCCAGTGGTGCGACAATTTAAGATTTTACGCATGACATTAGCACGCGTGTTTGGATTAATTCGCACGTCATTTGTTTGGTGAATAAAGCAGTTAGCTTGCTTGAGGACTCAACACTGGGGGCTTCGCGCCAGGTAGACCACCTGGCGGAGGCATATGCTCCCGTACCCCAGAGCCTACGGTCGTGGAGGTTTGGTTGGGCAGCATAGACATCGGCCTCGCTGCCATTGTTTAGTTTTAGCATGCAGAAAAACAGTGGCTTTTAAAAGTTCAACATTCTGGAGCTTGCATCGTTTACTTCGATGTACAATATTTTTCTAAATCATTCAAAGATTAAACTTTCAAGCATGTTTCCTGAAATCCATAACAGTGTATTAATAATTTATAATTTAACCAGAAGGCGTACACAACTCTGTAAAACGAACATTTTAATTTTAGAAACACATAAAAGAAAGTGGAAACTCTTTTGATATATTTTATTAAGCGATGCTTACATATTTGACTAGAACATATGTTTTACAATGCGTATGAAATTTGAATGTTCAGAAGTATATAATGGTGAAAACTTACAAGTAACGTGTAAAATTAATAAAAACGCAACTAGAAAATAAAACATTCTTTAAATTTGTTACAAGTAAAGAAAAAAAAAATAATGATATGAAATGCAATCATAATAAAAATATGAACAATAATCCACGACTTCTATTTGATATATTCTGAAACATCACTAATTATGTACCAGATACTTCATAGGCTTTAATGCCGTGTGCCTAACGTAGTTTTAAATACATTCAGACTAGCTTTTTCTTTTCGGATTCTTCTTGCCTTCACAGTAACACGGAATTTGCGTGATCTTGCATTCAGATAAAAATCCTAATAACTAGCACCAACTACATAACCAATCTCTACGTAAAATTTGGCGTACCACAGTTTCGAAACATTTTTTTATGGGTTTGATATAAAACTGGTAAGTCGGTAGAGACTCAAATGGTGAAATCTTATTTAGGATTTGGTGGCTTGAAGAGATGGAAAAACTTGACAGTGAAAAAACAGTATGATCTTAAAAATTCGACCACATAAACGAGCTTTCAATATTTTCTAGATGATATGGTGGAATGGCATTATCAGTTTCAAAACTTTTATCTTACATAACTAGTCATTTATTCTTTCTTAAATATTTTTAAGACTACGAGTTGAACTGAATGGATGTTTAGAAAATGTACACGTATTTTTCGGAATTTTAAAAGCTAGATGATTTTCTGGAAGTCATCTGACGCGAGACTCTCTAGCAAGTGCTTGCAAGTATCACTATAGTTCAGTCTGGATATTACAACAGATATTAACATAGAAAAAAACTGCTAAATGCTAAAAAAAAACTCCCCATGAGATCAAAAATTAGTATTACTAGGCGCCAAGGCGGCCAGCTTCGCCGCCCCATACCTTACTGTTCTTTATACTCAGTGCAGTGTTGACTAAATTTCTAGACTCATTTCAATGAAAATCGTGTTTCTTTGTTTTAACAGTATTTGTCATCAAATTTATTTAAGTTAGGGTTGCTACACAATTTGGGTGTCATCCTAAAAGCCGATGTTGAAACAACAAATGGCTAAAATGTGCTTTGCCCAATGCATGGTGACATTTTTTTTACATGGGCGATAAATGAAAAGTATTTTAAAGCTGTGAAAAAGTTCGAAAGATCTTGCATTTTAGTGTATCCATTACTGTTATTTTGTAATCTAGCTACTGCGTGACATATGCTTGCTCCATTTGACGTCACTGATCTGTTAATTTGGATTTTTGCACATGCGTTATTGTTATTGCACTAATGTTTACATCTAGCTGTTGCCGTTCGCAACGTGGAAATATCGCCGATTTCGGTACCGCATACGTCAACGTATTATATAAGTAGATTATATCTGCCTCCATAATTTTTATAGGAAGAGAATTTGTACAAGAAAATGTTCGCGATTTAAAGTGCCCACGATAATTCTAAAAGATGTTATTAACAATATGAAATCTCTTGACAGTTATAAAAAGAAAATGGCAAATGATATAAAAATTCTAAAAAGGCACGTAACTAAATTATCATAAAATAAATCACCTTCTTTTTCGGATTTTACTGATAGTATACAAATCATTTTAATGAGATACACTGATGAAATGCAGCAAAAGAATATCTCTGATTATGTGAATACTTTGTACTTCTCTGGTGTAATTTAGAAAACTACTACTTTAAATGGCAAAGATTTTACCATTCGCTAAAATCGTTATCCCTAAATACAACTTAACACGCTACGACGACACTCCCTTCAGCGATTGGCAGGGTTGTTAAAAACCCGGGTTTTTTGAGGGTTTTTCTGGTTTTTCAGTGGAAGGGAGGGGGTTTCAGAATATTTGAAAAAAAATTTGCTAATTATTAAATACAACTTAAAGCAATTAATTGATTACAAAAATCAATTATAAATAAAAAATGGTTAAATGAATAGTAATAACTAATAACAATTATATTAATCATACATGAAAACACGTATAAATGAATAACAATAACAACCCCAATCATGGTTTGCTCTTAGATAAATTTAAACAGTGATGTACTAGTGCTTAATTAGAACTTTTAAACTAATGATTTTTTATGGTTAAAAAATTCTTATTCATTTTAATTCAGATATGCATAAAAAATTTCTCTGGAAAGTTTTTATGCTTATGAGAAGTCTTTCTGATTTTTTCTTTCCTTAGGTAGTGATGGTGTGGGGGGAGAGGGGTTAGGGAGCAATTTATAAACTTTACAACTGTATACTGTGGCGATGTATTATCTACGTAATTAAAGTTGAAATTCTGAAAAAACCCAGCTGTTTTTTTTTTCTTGGAATTTTTTCACGTGGGCTTTTTCGATAAAAATCCATCCGGATTTTCGGTTAGAGAACATCATAACAACTGGCGGTAGGTTAGCATTCGATGTGACAATTGTCGTTACCAAATAACTTATCGCATCATTGACTGTTTAATTTAATTACTACTGGCTCACAAAATTATTCTCCTTGAAGCCAATCCTTTAAATAACCTGTTGGATTGAGGAAAAACTAAAAAAATGTAATAAATCTAACCTGCTTTTAAAAATAGAAAATTGAATGATGAATTCGAAATATTTTTAAATATGTCGTCACATTTTGAGGCATAGTACGCATATGGAATAGAAAAGCTTTATTGGTTGGCGATAACATACAAGACCACAGTCCACTTAAAGCTTTTGCAACAAGCGAACAAACAAGCAGTGAGTCTGACTGAGCAGACATCTAAACGCTTTATAAAATTTTGTAAACTCTTATATTTTACTACTACTCCGTTTCTAGACATCCATTCAGTTTTTTTTTTTTTTCTTTCCACTAACTAGGCTGCCTCACCAACAAAGTCGAAAATGGAATTAAAGCAAGTCTTGAATGTAGACCGCTTGATCACAGATCAACGCGTTGTAACAGCTTTCTGTAACAGAGGAATGAAAAGTACAGTTGCGTATTAGAATCATTTGCCAGGTCTTCTCGGCTGGTCGCTGTCATTCGTTCTGCCATTCACGCAAGCATAGGGTGGGGGAGAATCATACAGAGTGTGGTAAGGTGGTGGCATGTCCTCCACTATCACGGCCGCAGTTTCAGAACTGTGAGCTCCGTGTGCTGGCAGGGACTCGAAGCTGCACGCGGCGTTCTGATCGTCCAGCAGAGGCAAGATGATTCGATGACTATTTGGTAGCCTGGAGGCGGACTCTCGCCTCTTGCAGAAGTATTTCCCGAAAGACTGTCTGTCGGCCCTCACCACAAAAGCTACCACCAGGAACAGAAGGAGAGGTAAGAACACAGAAAGAACGGCGAACACTGCAAGGCGCGGCTTGCAGCGAGAGCGTATGACGACGGTCGAACGGCCAGCATTCGACTCCTCGGGAACTGATACAAGAACACGGTCTCCAGAGGCGAAGTTCAATCCTGCAAGCATAATGAAATAAATAAATGCGGATAAGAAAAATATTTTCCTGTAGTGAATATTTTCTAAATTATTTATCTCGATTCTTCATCTGCAATGTCCCCTTATATGCAGTTACGAATTTCCGGGTTGTTTTGCCTTTCAAGGGTTAAATATAGTCTAAAATTTGTATTCTACGCGTCAAATAACTAAAATTTGCATTTTTTAGCATCAAAATCAGTTAACTAGAACGCAAGATAGGCTTTAAGAAATCTAAAACTATAAGAAATCTCAATTTTTATGCATTCATTTTGTGTTTAAAACTGAACACAATGTCGTTAAAACACACTTCAAGCAGTGGCGGATCCAGAAATTCTCATTTTTTTTTGGGGGGGGCGGTGCTAAATTTTGAAAAAAGCTTATTTCACCCAAACAAAATATACAATAAAGCAAATTTTAGTTTAAACCAATGTAAAAACTTTTGGGAGGGGCTAAGTGATTAAAAAAAGATCACTTTACATATTCAAAGTGCATAATGAAGCAGAATGTTACCCTTTAGAAATCTCTTTTGGGGGGCTGAAGCCCTCTAGCCCCTCCCCTGAATCCGCTACTGACTTCAAGCAATTGCTGACTAAATACACTGTTCGTATAAAAGAGTTATAGCACACAGAAATTAACGGTAATAACATAGGAACTTTTTTTGGCAATCCTAGCTTTTTAATGATAGTTAGAACGTTAATGGACATAACGGATGCTGTTTTTTTTTTTTGTGGGATATTGCTAAAAATGGGTCATCAAAATTTAGTTGCCATAACATATTCTTACTTAAGCAAGATTTGAGAATTTCAAGCTTAAGAGAAATTAATCTATTCCACCTGTGTATAAGCGCCAAAATTCAATTTTTAACTAGTATTTCTCTCGAAAAATAGTATTAGTACGAGTTTGTGTATCGTCAAGCAAAAATTTTTAGCCCTTGGAACAACTTGGGGAAAAGCATAAATGTAAAGTTCTTTTCATTCCACAACAGTTTCAGGCTGAGGATCTAGAAGCCGAGGTGGCTTATTCCGCCGGTTTTGTTTCACAGCAAAACAAAACAGGTGGACTTGCGCAGATGAAAACTCAAGAAGCGGTAAGCTGTTCTGCTGTTTTAAAATCCATTTTATCTTTCGGCAATGGAAACCGAAACATTCTGAAACTTTTCCTTGAATGATTTGAACAATTAAGTGCGATACAACCACCCATTTTCACGGTATATTAACACTTTGAGGCGCAACCCTTTCCCAATGCTGAAAAAGGGCAGCCATTGCCATCGCTCAACTTAACTACCAGCAAGATGGCGGACGATGGAAACGTTCATCCGCCATCTTGCTGGTAGTTAAGTCGAGCGATGGCAACGGCTGCCCTTTTTTCAGCATTGGGCAATCTATGCAGATGTTCTCGCATTCTTTCATTTTTCAGCAGATCTCTGCTGTTAAAAATAATCGTGACCATTTCTTTTACGGGAAATGACGTGCTAAAAAGTAAAGGATTCTCGTGGAGCTATGTCACCCGCAACAATTTTTATAGAAATCAAATCTATTCTTCGTGACTGGCAAGAGTCAAAACGTCAGAGTTGGGTGTTCCCAGAGCGGGAACACTGCGCGTTAAAGGGTTAAAAGTTTTGGTTTATGTCGAACACGATAGTACATAAGCACAAATGAAAGTGCGTGCTGATTGATACAGAATGGGAAACAAATATTGGAGAGTTTGATTCGGCCTGTATTGAAGTAGCTCTATTTCGGGCGGATGTACATGTAAATATGAAGCGTGGGAGAGAGGATTACCACTGAATTTAGATCGCAAGAAAAACAACTAGTTCAAAAGACGTCTTTTGAACTAGTTGTGCTACTAGGGGATTTAATCTGCCACTTCCATCACTGAAAAGATGAAACAATGTCTAGTGCTGGGAGCAACCTCTAGACACTGGAGAGAAATGAACAGGAAAAAGGTAGTTTTGAGAATTAAAAAAAAAAAAAAGATGAGACATTGCTTTGGGAAAAATCTGCAAAAACAACTGAGTTCAAGCAATTTTAACAGCATACTCAGATAGCACACACAGGTTCTCTGAACGTTATTGACGTCCAAAAACGTTTTCTGGACGTTAATAGACGTTCAGCGAACCTGTGTGTGCTCCCTGGGTAAAGTGCAATTTTTTATAACTAAGGCTATATTGTACTATTTTACATATTTGTATTTTGTACTATTTTACATATTTGAAGCATTATAAAATAGTACAATATTTTGTTGAACAACAAAAAAAAATGTAAGGTACTGCAGTGAAAACGGAATTTTCAATCTCAGTCAGAGGATTTAAGAAGTAGTTAGTTCACTTACCGATCGTACATGTTTTCGACATGCTACAGATGTCCATGGCTTGACCAGATCGCTGCACGACGTAGCGCGTTCTGTCCAACATGACTCGGAGGTTAACATAGTTACTTTGTTCAGGATTGGCATTCCAAATTGCGATGACGTAGTAATCTGCTGATGATATGTTCACTTTGATTGGACGTATTTTAGTGTACGGGTTACACTCCAAAGAATCCACATCATCATTCAAATCAACCGTCTGGGAGCTTGACGAACAAAAAAACAACAAAATTTTTTTTTAGCATATGAAGAATACTTATAAAAATAAATTTCAGCAAATAAATAGATGAGAACAAACGAATTTATTAAGAGGATAAAGCAAGTACTGGCGTGCTTTATACTTATTTTGGTTGCGGCAAGATCATATAAAAATTAAAGTGCAGTAGCAGTTTTATGAAACAACTAACATCAGTGGTGACATAGACGGAACGGTAAATCCTAGGCTCTAACATTCTTAGTCCAGACACAGTCTCAAACTGGGGAGGGAAGGAAAAAAAAAAGAGCGGTGGTATTTTTAACTTTTAGTTAAAAATACCACCGCTGCAAATACCGCCGAAATGTATTGTATTACACCAGGGGTGTAGCCAGAATTTTTTCATGGGGGGGTTATGACTCCTGAAACTCACATATATGCATACATGGGTGTGATAAGGGAGTGAAGAGTATATATTTTGTATGGCAAAAAATTCCTCATGGGCGGGTTATGACCCCCCTAACCCCCCCCCCTTGGCTACGCCCCTGTATTACACATTTCGGGCAATACAATATTAAACTACCGTCGTGATTCGTGAATTTCAAGTACACTTATATGTGAAAAATGAGTTTTGTGCACACAAAGCCCAGATGGTGTAGTGGCTATCGAATCACTCTATCATACCTTGAGTCCGGGTTCGATTCTCTTCTTGAATGCTAACTTGCCTGTTCTTTCATAGAGTAACATTGGCGGCCTAATATACTTCCATAATAAAATGACCACTACTTCAGGCTTTAGTAGCAGCAAATGTTGGACGAAAAAGTGCCCGGCCTCGCGAGGAAAAAAAAAAAAAAAAGTCACGAAATGTAAACACGAATAAATAAATTTTTTTTTGCATCTGCTTAAACAGAATCGTGAAATTCTCTATTTTTACTCCCATAAATTCAATAAGCAACTGTATCAATGATTCATAAAAATTTTAAGAGGACAATTTTAAAGAGAGTTACAGAGAGGAAGAACAGACAACACGTAAATTATAAAAATCTTGTTACTTTGTTGGGAAGGTTCAAAAATATCCAATATAATATGAATGGTACATGATCCTGGTAAAATCCTATACTAAATAGGAACCCCACCATGGCCGAGTGGATAAGTCACTGAACATGGTGGACGGCTGAAGTGTGAAGATCTCACGTTCTGTCCTTGCCGAGTGTCTGTCGATATAACGGTCTGGAGTTTCGTCGGTTTTCTCCAGCTGTAACGTGAATATGCTTTAGAACCCACTTTAAAAGTCCTCGGACCAATGCACTTCCCCGTAGGCAGATTCCCCTAGCGTAAGCTTGCCATAACAAACAAACCAAACCTATACCAAAAAAGTTTTTTCAATGGATATTTTTATAATTCAGAAATTCATTTTTTATTTTTTCCCCCTATGAGTTTTCGATATTTTATATTGAAAATTAAATTATTTTATAAAAATAGTTACATATATTTCATAGATTGTACTTTTCTTTCATCGTCTGCTGTAACTTTTCTTAATTTTTCGGCATCTTACGTGAAAGAAAGAAAGAAAAAAAAAAAAAGGAAAGAAAACTGTTCTGTTTCTGATTAGAGATGGACACGAGACGCGAGAAATCCCGCATTGTCTTGCGCTCTCGTCTCGCACATGCCAGACAGGCAATTTTTTTACGAGATGAGAAGGAGTCTGGTCTCGCCCGAGATTTCTAGTCTCGCATAAATTTACGATGCGAATTACTTTTCACTCAGAATTTGGTACACTTTGACTGAAGCCTCTACCGTTTAACTTGCATCTCCTTTACACACAACACGTAACATTTAAAATAGAACAGCACCAGGGATATACAAAACACACAAAGGAGAGGATAAAGAGAGAAACTAGAAAAAAGAAAGAAAACAGAGATGAGTAGAAGACAGGAAAATAATAAGTAAACACAGGAAAGGCGGTACGGTAAGTCCAAAGCCTGACCCTATTCAGATGGGGCCCAGGGCCACTAACTTTGGGGCCCCTTTTACTATCACAAGCATTTAAACCCATTTTTGAGCGCTGCTGAGTTTGCAAGCAAAGCTTTTTTGCAAAGCTTTTGCAAAGCTTTTTTGCAAAGCTTGCTGCAATGCAAAGCTTTTTTAGTTTTAATGTCTAATTCATATTTACGCATAATCCAGAATTATGAATAAATTATTCAAGTATGCTGTTATTTTTTTTTTCACGGAAAAAATTTCAAACTTATTCTGAATGTCGGGCAATAATTATTACATTTTTTGATATAGTTCATGCAAATATGCTTACTTTGAATTTTTATGCTTTAATTGTGTACTTAATAATTGTGATTTTTTGTATTGGCTACATTTTATCAAAATAGATGAATACGAGGGTAATTAAATCTTATGGATATTTCATATTTTTCTCTTAAATAAAATGCTTCGCCAGTTATTAAAAATGCTTTTTTCACCATTAGCCAAGCTATGCGAACGTAAATGATTGATGTACTGGAGCGATTTCACTAATACAACACTGAGGCTCAGCGGTTCATTCAAAGATCTATGTTGAGAAACAACCCTGGTCACTCCCTATTGTCTCTTCTTTTTGATGGTGTGAATAAACAGGTTAAACCCGGGTTCCCGATTAAATATGAAACCTATATCTCATGCACTAAAACGAGAGGGGGGATAAGCAGGCTTTCACAATGATTATCCCGTCCTCAACTGAAACTTTTGAATTCACATTCCGCACATTTGGGCCGCTTAATTAGATTAAAATTTTATTTCCGCAACATGTCCTGAGTTCTGCATCATTTCCAATAAAATTCAAAGCTTTATATAATTTCAAGAGCCAATGAACTCCGATTAACCACACATATAACATTTACGCAGTTCCAGAGAAAAACACACACACACACACACACACACAAAAAAACTAATATTTTTTCGATGTCATGCCAGATTATATATATACGGATTAAATCTGAATTCTTATCACTTCAAATGAACATACGGGTGATTATGGTGATTTGTTTTAAAATATTATTTTTTTCTCTTTTCAGTTTCTTTTTTTTTTAATGACTATGTCATTTTATCTCTCACCCCCTTTATTGAAAATTGGCCGAAAAATGTGTCCCAAAAAATGCGACATAATTTTACATATATTTAAATACTATTATTTCACAACAGCTTTAATCTATTGCTACAATATTTCGTAAGCTGTAGAATATGAACCACATGTATTTTTTTTTACATATATTTAAATACTATTAGTTCACAACAGCTTTAATCTATTGTTACAATATTTCGTAAGCTGTAGAATATGCATCACATGTATTTTTCTATAAATAGGTTACAATCCTAAAAATTTCTACATAGGGTTACCAGGCGAAATACACGAAAGATGAGAGGTAAAAGGACATAGTCAATTAATATCATTTTAATATGGCAATAATGAAACTAAAAAACTAGGGGGGGAGTCTCTCCCAGACGAGGCTCGAACAGCCGAGTTATTCTTTCTTTCTTTTCTCTATTAATTTTTGAAAGTTGTTTATTATCATTAATTCTTATTTTGCTACAGAGCTTTGCTGTTCTAAAAATTTAAGGTATTCTTCTTTTAACTTTTATCAAATGGATTTTATTATTATCATTATTATTATTATCCAAGTTTTCATCATCGTCATCTGGATTCAAGACACTTTTCAACAATTTCATCACTGGCGGATGACTGCGAATTTCATTATTTACATCAGAGAAAGTGTGCGGATTTCGGACGTTTGCGGATTTTTGCCGCTACTAAAGTTTTAACACGATCGCTTACAAAGGTTCAAATCACAATAGCTTATGATGAAATCGAGAAAGTGGCTCATGACTGATGTCACAAATATATTAGAAAATTGAAATTTCATTCACCTTATAAACTGATCACACTTATCAAATTGGGGAGGAAAATATTGACCTCCTCAAGTTTTTTCATTTAACCCTTTAACGCGCAGTGTTCCCGCTCTGGGAACACCAAATTCCGACGTTTTGACTGTTGCCAGTAACGAAGAATCGATTTCATTTCTATAAAAATAGTTGCGGGTGACATAGCTCCACGAGAATCCTTTACTTTTTAGCAGGTCATTTCCCGTAAAAAAAATTGTCACGATTATTTTTAACGGCACTGACATCTTCTGAAAAATGGAAGAATGCGAGAACAGCTGGATAGACTGCCCAATGCTGAAAAAAGGGCAGTCGTTGCCATCGCTCGACTTAACTTCGCCATCTTGCAGGTAGTTAAGTCAAGCGATGGCAACGATTGCCCTTTTTTCAGCATTGGGAAAGGGTTGCGCCTCAAAGGCGTTAACGGCCTTTGTAGCGTGAAGAACATTGTAATAAACATTTTGTGTTTAAAACAAGATAAGAAAATTAAGAAAAAATTCAAAAGTAAATTGACGGGTGTGAAACTAAGGAATTGAAAATACTTTTCTCCCCAAATATTAAACTTTAATAAATATCTCTCTTACTGTAGTAATGATGAACACACTTTCTTGTAGGTGACTATCTCAGACGATGAATTATCATCTTCTTCTGATTTATAATCACTATCATCCTCTTCTGAGGTGTCCACAGAAGAGTCATAGGCAATCGGTTTAGGAAATCTATCAGAAAATCGTTGAGTTACCAGGCTCTCGTAAAGATTCTGCAAACAGCCCAGAACATCTGTATCCCCCTGTTGTAAGAAAATTCAACCATGAATGGATTAAGAAATTTCAGGTTTATTACTGGACAATTAAATCATACACTCCTTTTGTGAGTTTGAGGAGAAGCAAACATAAAAATTTTAAACAATAAAATATACACATTAAGTGCACAACTTTGTTTCCGTCGTTTTGCAACAGATGGCTTCAGCAGTAAGTAGTGGTCGAAATAAAAAGATCGCAGACGTCTAGGGATGGACGCGAGACGAAAAATTGGTGTCTCGCGTCTCGCAAAACAGCCGAAAAGCTTGTCTCGTCTCGCAAAAAAGCTGTAAATCTCTGTCTCGTCTCACAAAAAGTCGTCTCGCTTCCATCCCTACAGACGTCATGTTGGGCATCTGTCGACATAACCCCACGAAAACGTGAGTCGATTTGTGACTGCATCATAAAGTTATTTTCGACTGAACATGTCAGAAACGATATTATACGTTTACGATATTATTAGAAAAGATCAAGGTTGGCAAGATTTTGACTTTGGCAACATTGCACTTTTATTTTATTTCAGTTAATTATAATTTAATTAAAAATTGCATTTAAGGCATTTAGTTTAAAAAGACTTTTAAAAGATATTTGACAAAAAATAACTTAAGATTAATGTTAAATTACAGTTAATGTTAAAATATTGAATCATAATACTACTTATAATAGTAACCTTATACGTGTTGCATTATACAAATATTGCATACAATTATAAAATTATTATATTAAATGTTAAAAAATATAAATTAGAAAACTTCAATATGATTACTTCAGAATTTTCCACATTTATAGATTTTATTTCATGTATTACCCACTAAAAATTGTGACTTTCATGGATATCTATGGGAGAAAAAGCAAGGCTACAAATTATCCAGCCTTAGAATTCTTTTGTAAAATCTTTGTTTCTTTTGTGTTCTTTCTTAGAGCAAACCTGAAAAACTCTTGAAAACTATCTTATCATATCAATTTTGCTTTCAATCTTTAGTGCACAAATGAGACTTCAAACAGTCTGGGAAATCATTTTTGAGCTTTCTTGGGGAAATATTTCAAATGTTTACAACTACAGTTTTGTTCAAAAGAACCTGCCAAAGCCATATCAAAGTGTGAATCTTTATCAGCAAGATAGTGTTGAAAATGAATTTTGAAAGTTAATTCAACTGCTTTTTGTCTTGCCCGGCCAATTTGGCATCTATTGAAAGAGTTTTTTTTTTTAATTTTGGATATATCCACTCTAAACTTCGAAATCGGTTGGGTAACGAAAAGTGTGCAAAACTTGTTACTCGCTATCGCATGCTTCGAAGCAGTGATCCAAATTACTGAAAATGACATTTTGCATACATTTGTGTGGTTTCTATTAATGTGAGTTTTTTATTAAGTAAAAGCTTAAAATTAGATGAAACAGCAGCGATTCATCATTTAGCCTATGTCTGGTATATGTATAAATTTTAGATAAATGTTTCCAAGATTATATAGGTATAATCCAGGTGTATCCCAAAATGGATGGTGAAAGGATCAAAATAACAAATAGAATCTGGGGTGCACGAGTTTTTCCCGAACATATTTTTATTTTTTGGAAAGTGCATTTTTTTTTTAATTTCATCGCAAATAAAGACTAAGTGGTATGTATAAAGCCTGCTAATAATTTATATCTGATACTATATTAAAATAGTTATAAAAATATGTATATAATAGTACAATTAATTATAGGTTTCAATAGTAAAGAACATTTTATTCAGACATTTGTTTGCTGTACCATAAAAAAAGAAAATAGTCGATTTTTTACGGTTTTTACCTCTGTCATGTCAAAAAACAGTTTTTGACGACAAAAACCCAACCCTGGAAAAGATATTATAACCAATTTTGTGATTAAAAAGGGGGCTCAGATTCCTTCTATTTAAAGAAATTTTCGTTCAGTGCATAATATTGTTTATTTTTAAAGTCAAGCTGAGATTAGCAGTTTGACATTCCATAAATAATATATTTTTAATTGGCCCAAAAAATTATTGAAAGGTGTTTAAAGGGATTTAATTAACATTAATTTTAAAAAACGGTTAAAATATAGGTTACAGAGTAAATAATTCTGATGTTTTAAGAGAAAATCCCACAGTATATTTTTTTCAGTCGATGAAAATTTCTATAAAGATACAACGTTTAATAAATGGGTAATGCGAGTTTGCGCGTAATAGCTTTTTCTTTCTTCCTTTTTTCCTTTTTTTTTTTTTTTTTTCCTCTGTTAGCGTTATCTATTTTAAACAGCTTGAACTGAAACTATTGTATTGGATGTTCGGAGAATTATGTAAAGCTGTTTATGACCAGTAAGAGTTGGTAACTGTATACTAGACTGAAATTCCCGAAGAAAGCATCAAACGCAATGCTTTTAGATCGAATTACTTGGCATTAGACAACAATGCGCAGAAATTTCAGATAGGCAGTGAAGTGACAGATTATAAAATTTTATATGATACTGTGCGCTTAAATACGATAGAAAAAACGCTTTAAGAGAATGAAGTTCAAAGTTTTCCAAGCATTGTGTTGTTGTTTAAAGCTGTAATTACTGACATTATCAAAGCAAAGAGAAATACTTCTACAGTGCTTGCTTTAAAAGATAGAGAAATGGTTATACTTCAACACGTTTCACCTCCCAAAATGAAGTTTTTAAAGTATTTCCAGTCATGAAAAGTTTAAGTTTATTTAAAGACCATAATCAAATACATAAATAAAAATAAAATAACAGTAGATTTAAAAAGAAATTATTTAATACTATGATTCTTAACGGATACGAAAGTAGAAAATATGTACAGGCTAAAATGAACAATGAAGAATCTCGTTGAAAATTCTAGCTAATGAGGCTATCTAGCATCCTTAAGTTAACTTTTTACGTAGCAACTTAATCCGGTAACTTTGACCCATTATTCTGCTTTATTAGATTAGTTTAAAAACCTGTTTCAAATCCTTTTGCTTTTTTATTGTTTGTTTGCATACAGGGTTATTTGAAATTGGTTTTACAAACTTATACTAGGAGTAGAAAACACCAAAAAAGGTTCAAAATCACATAGCAATGCGGGGTCGGAAACGTCATCTTCGTGTATCTATTTATAATCACTTTATAAGAAGTGTTCAGGTAATAGTAAACTTTCGGACAGCGGTTTTTCAAAATCAATCCATCTTTCACCGATTGCACCTGATAAAAATTGTTAATTAAGAATTTTTCCTTTCATTATATTGATAAAATTGTTGAAGAAAAGCCCATTGCTTATGAAACTTGGTTAAGAAATGAGACGCGCACTTCAACGCTTCTTACAAAGTGATTATTAACAGGTACGTGAAGACGACGTTTCCGACCGCGCATTGCTATGTGATGCGTAACTGTCTTGGTGCACTCTACCACTCCTAAAAGTTTGTAAAACTAATTTCAAATCACCCTGCATACATCGGTTAAACTGAAACAGACTGCGTTTAAAACACGAACAACGTAGTAACAAAATTTAGACAACTTTACTAGCGTTTGAGAATACATTTTTCCAGCAGTCTTTCAAATAGAACTTGAAGCTGAAATTACATAGACGCAATGTTTCAAAGTACTTATTAATTCTAAGTGGATAATAATCATGCAGCTACGTAATCATGACAAAAGAGAAAAGCAATAATTATTAAATATCATTTAGGAGATGGCTCAGAGTTACTTTGAATACTTGTATAAACAAACGACAGAAATGTTTGCTGCTGCATTATTCTATTCTTATTCAACAGGCAGAGAACTTAATTCACGAAAGAATGAAATTGAATACCTTGAATACTAACAATTTCACTTCTGGATACCAAGAGCATGCCACGATGTCTATGACAGATGCTGGCAACAAGAAATACTTATATTCTTCAAAATTAGTAAACCAACTTCTTCCGAGTGCTTTTCTTCCCAATTTCATGATCTGTGACGTCAAGCGCAGTGGGTTTATTTGTCCAGACTGGTTCACCTGCAAATCCAAAGTTTCATTATATAAATTCTACCACTGATTTTATTAAAATTATACATAGCATTCCAGCCATATGCCTTGCTAAAATCTTTTATAACTAAAATGCCTTGAGGATTCTGACAATCGACATTAAAACTTTGACAATGACAAAAGCACACAGTCTATTTCATTTACTGTAAAGGGGGTAGGAGAGACTGTTTTATTAACCCTTTAACGCGCAGTGATCCCGCTCTGGAAACACCAAACTCTGACGTTTTGACTGTTGCCAGACACGAAGTATAGATTTGATTTCTATAAAAATAGTTGCGGGTGACACAGCTCCACGAGAATCCTTTATTTTTTAGCACGTCATTTCCCGTAAAAAAATGGTCACGATTATTTTTAACAGCACTGACATCTGCTGAAAAATGGAAGAGTGCGAGAACAGCTGGATAGATTGCCCAATGCTGAAAAAAGGGCAGCCGTTGCCATCGCTCGACTTAACTACCAGCAAGATGGCGGACGATCGAAACGTTCATCGCGTGCCACAGATCTAGAGACCCTTTTTTGACGACAGCTGGCTGTGCCGGCACAGCCAGCTGTCGTCAAAAAAGGGTCTCTAGATCTGTGGCACGCGATGAACGTTTCGATCGTCCGCCATCTTGCTGGTAGTTAAGTCGAGCGATGGCAACGGCTGCCTTTTTTTCAGCATTGGGAAAGGGTTGCGCCTCAAAGGGTTAAGGGAGTCTGGAAGTGTTTTACTAAGACTCCTCGGGTTTCTTCAGGCTTTTTTTGCGATGCCACTGTCATTAACTATTGACAAAAAATGGAAGTATGGCCATATGCAAAAGAAGAGGATCTTAGGATTCGTTTAATGTGAAATCCGATTCCTCCAAGATAAAAAGTGAACCTAGGCACTTTTCATAACACATTTCTGAAACAAAAGTATATAGCTCGTTCCCCTAACAAATATATTCTGGCTACGGGTTTTAGAAAACAGAACAAGTGATAATGGAATCATGGGAGAGAATAGATTCATTGTTTCAATGTAGTAAGTGAAACTGAATGTATTTAGATTAATCAATGATAACAATTAAAGTGGATACACAACGGAAATATGTTCTTTTAATAGTTCAAATCAGTGTTTTCGAATGTGCGCCATACTCCCCCCCCGGGGGGGGGGAGACTCAAAGTTCTGATCAAATTGTCTTGTCGTATGCACTATTCAATGACTAAAATAATTTTTTGAATCTTACAAAGTATCCAGGGGCGTAGCCACGGGGGGGGTTAGGGGGGTCATAACCCCCCCCCATGAGGGATTTTTTGCCATGCAAAATGTATACTTTTCACTACATTATCACACACACCTATACATATATATGAGTTGTAGTAGTCGTAACCCCCCCCATGAAAAATTTCTGGCTACGCCCCTGAGTATCCCTATTTTACAAACGAATCAGAACTTTAGATAAAATTTTGATTCTCCTCCCCCCCCCCCCGAGCGGGGGAAAACATTTGGAAAATATACTGGTATAGACGGTATGTTAAAAGCTAAACTTTTTGAGAAGAAGGAAAATGGTCAATGTAACAAATAACTTCTTTAGTAGGTTCCATACATACTACGTTAAGTAGACATCAGGACTGGTCTTATATTTAAAGCAAGAAATACCACACATAATGACACAGCTGTTAAATAATTATTTATCATACATAAATATCATAAATAAAAAATGGCATTAAGTATACGAAATTTAAAATTTTTCTGCAAATTTAGCAAAAAATTCAAGTGTCACAGTAAATTAAAAACTAAGCGGGAAAAGTTACAAGAGTTTATTTTAATTTCTCGATCAGAATAACTTAAAAGACTTCCTATAATATCGACAAGATACCAGGCTTTAGCTTCTGATGTCCATATTCACCAAAAATTAAGCTCATGAGTTAACTCAGGAGAGCGAGTTACTTCAAAAGTTAACGTGAAAAATGGTATTCACCAAATGGTATGCCAAAGTCAAGTGTTACCAGTTACCATTACATCTCACCCATAAAATTGCCGCTTTGACTCTGAGAGTCAAACCGGGCATTCAGATTTAGATTATCTAATTCACGGAGTCGATGCCATTTGGTGAATGCTGCTGCTCCATGGTTTTGGTTAGGAATGTCTCGAACTGTCATGCACAGGTTATGGAACCGCCAATTCCAAACGACAAGTAGGATATACAATAAAAAGCACCTGCCAAATCACTCAAATACACTTACGGAATGTTGTTTTGGAATGGCGACTGAATGTGCTTACCTGGTAAGCCACAAAGGTGTCATCTGAATGCAACGCCACAGCCTCGCACCAGAGAGTCGAGACGGGCGGAACGAGCCTCATGTCCATGGGTCCCAGCTCTATCCGGTGTTCAGGCCATGTCTTTCGCTCGGTGAAGGTGAAGAACAGGCCGAATACCAGCGTGATGAATATGGCCGAAAGGATGAACCAGCCGGACACACGACGTTCGGACATCGCTTCACGTTTTTCTAGATAGAAAAGAAAAGGATTGAATACAAATGGGTGCATGCTAGAAAAAAAAAAAAAAAATCAAATCAGACCGTTCTCTGTATAATTGCCCAAGCAGGGAATCATTCTAGAGAACGGAAAAGGGGTTAAGGGTTAGATGAGGCTAGAAAGATTCTTAATAATATGACCTGTATATTTTGAATAAGTATTAATTAATAGTCATGCATATGTCATTATGACAGTAAAAGAAATATATGTTTTTAAGAAATAATATATATTTTTTATATATGTAGAGAAAAGAAATTCTAAATGAACCACATTCGCTCAAACTGCTTTCCTCCGAGATAATGTTGAATATAATTACCTTAAAAAAATTCTCTACTACAACTTATTTATTTTTAAAAAAAATGGTAGGGATTTCAACTCGATCCTTCAATACCTAATATTCAGTAACCTTGATCATCGGACTTGCAGCTATCGAATTTTTTGCCAGATTATCACATCTACTGAGTGGATTTTGAAATTTTTTGTGCAGAAATTAATCTAAAAATGAAACACGAAATTAAAAAAAAAATCTGTAATTATTAATTAATGTAAACAAAGGAAGAAAAAACCGTAAAAACCATACACAACGAAACGTCAGCCTCTTCGCTTCTGAAATCGGTTGAGGCAAAAAAATCTCGTTAGGAAAATATGCAGGAATGCGGAGTTCACAATGGAGCCGAACAAATACTCTAGAAATGCTGGCGCAGTATTAAATTTTCTCATAATGCATTCATGTCTCTTTGCACGTGAATGGAAGGGAATCAGGTTGTGAGCAGACAAATGGAAGTCTGTAACTGAAGCATTTCATATAACCGTTTTCTACAGTGGCTTCAATGGATTCCTGGATCATTATGGAGCTGCATCGTATGTTGCGGATTCGAACATGGAAGGCGATTTTGCAGCTACTGAATAATTTCGAGGCATAAATTTGACGATTGTTCTGTAAAATAGTCGCCGAATAAATATTTACTGTAAATAATTCAAAATGAGAGATTAGGGAAAAATATCAATTGAATTTTATTTAAATAATGCAATTTTTTTTAATATTAATACACATCAAAATCAGCCCCATTGGTAAATCAGTATAGTGCAGAGGCGTAGCCACGGGAGGGTTAGGGGGGTCATAACCCCCCATGAGGAATTTTTTGCCATACAAAATGTATATTCTTCACTCCCTTATCACACACATGTATGCATATATGTGAGTTGCAGTAGTCGTAACCCCCCCCCATGAAAAATTTCTGGCTACGCCCCTGGTATAGTGCAACCAGATTAAGGTAAATCGCGGAAAGGGGGTAGATTGACAGGGGAGTGATGACAAAGCACGTCCTCATAGTACTACTGTAACTCAACAACTTCCAGAACAGTTTAAACAGAAGGTGTCTGGTCAACTGGCGTAGACCCCAGAACAACAAGGGATTTTTTTTTTAAATTAGGCCCATCTCACAACACAAGCTGCAGCGTTTTTCAAAGATCGGAAAGCCGTCACCATTCCTTAATCCTTATGCAAATTATGACGAACGAAAAAACCACACTTGTTCGTAACTTTTAGTAATAAATTCCCTTTTTTGGGGGGTACATTAATTGTTGACTGTGAAAAAAAAAAAAAAATCATTTTGATCAGAAGTACTTAAGAAGTACTTCTAGATTTGTACTTCTGATCAAAAATCATTTTGATCAGAAGTACTTAAGAAGTACTTAATTTTTTCCATCTACCATATCAGCAATAATCCAATGTGAAAAAGACTGAAGATTTTTCATTTAGATTTGTACTTAGCCTGTCGGATTTTCCCGATTTCCAGCCTCACCATGGCGCAGTGGTGTCACTGAAAATGATAGACGGCCGAAATGTGAAGGTCACGGGTTCGGTCCCATCGCGCGGCTTCCGATCCAAGGGCCTGGAGTTCTGGTAGGTTTTCTCCAGATGTAACGTGCATACGCGTTAGAAAGTCCTCTTACCAAGGCACTCTCCTATCCTTTGCAGATAGTCCTTGCTTAGCGTTGCCATACACAAACAAGCAATTTCCCTAGTAAGACGTGACATAGTGTACCAGTATGTCCTCCCGTGCTCCATGTATCGATCTCTACTAAATTTACATATTATTGCTATAAACTGTACCCTATTGAAACTAATGTATGTAGAATTTACAGGGTGGTTTTTTTTTTTTTTAAACTTAAAGCCAAAACAATTCCAATACATTACTCTTTATGGACAGTCATTATTTGAAGGGTATTTTTCAGACATTCATCTATTTCAAACAAAATAAAATTAACATACGCTGGTACGGATCACAAAATTAGGCCCTCAATCGAAGACAGCGTAGGTAGCATATATGGGTCATTCTCACATAATGTTAAATTTTATGTCCTTGGCTAAAATATGTCAATTAAGCATGTCAGTCATAAATGTTTAATTTTTTTTCAATAATTCTTTACAAGCACTACTCAGGGCACTTGTTTAGATATTAAAAAATGGTAAAATTATCAATATCTAAAAAAATTTAAAGTTGTAAATGTCATTACCTAGGTTTGTTCCAAACTTCAAACTTTATTATTTGAACCTTTGTTTTAAAGAATTGAAAATCTTTGAAACAAGGACCAGCAATTATCTAGGTAATTTCATTTATCTATTTTCAATATATGTGGAAATTTAGATATAAAAGGGGGGGGGGAATCCATTAAAGTTTCTTATTTAAAATTTGTCCCGAGAGGTAACTGTCATTAACAAGGTGTGTAATTTTTTTTTTCTATAGTTGTCTACTAAAAGGAATTGACATAATTAATGGAACTGTTCAAAGAACAGGACCACATGTCCTCACAAGCAGACTATGTCTGTATTAATTTAAGTAAACAAACATTATTTTATTTTGTTGTTTTTTCCCAAATTTATGGCAAGTGAATTTATCATGTGTCACATTATCAAGTTCATTATTACTGAAATACGTAATTGATAGATTTAAATTGGTTGTAAGATTTATAAAGAGCTTTGGGACGGTATTAAAAGTAAGTATTGCATTGGTTTTCAATTGTTAATTTAGTCTTAAATAGGTTTAACTTTAAAAAATGTAATTACCATTGAGCTCTGAAAACATGAAAATGACTTTTAAGGGCGGAGTTTTAAAGTAAAGGATAGTTTTAGACTTTAAAAAATGCATATTACTATTCCTTAGTTAATATTGAGAGCATTTTATTACATGGACAAATTTAGGTTTGTATAATTAAGTTATTATGATCACAAATGTCATTATACCATGCTTCATTGAAAAATTTAATTAAAACAAGTAATGCAGTCAGAATTTTCTCTCGGTTAGGAAGTTCAAAGTGAAAAAAGGCCAAAAAAGAAGAAAATCCTTCTTTCCTTTTTGTGTGTATGAGAGAGAAAGAGTCTGTCACTCTTAATTTTGAGAAATCTGGACCCTCTAACACCCCCCCCCCCTTGGCTACCTCAATGATTAAAGCTATAATTAAGGCAAATGATCTCTGTTGTAATTTTCTTTGATACCAGACATAGATAATTGCATTACCATAAAGAAATTGGGAATAAAAACAACAACAAAAAAGAATTATGTTGTTTTAGCGTGAGCATTCATGCCTTTTTTCACTTCTCCAGGATCGCCCTGCTTACATTCATTTTCGAGATAGTTATCTAAATTTTTATCTGCGAACACAGTCTCAACTCGATGATTCCAAATTAAAAAGTTCTTGCCATTGAACGGTTCAACACCTTATCTAATTTATCATTTGAAACAACCATCTTGTTCAACGCCTCAAACAACAAAAAGCTTCATTTTTTAAATATTTTTAACAAATATCAAATTTTAATAAAATCAAAATTGCACATTTTCTGAGAAAGGCACATATAGTTTTTTTAGCAGAGCACTCAAAAAGAATTGAAATACATTTCAGTTTATGGCAGTTTAGAAGCATTAATCAATTTCAGGCACTACAGTGCATAAACATTTATAAGAGCTTACTTCTCATATTTAAAGGATGGAAATAACATTAAAAAGTTTTGACGGCGTTTTGCAAATCTAGATTAATAGTGATACAATTTTTCTATGAGGTTATGTCTAAAATCTCCTGAAGTTGGAAAACATTGTGTCGGAAAGTGTTTTATAATCGATGCGTTTGGCATGATTTATTTTTCTTACAGGGAGACTGGGGTCGGAGGTGGGGGGGGAGAGAAACATCGTTCCTCTATAGTATAGATAATAGTTAACCCAAAATTTTAATTGACTTTTTTAACTGATCCCATTTTAAGCACTTTCAGCATTTGCTCACAACAATTATCTATTTAGCTTTTGCTTTTTTCATTACTTATTCTCCAGAGTAATTCTAGACACAAGTCATTCAGTATTTGATTCACGTTTCAAGAACAAACTGTAATTTGTCCATGTGTTCGCTAACAATGATGGCTTTGGATTCGCGTACTTAAAAGCGAATATCAAATAACTTGAAAGAGAAACTGCATTCCAAAATTAAATCGAGGACAGAGCATTTGGAAGTTATTTAGTGGCCAAAAATTGTAAAGTGTTTTCAAATTCCAAAGGCAAAGCAATACTGGCAGTATTGCAAATTATTTTTCACACTATCGTAATTAATTTATAAGCAAATTTCAGAGATATTTTATCAACTAACCAAAACACTGAAAGAATAAATCATATTTTGTTTCGCCAATTTATTTATTTGTTATTATTATTTAAGAATAATAAACGCATCACATATTCAAATATTTCTGAGTGATACTGTTGTATTTAAGGATGGATGCGAGACGAGACGAGACAGAGATTTACAACTTTTATGCTAGACGAGACAAAGTTTTGCGGCTGTTTTGAGACACGAGACAGGTTTATTTTTCGTCTCGCGTTTATCCCTCACCATATACTTTTCAGTTCTCAAAATATTATCAAAATAGTACTAGTATACTATACTAGAAAATAAAAAGATAAAAGAATGATTTAAAATTATCTCATTTTTCATATAGTAAAATTTTGCAAACTGTTTTTCCCCTGGTGATCCTCTAGTTTTTCATTTTTATGTTGTAGAGAGAAATTCTCGCAGAACCCTGCATCACTAAATAGTGAATAACAACACTAACAATAATTTAAAAAACTAAAATATAGCTTAAAAATTAATTCACTATGCACTTTTTTAACAAAACACAAAAAGATACTTTTAGATTTAAAATAAATAAACACATGTTGTATGTAAATCTGTCGGTTAATCTAAACATACTAGAGGATAAAGCCGGTTGTGGGGGGAATTACAACAGACGCTAGAAAAAAAAAAACATTTGTCAAAGATATGTCTGCACACAGTATATTTAATCTTTGACCACAATAAATAAATAACCTCATACACAATTTTTATTTTATACCGAAATCGAAAATGCATATTCTGCGGAAACTTTCCGCAATTGAAAGCTTTCGTTTAGTGTGAACATCCTTTCCTATTCAATGCTTCATGCAGAGAAAATCATTTTATTTGTTTTTTAAAAAAGTTAAAATCTGGAATCTAGAAAAACTATTTTAAGGGAACTGGAATCGTAATATTCCATTCAAAGTCTGATAATAGTGACTTTTCTGAAAAATTCATATCACTTTAAAAGCTGTTAATATGCATTCTTGAAAGGGCTAAGCCAATGAGAACAGCAAAACATTCAGAAGAATTTCTATAAACGTACAATATTTAGCTTTATATGCTTCGCGTTTCAACCAGGTTTGCAATGGGATCTTATGTTTAATTATTTTTTTGGAAATTTTACGTCACACAGATCCCACCCTCACCCCCCTTTTGCGTGTGAAGAGTTGAATGAAGTTCGCAGTCTGATGATTTTGTGTCTTTAAAATATTTTGTTTGTTCTTTAGCCAGGTTAAAAAAAAAACATAAAGCTTTTACAGCATCATTATCTGATGCATCACTTTTGACACACAGGGTGCCATAATTAAAGTAGACGTGTTTAGAGCAGATTGGACAAAACTGAACCAGTTTTACAGTAAACGCTAAATTAGACAATGGGGTTTTCAGTTAGAAAAAAAAAAAGGTGGATTTTCGTCATTAGGGGCCGAAGTGCCGTGGCAAGGTCAATTTTTTGAGTAAAATAAAAAGGCACAGAAAGTTAGCATATTTGCCGCAACGTACAATTTGCATATTCACTATTACTGCCATCCAGGGGCGTAGCCAGAAATTTTTCATGGGGGGGGTTACGACTACTACAACTCATATATATGTATACGTGTATGTGATAATGTAGTGAAGAATATACATTTTGCATGGCAAAAAATTTCTCATGGGGGGGTTATGACCCCCCTAACCCCCCCTTGGCTACGCCTCTGCTGCCATCAACGCATTACTGCGCCATTGCTAAAATGCTTGATAAAATGTAAAATGCAAAGTTGAATCTGAAATGTGGTGTCAATATCAAAATGCTTGTAAAATGTTAACTTTATATGCTTATCTATATAAATAAAACAAAGTGTAAGTGTCCGTTAGTTAGTTTGTCTGCACCTCGCATAGCTCCGAAACGGGTGATCGTAGACCTACCAAATTTTGTATGGAAATTCTCCAGGACGGGTCCCGACATACATCGAAGCGATTTCTTCGAAATTCGAATTATTTTAGGATATCGATTAAAAACATGTCGCAAAAGGCTAAAACCTGATATCATTGAATTTTTGCTACCCCATTTCGCAATTGTTAGCGAAATGGGGGAGCTCCCCCACAGTGGAAAAAGAGAGAATATAGCATATCTAGGTTGCCATATTTGGCAAGTTTATTAAATGATTCAGACTCTTGAAGTAAAAATAAAAGAATAACGATTTTTTTGTTTAGATTATTTGTAAGGTAATTTTTTAATTAAAATATCCTGCGCATGTGAAATCAGAGCAGGAATGACCTGTTTTATACTCAAAAGAAAAATAGGATTTTGAAATTTTTCGAAACTAAAATGTGCACCTTTCTAATTTGGCAAAAAATAAAATGGTTGATGTTCGAGGTTGAGGAGATGTGATCCTAACGCTTCCGCAAATTATCGTCTGCTACTTCGATTATGAATACACCTGAATTAGTTTTTGAGAAAATTTCACTCAGTTCGAACTGTGCATTTTTCTGTGCAGCTTTTTCTCATCTATTTCTAATGACATTCAGAAAAAGGATGTTAGAAATATCAATTTTTAATTTGTTTAATCACATTCATGAAGAATGATATGCTTTCCAACTTAATGGAAACGAAAATAGGGAAGACCCATGGATTATAATACGCTTTTAATACATAGCGCTTTAGTGCGTATTTAAAATCTGAAAGTGTTGCAGGTTTTCTTACTTTTTTACTTTTACTTAACAGGATTCTCTCCGAACAAGATTTATTAAGATATCGAACCAGCTGGTCGCCGGAGGCGGCTAGTTTTACATAAAAAACGGACTTTACAGCGTCACTTTACCTCCAGCTGGCAAAAATTCGATTTTTTTTAAAAATTAAAATCCCGTGGTCTACTTAGGATATTATTTACTGCAAATTTGGTTCAGTTTGGTCCAATAGTTTTCTCACAATCGGGTTCTCTACTTTAATCATGGCCACCTTGTATAATGAAGCTAGGCAGCACCTCTAAGCTTTACTATATTAATCAAAATATAGTTTTAAATCCAGTTCAAAAGGTTTATATACGCAGGGTTAGGTAAAAAGCGGACAACTTTTTGACTATATAATATATATTGGTAGAATGTGCATTACCACATGTTTTATTCAATCTATCCATTAAAATATTTTTAAAATTAATTATTTAGTTCCTTAGTATTTTAAATTTCAAAAATAAGGATACCCACAGCCTTTACGTAAATAAAATAAAATAAAACATTTATTTAATGAATTAACGATCATTTAATCAAAAAATGAAATAATTTAAATAAAACATGGAAAACAAGCACCAACTTGACAAAATATCATTGAATTTCGTATCGAATCCTGTTTCATTCACACTTACATTGCACAAATACAACATTCATATGCATCTTCTTATCATTCTAAAATGATAAGTCAACCGAACATATAATACTATTATTGTCTTTAAAAAATTAGCAGCTAAAATTATACTATAGCAAAGATTTTTTTAAACCAATCTTTGCGAAAAATCATAGTGAATCTCGCAACTCGACAAGATCCTTCCTATAAATGAATCTAAAAACCAAAGATTTCTAGACATGCGCGCAACCCATTTCTCCACACTTTGAAGCATTCTCGAAAATTAAATACCTGCTAAAGAAGTCAGTGTGTGAGAAAGGATACATGAGGATTAAAATAATAAATTTTTCAGTTATCCGCCTAATCTACGAGATTGGGCAATGGAACAGGCGATTTGGGTGGAGCACCTGATTCACAAATGATGTTGGACGAGAAAAGAATTAAATTATTACATTTTAACCCTTTGAGGCGCAACCCTTTCCCAATGCTGAAAAAAAGGGAGCCGTTGCCATCGCTCGACTTAACTACCAGCAAGAGGGCGGACGATCGAAACGTTCATCGCGTGCCACAGATATAGAGACCCTTTTTTTGACGTGTCAAAAAAGGGGTCGATGCGATAGCCCACATAGCGAGCAATGGCAACGGCTGCCCTTTTTTCAGCATTCTGCAATCTATCCAGCTGTTTTTTTTTTTTTTTTTTTTTTTTTTACGGGAAATAAAGTGCTAAAAAGTAAAGGATTCTCGTGGAGCTATGACACCCGCAACTATTTTTATAGAAATAAAATCTATTCTTCGTGACTGGCAACAGTCAAAACGTCAGAATTTGGTGTTCCCAGAGCGGGAACACTGCGCGTTAAAGGGTTAAAAGAAAGTTTAAAAGAGTTCATGATTTCCGTTTTGTCTATTTGTCCGACCGTGATCTAACATGTCGCAAATATGAACCGATTGCCACGACACTTACTTAACCCTCCAAAAGCTGTTGCGACATAAAATCCCGTATACTTCATTCCAGTTTTCACTGCAATGCATTTATAACTTAAATTACTTATAACACCCAGGTATCATAAAATATGTTTTTGATATTAAAGCTTGTAGGTAATTTAGGACGTTATTTTTTAATAATTCCAAATATTCCTATCAAAATTTTATTTATTCATTTGTTTATTTTGCATAATATTTAAGCTGCATTAAAATTTTACTATGAAAACAACCTTACATTACTTGGCCACTTCCAAGACGATCAGAGGGTTAATGTTATTGATTATACAGGGCACCCAGGAAGTTTTCCCCGACTTGCGTAAGGCAGAGAATATGACACCTAGGTAAATAATTTTTTGTCTTAAATTTCATGATATATATTCAAGTTTTGTGTAAATAGTTACTGTTATCAAGGGGTACCCAGAAGAAAAAAAAATCAGGGAGGATCCAAACGGTGGAAAAGGCAGAAATTTTCTGCAAAGACTTCATCATTGTTATTTTGTTGATAAAACTCGAAATTTCATCCAGATCTATAAAAATAAATAAAGTGGACGATGGATGGTCTTACTCGCAGATAGCGAAGATTGTGAAATTGTCTTTAGCACAAACAAATGCTTCAGAGCATATTTTCTTGTGCTTCTGAGCATATTTTCACTTCTTCGTTCCTCTGTATTGTTGGAGATAAACATTTATCCAGTCTCCTTAAAATTTTCACGGTATTTTGGTGGAATTTTAGGATAAATATTCCTTATTAGTCTCTCTTTTATAATTTTTATGTAAAATATTTCATTCATGGTTTTCTTTCATTCAGAATTTTTCTATTTTAAATAGATAGTTTTTTTTTTCTAAAGGCAAAATAAGAGCTTCAAAGTCTAGTATGTTTACACAGCTTATTGGTTAGTTATAATGAATATTTAATGAAAAAATTATGATAAAATGAATTCAAAATCATAGAATAGCACATAAACATCCAGATAGAAGCAAATAATAATAATTATTATTATACTGTACATATTTTTTTTATTTAATGGACTAAAATTTTTGTCTTCAGAATCTAGAAACATCTAGCATGGCAAGATAAACCAACACATCAGATAAAGACATAACAGAAAAAATATCAAAATATTCTGAATAGCAAAATATTACTCATAAAGCCAAATAAAAATAAAAAGAATATAAAATGTTCTAAACGATTGAATATATCGTATTAAACAAAATGAAAGTAAAACATAATTTCATTTTTATAGTTATTCTATTTTAAAAATATTTCAACTTTCTAAAATTTCTGTTGCCTATTACTCTAAATATTCAACCTATGAACACGTACATTTTTCTTTGTCGATATACAACGTTACTCTTAAAATGTATTTTATATTTGAAATAAAATATTAAATACTTTCAATGTAAGTTACGCACACAAGGATACACTTCTTTTAAGTTTCAGTTTGCTATTATTTTAATAAACCTTGTACTACAACCCGAATATGACAGTACAGATGAAAATAATGCAGAGCTAAAAACAAAATCCTACTGTAAAATACAAGTTTACAAACTAATTTCGCATGCGTAATATGTTTTCCATTCCACACAAATTGTTGATTCAATTCGACATTTCAGAATATGAATCCTAAAATTACAAACGCAGTATTTTGTCATTTAAAACATACATATTCTTTTTACATGAACAAAACTAAAAATTCTAAAGGACCCTTATCAATTAAAGGTAGAGAGTAAGGCCGGGGAGGGGGGGGGGGCAATTGATAATTGCACGGTCAAATGAACACTTACAATCTCAACTAGCAACTTAGACGCACGCCAGAAAGTTATTTTTCTATCAACAACGAAAAATCCAAAAACTTTCATTTAAAATCATTTACAACTTATTGATAAATTCCTATTTTTTTTCCTAGTTTGATTCGAATATTCCTCCATAGAAAGTAGTACATAATCGAACACTTAACATAAATCTTACCTTTTTAAAAAACTAGGCAGGCACCTGCTTCAGGATGTTTTCACTTCCTGTCTCCTATCTTCGTATCCTAGCGACATGAGTATTGCCATTCCCTGCCAAAGAAACCATGCATGAAAAACACCAGTAAAAAAAAATATTTTGAAGTAGCACTGCACAACGGCAAGAGAACCGACCAAGCGCTGGAGAGACTTGGAAGATAACACACCAATTTCTGAAATCGTCTGCAGACGTCACACAGTACAGATCCAACCTTTAGACGATAATAAAAGCTGCACACATATGTTTTTTTCTTTTCTCTCTTTTATCTTTCAGATTCCATTTTGTTAGTATGCGTACTTCTGTTTACAGTGCAAACATATACTTAATGATATGTAAGCAGTGCGGAATGTCATCAGCTTCCAATTTGAGTAAAAAAAATAAACGTAAATTAAACGATAAGATAATGCATGTCATCGACTACCACATGGCCTCGTTTATATTTCATTACGAAAAATAAAATTGAAAAGACGCAATCATTTTTATAAGAAATTAACAATCAGAAACACTGCCGAATTTTATAATGCTAAAAGCAGCTCAAAAATCACAAGGCAGTTCTAAATTTATAAAGCCATCGCTGAAATTTTGAAATTCTAAGTATGTGACATTGAAGAACCTCTATGGACATTTTTATAAATAAATTAATTGAAGGACCTTACCATGCATATGAATTTACAACCATTTCAAAAAATTAGTAATAAGATACAAATTTGGACCCATGTCCAAAATGTCATGTTGCAACTTTACGAGCATAATTTTGGCCGTTACCACGCAAACTTAGACATAACGAATTGAATCAAGGAAATAAATGTGAAATTCAAATACTACATCATACTTTAAGGCATTTTGCATTTAGTGTATCTTTTTTTTTTTTTTTTTTTTTTTTTAGAGCTAAATTCAGCAAAACCGGTCGAACAACCATATATTGTTATTACACAGCGTTCATTTAATTATCAACAATGCTGACTAAATTTTTTAAGGAAAGCATAAAATCAAAATACTGCTTGCTAACCGCTGGAAAAAAAAAAGTGTTAGATAATTGAATTCACAGGAAATTAAACGCAGAGTTTGCATAACAAGATATTACAAACGGTTTTGCAATATCATTAAACGGCACGAAATTAACTTTAGTCGCAGGCCCGCGCCCGGCGACAATACGTGCAAGGACGCGATGGCCTCGAGTCAAAAAGGCGTCAGGCTTCTACCCTTTCAAAAAGAAAAGAAAAAAAAAAAAAGAAAGAAAAAAGAAAACAACCTATCTTCTTTCAAGAATCAAATTTAACTTTTTGTCGTATTTACGGCGATGACAAAATTCTAATACTCTGTATTGTTTTAAAACTGCTCGGGGAGTTTGGAAAGAGGAATTTTTCATATTTAACATTGAAGCCTTTAGTCAAATATGAGATGGACAATAGAGTCCCGGGACAATAAACCGGTTAAAATTTTATTTAAGAGAGGCTATTAATGCCCTGCAGTGAAATAAACGGAGAAAAAATAAAACAAATCAGCTCATAAAACATCAAATATTTTATTTAAATATTAAAATATTTGAATTATATATTTCAAAAAATAGTTCTTTTTATCTGTCCTTTTGCCCTTTCTCTTGTCCTCCCTGGTTTCTTTCTTTTTTCCCCCTCCGTTTGGCAACTTGTTCGTAGCTTGTGTTTTCTGTTTACTTTTTTTCCCCAGTTCCCTGTTCCAGACGTCCACTCTGTGAATGATTGCCATCGACGAAGATAAAAAAAAAATTGATCGAAACAGCTTTATGGCCGTTCAAGTAACCTTTATGGTGTAATTCTACAAAGTTTTTTTTTTAATTATTTTAATCAATAATAGAAATATTCTGCAAGCTAAAAATTTTAACTCTAGCTTCTGAAAGTTTCAAGAAATTAAATTGCTTTCGGAAAGAATATAGATCTAGTCTAGAAAGAATATAGATCTAAAAAAAAATAAGGTGTGGTAAGGGCACACACACACACACATGGTAATGTGAGAGTGGAACATTATCTTCATGTACCTGTTAATAATCACTTTGGAATGAAGTTAACTTTCCGTCAATGGTTCGTCAAAAACTATTGGATCTTTTGCAGACAGCAGTTGACTAGAACTGAATATTAACAGGATGATTATTGAAGTACGGATAATGTATTGATTACAGGACTCGATGCTATCATCATGTCTTATGATTGTGGGGAGCTATGGATTTTATCGGAGCCTATGGATCAGCCCCAGTTCCACTATAACAGCTTAGTAACTGGTCCTCCACAAACGATGAAACCAGTGTAACTGTTCTGCTCAAACTGAAGATCTCTAAGATCCATGACGTCCACCTCCAATGGATCCCATCACATGTTAACATTAGTGATAATGAGGTCGCCGATAGACTGGCCAAAGAAGGAAGAGAGAATGAAACAGCCACTACGCTTACTTATCAAGAGCTATACTTAAGCCCAGCGCAGATTCGAGTGAGATTGCCGTACGCTGCAGGATATGAGGAGTGTTTATTAATGGTCAATTTTCACGTGCAGGCTTTGTAAAAGGGGGGAACAATGCAGGGTCTAAAAATTTATAGACTTTTAATGACCAATCGGGATTCGCCTACAAAGGATAACCGTGTAACTACAAAAGCACGCCAAACATACAATGAGGACACTTTTCTCCGCAATCCGTCTTGGAGATAAGGAAAAATACATTGAGTTCCCATTCTAAAGTACGGATACGCACTGAGCTCTGGCCAAAGTGACCAGACGTCTGCTTTCGGCAGGACAGTCCCGCTTTTTGCCTATATGTCCCGCTGTCTCCATGGTACCCTGAAACGTCCGCTTTTTCATTCCTGTCCCGCCAAAGTCCTACTTTATGCGTGCGTGTGTGCGGGGGGAGGGGGGGGGCAATTAGTGTGCTACATTCGTAAAGTGGCCAGATGTCCTGCTTTTCGCGGGACAGTCCTGCTTTTTACCTTCATGGCCTGCTGTCCCCACAGAATCCTAAAATGCCCCGCTTTTCCATTCCTGTCCCGCCAATAAATAAATTAATTAATTAATGTAAAATAAATTGGGAATAAATTAACACGAAAATGATTGTGTTATTTACAAAGTTTGTTACTTGCATTTAACAAGAGTTTTTTTTATTATTATTGATGAAAATTATTGTTTTATAAAATGTATTAATACATACCTATAATCAATGGATGGTGATTCTATAATTAAGGTTAGAAAGCAAACTATTTTGAAAAGTTATCCAAAAATTAACTATAAAATAATTTAAAAACTAAGTTTATATAATAGGCCTATTTTATGTGTATATTTGCTGTATTTTGTCAATTCCTTTTTCTCATAAAAGTTGAAAATCAGATTATGTGTAGAAAAAAAAAAAAAAATCTTGAGGGGGGGGGGGAGGAAAAATGGTCACTTTCTTCTTTCTTATCCTTAGCTATACTCAAATGAAAGATCTAAACTTAATTTAATATGGCGTATTCCAGCTACACACCAATGGTGCACCGTAGCATCCCCTGACGCTCTCTGCTGGAAATCAAATGTGACCGTAGCTCCCAGACTGCTCTGGCTAGACTAACAAGTGCCCACCTTAAATTGTCTTTCCTTTAAGAGCGGCAGAAAAATCCCCTCCTCCCCAATTGTAAAAAGTGCTGTGACCATCCATCTTCAATGGATCACATTCTGGGTTGCATCGGACTTTCTAAAGGGGACTTAATACCCGATCCCCAAATTATTATTCATTTTTTGGCGGTCAACAACCTTCTGGAGATGATCCGACGTATGTCAGATCTTTCGAGGGTAAGCAACAACAGCATTAACAGGTTAGTGAAAACGACGTTTCTCTGAATCTTCTTTGCTCCTTCAAACAATCCTTATATTCTTTTTACAAGAGTTCTGAATCACCCTGTATATATACGCATACATATAGATATCATGTATTGCAGTTTATAACAGGACATACACTACAGAAGTCTGTAAAAAATTATCCCTTTAAGGAAGTCTGTAAACTATTATCCCATTAAGTCAAGCATGCGTAAACCAAAAACACTACAAGCCGAAAAGTAAACAAGCAAAGCGAACAAACCGCAGAATGTCGCAACGTAATTACCATTAATAAAATTTGCAGAAACTGCTAATCAACTTCCGCAAATAACATTTTAGAACTGGCGTGTGGTTTTTACAAATGTTTTTAAGGCTAAATATATTGCCACACTGTGTTTACATTAATATCAAATGATAAAAGTTTGTTTACTTTAGAAAAAAAGAGTTATAATAAATCTGATTACGAAGCATAAAACTAAATCAAGAATATTATTATTACAAATGAATTTATTTTTATCTTTTTATTTATTATTATTTTTTAAACTTTCAAAGAAAAAATGTTTACTTAATAAACATTTTAAATATTTCTTACTTTTAAGAAAGGTAAATATCGCATTTAACAAGAGATAATGGGAGACAATATCACAATTCTTAAAATTCGTGCGGCAATAACTTCGTTCTTCTATTACGAAAGATAATTTTATTTTATTTTAAAGTTTTAAAAACGAAGCTATTTTTAAAAACAGATAAATATCAACAGTATTTTAAGAAAACCATATTATGTATAGTTTCCATTTTATCGAGTTAGTTTAACAGCTTTTAAATGAAACTGAATTTAGTCTTCTCACCTAATAATATCACATTTAAACATATATTACATGAAACCTGTAATCAGCAAAATAGAATATGGGATCAAAAATCCTAAATTTAGGAAATATTTGGCTTACAAATATTCCTACATTAAGCACTCCAGTGGAAACAATACATACTTTACCTGCTCTGCGCATGTGACCCAACACAATTTTTTCAACTCACGTTAACAATTTTAGAACTTGAAACAACTCGTGTAATTTAATCGAGGAGCCAGTCGAAAGTTTCAACAATACTATCAAAAAAATTATTAATAACAAACCATAAAACGTGTCCACAAAGATGTTATTACATTATATAAGCCCTAAATTAGTACATGGGATCAAAAGTTTGATTTACCTTTATATCGAAGAAATAATCAACAACCCGTTCGGGCGAAGTGGTTCCAAAAGACTGGTCCAGGCCGTTGTTTTGTTTGCTGTACCGACACACAGCCCTTGTGTGAGGACAATAACTCCACGTTTTTTAAAGTCGACCCACTTACTTAAATCTGACCTTTAACCCAGGTATCGAATGAATGAAAGTGATTTCGTAGGCAGGTGTGTAAGGTCTTTTTTGAAAGAACTTGGTTCAGTTTCGCTAAACGGCCTCTGCAGCTATAAAACTCGAAAGCAGACCGACGAAACGCTTGCTTAGAAACGTGCAGAAAGAGAATCTGCGTTGCTAAATTCCACAAGAGGAATCGAGACAACCCACGTTCTTTTTCTAATTCCTGCATCAGTATGTACGATGAATAAAATTAATCATTTGGAAAAAAGCAAACAAATTTTCTACAATTTTGTAATTTTGGGTGTGTGTTTGCTACACATGAAATGGGCTAGAGCGTTAATGGAATTTAGAGGTGAAAAAAAAATTAAGGTATGTTCTGTGAAAAACCGTGCATGTTACATGGCTCTTAAACTGAGTAAAAAAAAAAAGAGTCGCCCGCAAACTTATGTAAGTTGAATTGATGTGCAATCTTCCAAACGATACACCTGTGCACCTGCTTCTGAAAGTTTCATAAAACTCTTCTGAAAAAATTTCTTAGACAAGGAATTGCGATGCAATATTTGAAGAACGATATTTAGCAAAATACTGCATGTAGCAACACTTTATGAATGTTTTATGACAGTAACACACAATAAACCCTTTGTAAAAATGCATTACATAATTTGCGGTGTTTTGAAATCTCTCGTATTAACTTGATCCATGGGCGACCATATGATTCTTTCTAGTGTGTGTGGGGGGGGGGGGGGGGAAGTCAAGGGTCCTGCCCTAGAAATATAGTATATTTTAGCGTTGAACCACTTCTATTTTATAACTTACAACAGTATGTAAATCATAAAGACATGGAAGGTAGAGAGGGGCGCACATGTCTCCTCCCTGCCTATAGGTATGCGCGTCCATGACTTGATAAGTTTTTAAAACTAAGTTGTTTAAAAAACAGTCTTAAAAAAGCCTTTGAAAAGACAACTCGTCTGTATCTCTCTAGGTCTCTCTCGCTTTTTTTTTTAAAGAATTTTTAAAGAAAGTTTTCTGACAGAGAAAATATTTCTTCCCTAATCTGTAACCAGCAAAATTAGAATTAAAAAAGAAGCGCGACCACGATACTTTGTTTATTCAAAAAACACTGGACAAGTTGAAAATTCAGAACTAAGGGATGGATGCGAGACGATACAGACGTTTTATCATTTCTGTACAGGAATCTTGCGAGACGAAACACAGCTTTGTGACTGTCTTGAGAGGCGGGACAAGCATATAACTCAAGCGAAATTTTCTAATACCTGGATTAATTTTGCAATAAACGTTATTAAAAAAAAAATCCCATTTTCACTCGATTTACAAGTCAAAATTCAGACTCTTTCAAAATTCACATGCGCGCATGGGCGCCGGCAGCTCGTCTGTATCTGGCGCCGGCAGCTCGTCGGCAAAGATAGGCAAATGCCCCCCTTGTGCGAGGTAATCATAGAAAATTATATAAATAGATATGCAAAATCCGAAATTTAATTTTTTTTAAAGTTAATCAAACCATTAATTTTACTTAAATACATCGCAGAATAAAAATCTACAAAAATACGCTGTAGCGCGTGTGTACGTGCGCAAGCGTCTTCTCTGAGAATTTGCCCTAAGAATTGCTAATTGAGTTGCCTGAGAATTGCTAATTGAGAGAAAAAAAAATGTTCCGTTGCTCTCTCCATTGTGTTGGGGGACAATGTTTTAAAGTTTAACACATTAATCTTTTGTTGGTAGATCCCGACTGGCCATTAAAAGTCGTAAATTTCGCCAGAAAAATGTCGCTTAACCCCTGTAGTGACGACAAGACGTGGCTAATCAGCAACGGCAATTATTCATTTTGTTGTTCGCGGGCCCTACCCATTAACATTTTAGTGTGTACAGAGTACAACTGCTGAATGCAATATTGAACCCATTTCACAGCCACCGTGCAATATACAGTGTTCACAGCATACATTTTCGCATTTTAGGATGGCATTAAGTTTTCCAGATTAAGTAATTCCCGTCCTTTTCAGTGAGGACTGTAGTAAACCAACCTCAAATGCTATTTACAACTATTATCACTATTACCTGCTAATTTACAAGTTCAGCTTTCTTTTTTAAAACCAGACCAGCTATACATTGCCAGGTACTCGCTTTGTCTGACATCTTAGAATATGTTTTATTTTTATAATGAGGATTTGTACCCATACGTCTGGGTGGTGTGGACAACTTATGAGAGCAGTTGAAAGAATGAAAGCTGTACAAATTGCTTGAGGGTTGGATTGTTCGTCTATGCTTCAGCATCACTTAAGGCCGATGCTGATTGCTGATGCGTCTAATTTGGCTGTAGTGGGTAAGAGAGTCATTCTCGTCGCGAATTTTACGACCTTTTAATGACAATTCGGGGTTTACCGATCAAAGATTTCTGCACTAAACCGCAAACTCCGTCCCCTATAAAATGGAGAGAGCAACGGAAGATTTTTTTCCGGTATCAGTGTGCCGTTGTCCATTCAAATATGGTGGAACCTGCTAAAACGACCACTTTGGTAAAGAGATCGTCTGTCTACAACTTTAATGCAATTTCGCTTTACTACCATCACACTTTACCACCTTTGTAAGGTGACCAGTTTTGTTCTTCCCAAGGGTAGTCCCATTAGACAGGCTCCACTGTACAAATAAAACTGGGAACACTGCTCCAGCCACTGTGGCGATAGCGAGTCAAGAAAACGTGCCTCTCCTTCTGTTTAAAAATAAAAGATCTATATCATTTTTGTAAATAGAGAAATTACGTTTAGTCCACAAGGATTCAATTTGTATATGTATAAATATTCTAGGTATATGTATATGTATATATATATATATATATATATATATATATAACATTACAAATCAGAAGCCCGCTAAAATCCCAAATTTCTAGAACTACACAGTTTTAATTCAGTTGGAACAAAGGAATCTGCTTTCAAAAGCTGCAATTACTACACGGTCCCTTGCAATTCCTTTGTAATTTTGTATACGGTCCCCGCTTCCAGTCAATCTGGCGTCTTAAAAGCCATAACAAACCTTGAAAAACAGCTGCCCAGATTTTGGGATCTGTCAATAATTGCAACTTGCATGGATCATGTGACACGATCTCAAAAGTTAATAAAAGGGGCTGATGCAGCCCAGCAGCGACTTTTTTGCGTGACAGCAACTGCCAAGGAAAAATGTATCGAATCACCCAATAAAATAATGTAACCGCAGTTCGACCGATTCTTCCACTGACGTTATAGCGGCCCAAGGATTTTTACAGCTCGCTCCAGGGCTTTGCCGGCCAGCGAAGACCGGCCAGGATCCCACAATAACGGTCCTAAGCCAGAGTCCCGAGCCGCCTCGACTAATGCTCAACCCCGAGAATGGGTCTCGAACAGCCTCGCGTCCTCCGGCACACGACTACACCTTCTCGTAACCGTTTAATGCTACACACAAGAATAACATTTCCCTTTACACTTTGGAAGGTGCCTGGTTCAAAACCATTTCGCGTCCGCCGACCTAACTGTTCGGAGTTTTCCGTGCTTTCCTCCGAAACTTAAGAGTAAATAGGGTTAGGCCCCTTAGAAAGACACCCAAGGAGTGCACCTCACCCATCGGCTTAGATTCCATGTGCAGATAATTGGCCGTAATCCTACATCACGAAAAACAACCCTTTACACTTTACATTCTTAGGACTGTGAATATATTTCTTGATATATTGGCGTGTTTAAAGATGTTACCCCTATTATCATTATATTATTTTATTATCCACAAAAAATTATTTTAAGTTACCTTAAAAAAAAGCTAGTAAAAACAAGCAATACAATAAAATTATGTTTCTTGAAAATCAAAATGAGTCGGTTGTTTCATTTTTCGCCTTCCCGTTATTCTTTCTTCCAGATTTTCTTAAATATGAAATTCACTGATTCCATTTTATGAATTTTTCTAGCTAACCAATCGAAGCCTGAAAATTTTGCATTCCAAATTTTTCTGCCAGAATAACAGCACTGCAGTAATTGCTTGATTTTATTTTATTTTGGTAATACGAACAATGAACAATTATCTACATGAGGGATCTAGGCCGAGTACGGGGTGCCCTACGTGGGGGGGGGGGGTTCTAAGGGGTCTTAATCCGTATTTATGAGAAGTTTCGGAGAAAACTGCATAAGACTCCGAACAGCTATACTGACGGACGCGCCCCGAGTTTGAACCAGGCACTTTTCTTCTCCCAGTTGCGAGCGCTATGCGCTCAGCCACTCGTCGGGCCTCCAGAAATTGGAGTTATGGGATTTGTGATGTTATGTGGCAAGCTTATACTAGAGGCATCTGCATTCTGGGGCGGTTGCCTTGGTCGGAGGATTTTTTCAGAGGTTCTGACGCGTATTCACGTTAAATCTGGAGAAAACCATCTGGAAAAACTCCATGACTAGTTAGATCGAGAGTCGCGCGATAGGCCCAAACGCGGGACCTTCACACTTCAACCATCTATCATGTCGAGTGTCTTATCAACTCGGCCATGGTGGGGCCCAGAAATTAGAATGTTGGATGCTCTTGCTTCATGCAACCATTTGCATGCAGAAGTGCCTTGGCAAACTCTTCCAATCGGCCACATTGACTTTTCGGCCGTTTGGATTTGGATCCCAAACTAAATTTTTGCGCTGCTTCAAGAATTTTATCTTTGCTTCTAAAATACCTTTGAAAATACACTCAGGTAGTTGAGATTGTCTTGCGAATTGCACTTTTGACATTCCCCGACACTTTTTTCCCCACTCTTAAAAAATTTTTCCCTTGTTCCTGTAGCGTAAGATGAAAAAAAAAAATCGTTGTTAAACAGAAACGACCTCGTCTTTGAATAGAAATTTTTTACGTTGGAGTTGCTGGGACTTTGAAATATCGTCTTTAGAAAGAGATCGTCGTTAAACAGAGAGTCAACTGTATATACAGTGCTACTTTTTTAAATTTCAGTTCATGTGAAAATTTACAATTTTTTTAAAAACTTCTTTAATCCATAGTGTATTTCTAGCTCTGGGGGGGGGCTCGAGCCCCCAGAGCCCCCCCCCGTGGATCCGCCACTGGGCTGAGGGTAGGCAAAATGAAAAAAAAAAAAGTATTATTCATTTGATAAGCTACAGGAATTATTTGAGGCAAGGCCGTAGCCAGGAAATTTTTTCGGGGGGGGTTTCAAGTTTTATGTTTTAATATGGTACTTTTTTCAGCACACTGAAATTAAAATTAAACAAAGTATGATCTCCAGCTTTGTGTTTTTTCATTTTTATTTAAAACGCGAAAATAATGCATCCAAATTGAAAGTGCTATGTAAGCAATATCCTATCGGCGTAGCGAACCTCTGTGTCAGTACAGCCTTTAAAGAATGACAAGCACTGTGTGACAGAGCAGGGCCGGCTGGACCATAAGGAAAACTAGGCGACTGCCTAGGCGCTGACTCGAGGGGGCGACACTAGCCAGGCAGCGGATGTTTTTTTTTTTTTTACTCCTGCTGTCCGCAGTGCCACTCTCTTTTTATTCTAAGGAGTAGCGGACTGGTTACGTGAATAATGCAACGTAGGATCTCCCTCCCGGTCCACATGGGTCGAGACTGGAGCCTACATGTCCCAAACTCCAAAAATCACAAACTTATCACTCTGACTTTTTTATTTATAGAGGTCATAAACACGATACTGTGAAACTGTTTCGTGTTTCGATCTCCGATGGAATCGAGAGATGACTCACTATTTTTTGTGGAAAGAGAAATTTTTTTATTTACGATATTTCTTTTTTGTCTCTCTCTACGTGTAAGGGGGGGGGGTGAAAGAAGAAGAGAGAGAACCAATGTGGAGAAGCATTGAGACGAATGTGAGCTTTTGCTCCGATCATACTGCATTCTAATTATGGGAAATGTAAATACTGTGTAAAATTGTGTAAATAAAGCAGCCGTAGATAGTGTACTTAGGGCACATTTTTGCTACCACCTTCACAAATTCCTACTACTATGATACATTAAACACTGTTTATTTAAAGAATTATTTGATGAGAATGAGAAATTCTGCTTGCAAGTGCCACGGAAATTGCATTTCCTTTTGGCCATACTCAGAAGACAGGTATGCATATAACGTACAGAGAAAAGAGTAGCATATTTAAGTGAAATTTATCACTTTGCGATCCTCAGAGAAACACAAGTAAAAAATTACATGCGGTTTGAATGAACTGAAGTGCAATAATCGTAATTGGCGATACAAGGGATAATTTTTTTTTCTACGAACAGTAAGTTATGTGACTGAAAATTTCGGGGGGGGTTTGAACCCCCAAAACCCCCCCTTGGCTACGGCCTTGATTTGAGGCATCGGTCACTTCGGAACACCGAAGTGTTATACTTTCGTGCAAACGAATAACAAATATGCTTTAAAAGTTTCTATTATTTAAACGCGGTTAAGAAAATAAAACGAAAGAAGTTAAAGGAAAAATATGCACGTTGCGAAAAATATGGGTCGTTCAGCATTCAAGGTTGTGGATGGGTGGTCGTGGGGGGAGGGGGGGGAGTCACATCAAAGAACCGCCGAGGACCGCAAAGATAATAACGATCCTCACTGGAAATAATAAACAGTAATTTTAATCAGGAAGTCACTATTTCGCTGGTTCTACCTTCAGTCACATCAACAATGGACAGTATCTATTTAAAAATAAAAAAAAGTCTTCAAGAGCCAAAGCACAAAAGAAATCAGAACAAAAGGTAGCTGGAAGAGGAAAATTTCCAGAAACCTCTATTATTATTATTATTATTTTTATTATTATTATTGGTAGTTCCATTTCGAACTTTTATTTCAATTTCGAATGCTTTCTTAACAGAAAAATCTTTTAAAAGTTTCTCTGACTGATGTTGAAATTAAGAGTCAATACAATAAGTTTTTTTTTTTTTTTTTTTAATTTTGGGTTCGAGTACACTCCAGCTAGAAAGACAAATATTCCTAGAAAATGAGCATGAACTCGCCTCTAAAATATAATACACTGACTAGCAGATGGTACGTCCACGCTCGGGATCTAAAACTGTAAAAGCCACGGAGTGCCCAGCTGGAATTTATTTGTACCTTGGATCTACTATATCAGTTTTCATGCCCCTAGAAGTTGGTTCTACTAGATATAACCGATGGCTTTATGATTAGGATGTTCTCGTTTACTTTTTGAAAGAAAGAAGAAAAAGAAAAAAGAAAAGAAAAGAAGGTAGTAGAATATTTACCTGCAAGGGTAGTTTCTTTTATACATCCAATTTATTTCAGAATTTAGACTTTTTTTTTCCCATGTGTAAATAGTTTGCATGAATATATTGGTACAAAAAAAACCCATTTGAAATAAAAATAAATTTAAATTTTCATTGGTATTGTTCATCTAAAGATCGAGTGGTTCTTTCCTGTCGAATGTAAACTTTTAACCCTTTATGCACCGACAGAACTTTAAAGTCCCACCACTAAAATCTCTCAGTAGCACGTAACTTTGCAATAAGAATCCAATACGATCTTTCAGCATCTGAATTTTAATATTTGATTTAATAAGACACAAGGGACAGACTGAATTCTCGGTTGGGGGCCATTGAACTTTTTACTTAGGTCTATAAATTCTTCAAAACGCAAATTCAACGCGTAAAATCGTGAAGTATGCAAATACAGTGGAACCTGCCTAATGTGACCACCCTCGGGAACGACAAAACTGGTCACCTTACAAAGGTAGCACTTTAATAAATTTGTTTATGCTTAAAATTCAAATAACACTTGCACAAACACTCTACAGTTGATTTATAACAAGATCTCAAAATCAATAAATATCCATGAACAAAAAAGAGGAATGTAGGGAGTAAAATACTGATACATTAAAATGCACATTGCATACAAATTGTGTGCGACTTACGTTTCAATGTGTGTTTTAATACTTGGTCACAATGAATAATAAAAAATAATAAATATGAATAAAAAATATAAATTTCCATTTTGCAGCTTGACATATTACTAAAGTACAGTTTTAATGTTTGGGTTGTTTTCATGTTTGCACAAATATAGTTCATGATACAATTTTCACTAGTGTACATCAAGAGCACATTTTTTAGATAACACACTGTACTGTAACAGCAAAGTTCTAAAAGGGCCGGTCGCCAAATAAATCGCCAGGTTGAAAAAATGAAAAGAAATGTTAGGCTTTATACATGTTTGTCAAAATTTAAATGTGACTCGCCACAAGGGTGATCAGAATATAGCTTTTGTAGCCTATACAAAATTATTGTAATCCTGTGGGAAAGGAAGAAAATTAAATATATTCACAGACTACAGACGCCAACAAAATGCATTGCAAAGGCTAAAACCAAAGTAAATTAAGAAACAGATAAATAGCATTATTGACAGATAGGGGATTTAAAATAGCAAGAGTATTACATTTAGAATAGGTAAAGGGAAATCAGAAGTACTCATAAATGCGTGATTAACTTTATCAAAAGTAATTGTAAATATGTGATTAACTGCATCCCACACCTCTTACCGGAAACCACGCTGAATCAATTTTAGCATCAACAGAAATATAAAAGAATCTAGAATAAAACAAGTTTTCTTTTTTAATTTATTTATCTAATTTTTTCTAAATTCATCTATTGAGAACAAGTGTTACAGAAGAGAGAATCAGTGTTGAGATCAAGTCTTGTGTTAAACAACTGAAAAGGGATACAGCATTCTATATTATCTGAAAGAGTTTTATATTTAAGAGGCAGTTTATAGTGGAAAGTGGTCACATTTGACAGGTTAAAAAACTTAAATTTGGCAGATTATCTGGTCACTACACAGTTTTCGCAGGTGGTCACTTTATAGGATATTTTCCCCATACATTTTTTATGAGTTACAATGAAATTTCATAAAAGTGTTCATTTTAGACAGGTGGTCTCTTTACCAAGGTGGTCACTTTAGCAGGTTCCACTGTAAATATAAAGTTGTAAAACAAAATTTCGAAGAGTGCCATGCTCCCCTCACTGAGACGCCCTTGATATGACATACCTTTAGTACACACACACACACAAAAAAAAAAAAAAAAAAAAAAAAAAAACATGATTTAATATGAGATGTTTCTAGAACATGAAAACACATAGTCACGAAAGCTTCAAGTCTCTCAATAGAATAATTTAAGATATAAAGGGCTAAGCTTAAGTCAATAGCTACTTTTACGAATTTGAGGTATAATCAGCTACTTCTTTGCTTTAACGTATGCTAAAATTCATGCAAATAGTCAAAATTTCTATTTTGTTCTATCCAAGTTTCGAAAATGCATTTTTCATGCTGAGCATCGACTTATATAAAGAGGGATGTTCAGGGGGTCTGGACACCCCTTTAGTCAAAGCAAAAGCGCTAATTTTGGCCCGATATCCACCTTTTGTATGCATGACTCAGAATAGAATGGGGTCAAAATATTTTTAATGCTCATATAACTTTTGAAAATTTTATATTAATTTTAAAAAATCATATTAACTTTTTGTAAACTATATACTTTAATAAGCAATAACTAATATTTGCTATGAAGATTAAAAATTTGTATTGTAATCGAAATTTTTTTACAAAATATTTGCAGTAAAATTTACTGTCAATCAAATTTTATAGTAAGAATGGACACTCCCATTTGAAAGTTAAAGCTACGCCCACGAAGCTGAGACTTAGAAAAAATTAGAGTTTAGTTCCTTTTCCAGAGAAAAAGCAGAACTTTTTTTTTTTTTTTTTTTCTCTGGGGAAACTCTAGGGTACACGTACTGTTAAACATTTTTTTAATCTCGCAGAGATGACGTGAATCGAGCAGAAAAAAATGCTCATTTTTAGTTAAACTAAGAGTACCCCTAAACATTTTTTAAGTGCAAACAAATATTAGATAAAGGAATATTGCGTAAAGAATATTAACAATATTTTCACACCATTTCCGGAAAACTGGGACAAAATAAATTTGAGCTCATCGGGAAACTGGCTAATGCCAGAGGTACCGGCATCGGTGTAAATTTTCGTGTAACATTTGGGGGGGGGATACTATAGGATACTACCTTCAGGAACGGCCTATCTATTTGGTTTAAAGCCTGTTTTAGTTCCTGAAGTGTCCTACTCTGCTGCTGAACCCTAGCTCTAGGCTCAGGTCCAGCAAGCAGCGGTTTCCCTCATTTTTATTTTATTTTTTTACAGCACAATTTTTGGATTACAATTGGTAAAATACATCAGTGTTATACAATATAAATGCAGTTAGTTTACAATGGTTTACAATTGCTCACAATATTGTTCTTAGTAACATTTCACCATAGATACATATATTTAACACGTTCTTTTTTTTCCCTTTTTTACAATTTTGAAAGTTAAAAAAAGTAAATAAATATCTAAAAGTAAACAATAGGCTTGAGATTTGGGGGGGGGGGGCAAAATGTTTCCTATTTTAAAATTCAAATATCACTTACTTGAAAATAGTATTTTCTAAAATTTGGGGGGTGGGGGGCAAAATGTTTCCTATTTTAGAAAATACTATTTTCAAGTAGGTGATATTTGAATTTTCTGGAATTTTAGGGGGGGGTCGGGGAATTGCCCCCTTGCTCTTACTAAGTTACGCATATGGCTACCCGTGTGACAGTCCAGATTTGTAGATGAAAATTTAACTGTAATAACAAATACTTATTTGTCAAACACAATATTTTTACGAACTAAACAAAAAAATAAAGTATACTAACCTGCACAAAGCGCTTTCTTAAAAAAGACGTGCAAGCTCTATCTTCCACGCCGCGAAATTTTCGTTACCCGACTGGCTTCAATCATAAAAAAATTGAAGAAAGGAAAAGGCAATCCGACCGCTACTGCGCATTACATAACACATTCAATTGTTTATACTTCACTTCCAATCACTATGCACACAAGACCTACGGCAATTTATTTCTGATATGAAATCTCTAACGACACAAAGAAAGGAAGGAAATTACTTATTCAGATCATATAGTCTGCGGAGCAACGGCTATTACCGCTGACAAATGATTGTGCAAGTATACCCAGGGTGGTGCAGTTTCGTATGCAAAAATCTGCACTGTGAAGATACCATTACGAGGTGCAAATGGCAACATACTTCTTTTTCCTACATGTGCCGGCAAACAGAGAAAGCGTGGCTCATTTGCTCCAAGGATATCGCGTAATAATTAACAGAGCCACTCCTATACTTTAAAACTTGTGACTTTTGATTAGTTCTTTTCTTCTTCATTTTGCAGGATTGGATACAACGACTTTAATTTTTTTTTCTCCCAGTTCATGTTACTACTTATCTGTAGTGGAAATCTTACGAAAAGTAAAATATACGAAAAAGTATTACGAAAAAGTAAAATAACAAATATTCTCAATTTTACCCTATAAAAGCGCTACGAGCTTTTCTACAAGTACTCGTTTATAACGAGCAAATATCGCGGTTCCTTCGCACTCGTTATAAGCGAGTTCGACTATGTTTTTGAGAGTACAGGCCGCAATGCATGGCAATACTTTTATGTAGCCCAGTAGAAAACCTTACACACACCAAAATCTAGACAGTATGTATCACAGCTACCTTTAAAATGCGTATCTAATTTGAGCTCAATCAAAAGCACCATATAGATGCAAGCGCATTTTCAAGAATTTGCAACGTAATGTGTAAGAATTTTTTTGGAACCCCTACAAACACCAAAATCTATTCAGGTTGTATGACGGTGGCTTATAATATGCATACGCAATTTGAACATATTCGATACACCACTTAGACATTAGCACACTTTAAATGATTTGCGTTCAAAGGCCGAAATATATAAGAATTAGTTTTTGCAACCCGTGAACAAATTATCAGCTCTACACATTCAAAATCTATGCAGGTCATGCAGCCGTGACTTATAAATATACATACCGAATTTGCGCTCCATCGAATGCACCGTTTAGGCGCTAAAACATTCTGAAGAATTTGCGTCCTTAGGCAAATAATGTAAAACAGTTTTTTTTTTGTAGCCCTGTAAAAACGCCATAAGTCCTATGCACACCAAAATCAATACCAGTCATGCAAGGGTGGTTTATAATATCTATACCAAATTTGAGCTCAATCGAATGCACTATTTAGGAGCTATCGTGTGTACTCACACACTCACATACATAGTACATACACACATAGTAAAAATAGCATAAATGAATTCAGACCTCAAAACGTGTAAATACATCAAAATGTCAAAGATGAATTTCTTCATAATTATAATACTTTCCTTGCCTCTTACACGTTCGGAAAGTAAAAATGCTCGCTGGGTATTTATCTGCAAGGGGGTTTCCTTTTCTGCATCTAATTTTTGTTCAGATATTTTTTTTTTTTCGCCCCATGTAAGCATTTCTTTAAAATGTTCGCAGTGAAGCCACTTGAATAACTGTTTTTTTAATGGCTATGTCATTTTATCTCTCACCCCCCTTTACTGAAAATTGTCCGAAAAATGTGTCCCAAAAATGCGACATAATTTTACACATATATTTAAATACTATTAGTTCACAACAGCTTTAATCTATTGTTACAATATTTCGTAAGCTGTAGAATATGCATCACATGTATTTTTCTATAAATAGGTTACAATCCTAAAAATTTCAACATAGGATTATCAGGCGAAATACACGAAATATGAGAGATAAAATGACATAGTTAATTAATATCGTTTTAATATGGCAATAATGAAACTAAAAAATTAGGGGGGGGGGGTCTAACCCTGACGAGGCTTGAACAGCCGAGTTTTAGTTCGTACTTACTTATATTTAGCAAACGAAGTAGTGTAATCGCGGACAATTTCGGTGTTCAGATTCTGACTGAAGAACCGATTTTCACCCTCTGTAAATTTATTTTAATGTGTTTCTGAGTGAAGCATCCCAACTTACGTTAAGTATGTATGTACGCAAGTATATGTACGCAGTACGATCCATTCTGACCAGGCGCGTAGCCAGGAAAATTTTTCGGGGGGGGGGGATATGTCCCGATATCCCCCCCCCCCACCTTGGCTACGCCCCTTATTCTGACGACTAGGTTTTCTCGTGACACCTGTGCGTCTGAACATATGTATGTATGCGAAATATCGCCAAATTCGGCGCCAAAAATAAGTTTTTAAAGCTGTACTGGGATTAGCGATAGCTCTTATATTTCGCTAGAAATCACCAAATCTTAAAATTATTGAAGTATCGTATGACACTTTCACACGAAATAAGTTTAAATGAAGTAAATCCAAAATCTGCATAATTTAATAGATGTACAAGGAAGGCGTGCGATGTCCACATCAAATACTTTTTTTTCTGTTTTTGAACGTTCATTTCAGCTTTCCTTCAAAAGTCAAATAGCTCTCCCCTGTCTACTTCTTTATGTTCTTGTTGGAGGAAGTAAAGGTTTTAATTACTGTTTTGTGTGTTTTTAATGAGCATAAGTAGACCAACGGTCCTAATGTTCATTGAAGCCTCTTGTTGGCATCTAATTACGGCATTTGAATAAAAAACATTGTAAGCTACAAAACACCTTAAACTGTATTCAACAAATGTCTTTTTAGTTACTGTGAACCGTTAAAGGTCAAATGTCAGTTCATCAGTACAATAGCTTAATTTAAAATTTAAAAAATAAGCCACTCAATCCGTGTACTTTCATTTATCGAACTGCTACAGTTCATTTTGGTACAAAATATCGTATTTATAGTTAAAAAAAAAAAAATTCAACTTTCATTATGGACAATCGCAATAAAATGAAATGAACGCAAAGCGACCCCAGATAAGATAAGGCTGTTTGGAAGGCTACGGTCGCAGAAAACTTGGCAATTGCATTTTTAACGCAGATAAGCGATGCTGAAACTTATAACTCCTCACTTAGAGAACGATAAATTAACTTGACATAATAGTAACTGGTGTTCTAGCTTTCGCAGATGAATCATCAAGAAGCATGTTGAGGAGCAATAAAGAGTACGTAAGCTAATCTTATTTTATCCTAAGCAAATTGATCTTCTTTAGAGTAGTGGTAAACGATCGAAAGATAACTATTTACGTTTGAAATTTGTTTCAGTTTATAAGCAAGATGTAAATAATACACATTCCATGAGAGTTAAGTGTTATCCTCTTTTCTTAAGCAAAATGGTTAGAACTATGGCTGCGTAAAAACTGGAGTTATTTTATTAGTTAATAAAGTACAGGTTAGGTGTACATATAAATCTAAATTTACAGTGCAACACGAACAACTTATTTTCTACAATAAAAAAGTGTTCCTCTTGGTCTTGTTTACATAAACAAAAAACATATAAAACAATAGAACTCTAAACCTAAATATTAAATGTAATAATTTTTTTAACGTATGAGACTGTTTCCTTCCATAATCTGAATTAACGTTAAACTTTTCACAACAACTACAAATAGTTATCATAATTGTGCCGTTCCTTCTTTCTTGCAAAGTTAAATTACTACTAATAATAATCTAGTGTTCGTTTTGATAAATTAATAAAGTCATTTGAAGATTAATTAAAAATATTTGAATCTTTTAACTATTTTTCTTTGTTTCAATTGTTAACAGAAAATGTTGTTTAAGTTGTTTAACATTCAAACAATGTAGACATTCTAGTGGCTTTTTTTATGCTTAATATATTAAGATTTCTTTGGTAGAAATATATTGGTATACGTTAAGACAGTATTTGGTAAGGCAAAAGTTTAATAATAATAAGAACTACGACAATAATAATAACACAGTTCGTAGGCGATGGTGATAAAATGGTTTTAAAATGATATTTTACCGTTTTTCTTTTGTAAAACGTGTTTAATAGTAATCATTATAAAAGAGTACGATGAAATATGTTTAACACGAAAATGTTAGCATCAAAAATTGGTTAATACAAAATAACACTGATAGTATGCACTGTAGATTGAAACACTCCCTCCACCACCCAACCCCTTAACACGATGCAAAAATAGCTTAATTGGAGAATCTTTTGCTTCTCTGCGAAATTGAAGACACGTTTAAAGAAAAAAAAAACAGAGAGAGAGAGAGAGAGAGAGAGAGAGATTAAAAAAAAAAAATTAATTACGTATAAGGAATGTGCAAATAGAGTACGTTTAATATGATGTGTTGAATAGATATGCAAAGAACGGAAAAAAACACTCAAAATACCGGAGTTAAACGATAAAATAAATAAAAAAGGTATATAAAAAGCACATATATAATTATACTTATGTCAAGATATCCAATACGATCGTTTCGATTGAAAATTCGTTCAGTCTTCATCAGTTAAAACCCTGAACAGTGGGAACTGAAACTCAGTTCCTGCTGTTTTATGAGACGAAGGACTTTTTCAGTCGAACCGATCGTATTGAATATCTTGACATAAGTATCATTTTATGTGTGTTTTTTATACAAAGTTTTTATTTATTTTAGATATGCAAAGACTTACAGTATAGTTTATCTGTAAGAAGGGCTTTTTCTCTGGTGGAACGCGTACTCCTAAGCATTTTATAAATCTTACTGCAAAGAAGAAAATCTGACAGAAAAATGTTTTTTTTTTTTTTTTTTTTTTTTTTCCATTAGTTAATCTGAGAGTACTCTAAACATTTTGTTTTCAGAAAAAGTACAGCCAATAAATACAAATTTGAGTAGATGTGAATTAATAAAATTAGACAACATCAAAAATATCTGTAATTTTTGTCCGCATGCATCAAGGACCTTTGAAGAAGACTGGACCTTTTATACCATCCGAAACGATTGCATTAGTAAATATCTTTCTTGTTAGTTATTTTACAAAGTTTTTACTTAATTTTTACCTCGTAAAACTTGTTCTTTTGTTCTGTGTTCTAAGACAAAATAAACCCCAGCGAGCCATTTGAAAGTGAAATTACAGAAACAACGGTAGACGGTAGTGCTGCCATTGCGACGGGATTACAAGATTAATTGCATGTTTTGAGTTCCGGCGTCTATAAAAAATTACTATAATCTGTTTGACCGCTCACTGCTAATGAACTAAGTTCCGTCTACCAAAAATATGCTTGGAACTGGAAAGTTATTCTGTTATTTATCAAAGCCTCATACTTGTTGGGTCTCGAGTATAAAAAAGAAAAGGAGATTTTTTTAGCACCGACTGTGACATCTGTGCAAAAAATTCTAAAAAAACTGGGCAAAAACGTGCACTGATAAACGTTAAAAAAAAAAATACTTATTCAATTCACGGAAATTTTACAGCCAGCAGTGCTGCCGGAATATCTCCGTAATTTGACGAATATCCGCTTCTTTTTCCTCCTGTGAATTGAAGAAACTTCTTCAGATTCAACGCAACTTTTTTTCTCTTCTTCAGAATTCGGGAAGAAGAATTTTACTCTTTAACGTGCAGTGTTCCCGCTCTGGGAGCACCAAACTTTGACGTTTTGACTGTTGCCAGTCACGAAGAATAGATTTGAGTTCTATAAAAATAGTTGCGGGTGACATAGCTCCACGAGAATCCTTTACTTTTTAGCACCTCATTTCCCGTAAAAAAAATAAATAAATAAATAAAATTGTCACGATTAATTTTAACGGCACTGACATCTGCTGAAAAATGGAAGAATGCGAGAACGTGCTGGATAGATTGACCAATGCTGAAAAAAGAGCAGCCGTTGTCATCGCTCGAGTTAACTACCAGCAAGATGGCGGACGATCGAAACGTTCATCGCGTGTCACAGATCCAGAGACCTTTTTTTGACTCAGCTGACTGTGCCTTCAGCATTGGGAAAGGGTTGCGCCTCAAAGGGTTAACGGAAATAATACGCTATCATAGAGTACGGAAATTATTCTTTAAAAATTGAGGGATAAACTAGTGTATAAAGACCAAGTTTCTCTGAGTTTTCTGAGTGAAAGTTTTTCTGAGAGTGTTTTCAAAATTAAGGTGGCATGCAACATCTGTAATAACTGAAGAAATACACGATTTTTTGTGACAAAATTTGGCTCAAAAGTATAGTATAGGAGAAAGAACACTGCAGCATAATAATGAAAAGAAGGCGCATTTTAGTTAATATACAAGTTACATCAAAAACTGTCTAATTATGTTTTTTTATATCTCGTGAAAGATCCACTTAATGCAGTGTGTGGCTACAGTGCACTTATACAAGCCGCAATACTCTTAAAGAGGGTGTATAGTATTTATACGGGGGGAGGGGGATGTTTTATTGATTCAACAAAATTTAGTGAGATATTTCAACCGAAAAATGTTTTTGGTTTTTAACAAAATTTATGTTAAATTATCAAATATTTCGTTGAATTGACAAAGCATTTCTTTTAAATACAGCCAACCAAAATTTTTTTGAATCAACAAAACATTTTTTTCAGTGTTGAGGTTGTTATCTTGATTAGACCGTTTTTGATGTAACCTGTATATTAACTAACAATTTACATTTTTTTTCTATTGTTGTAGTTCTATATATTTTCTCCGATAATAATATGTCTATTTCAGTGCCAAATTTATTACAATAACTACCTAGTTTTTCTTCAATTAATTATTACAGATTTTGCGTTTGCCATACTTTAAAAAAGTAACTAAATTTCACCCCGAAAGAACTGAGATAACTCCGAAAGGTTGAAAACCAGGACAATTTTGCCTCAATTTCCAGTCCTGAGGGGCGAATTTTTGTTCTCTTTTTAAGACAACTTTTTCTCTAACCTTAATTTTGGACACCAGCGTGCATGGCTAAATTACTTTTTACTGAAGACTGAAATTTTTAGGGAATAGTAATTGTAAAATATCGTCTGAAACTGGTTGTCTAGAAAAACAACCAAGAATAAAATATTTTCTTGGTTATCAGTACTGAGAAATGTTTTCATGCATACTTGCTATTTCATTTTAAGTTACTCCAATAGAATAAATGCTGTGAAGAAAGCATTCACAAGTTTCACGGGTATCTTAAAACTAAGGGGGAATGTATAGCAAAAGTTAAGTAAAGATATCTGGAGCCACATACTGGAAAAGTGGAACGCGTTGAGTAGAGTATTGTTTTCGGTGTACTTTTTGGCGCAAGGTGAATTTATGTCGTAACACTAGATATTGTGTGGGGAAGTATTTATTTGCCCTCTAAAAATGACAACTTGTTAAATGAAGCTACAACAGTCGACAGAAAAAATATATATATGTGGTTGTGATATTTTACGATTTCTTTTTTCTCTCTTTCTTTTTTAAACGAACAAAATTTCTTGATAGGCAGGTCATCAAGATACAAAGCTCGATAGTTTAAGTAAGTTGTTGCTCTAATATTGTTAGTTTTCTCCATTAAAAATGAGTCATGTAAACTATTTTTATAATTCTTTTTTCATTATCATTGAAAAATATATTATAAAATATTACACAAATACAAAAAAAAAAAAAAAAAAAAAAAAAACTTTAAAAATATTTTATATTGTAGAATACTATTATAAATTGAAAATAAAGCGCGAAAAAAATCTTTAATTTATCGTGGTTTTTGGAGCTCGTGCGAAGATCACAATTTTAATTACACAATACAAAATTTAATAAAGTTTAAAATTCAACACTAAGCAGTGATTCGTGAAAAAAAAATTCTGGAATTCAACCCCCCTTTTTCCCCCATGCACACATACACAACAGTGGGATAAAACGACCATTGAGTGAACACAGCCATGTTTTATAGAATAAAAAAAAAGTTTAAAAAGCTCTTTAATCAATGGATTGACAGCATCTATTTCCTTCCATGCACTGGGAAGCTATTTGACACTTCACTGGTTACCCTCGTCACATACCCTTCCCCTGAAAAAATAACCATTTGTTAATGATGTGTATGTCCATTTACTGGGAATGTTATGTAATTCCAGTAAATAAACAATGAAATGTCAGCGTCTGTTTATTTATTGGGCTATTGTACCAATCTGTGCATCTAGCCAGGCCTAATTGCATATTCTGAATTATAAATTTTCAAGCTCTTAATATTTAAAGTTTGAACTATTGAGATCCACTTTATCCTGACGCATAAAGCACACAGCTTATGAGATATCTGCTTGAACTCTTCCAGCATTATTCCTCAAAATATAATCCTTAGGAAACATTTATTTTAATACGTTTGATTTTCTAATTATCGGTATAGTGTTTACAGAGTGAGTTAAGTTTTAAAATCCTGCATTTTTCTTTTAAAAAAAAGGAGAGAAAGTAAAAATTGTTTTTGGAAAAAAAAAAACCAGAACAATATTTTAATACTTTTATTAGAATACAGAGAATGCATTTTTACATTCATCTACCGTAAGACAACTAAGTATATTACATCAATGACAAACATTAATTAAACTTCTCAATGATACAAAGAAAACCATCTAACAAATAAAAAATTACATTAATAACAATAAATTTACAGCTACTCTTTCGTAGACGTTTTTTATAGCAGATTTTTTTTCTTTCTTGGAGAGGACAGCTTTCTTCATCTAATGTGTTGTGTAGGTTCATATTTCCTCCTTGGAGTTTCCAACCGCAATTTCGATCCTTAACAAAGGAAGGAACTTCTGAATCTTGTCTACTCTCGGAAATTGCTAGAGATCTCCTAGATGTGACTTGAAGTAAAAAATTCTAAAAAATCAAATTTCTCATGGGAAAAAAATAATTATCCTACGTCACGGATTTTTCAACCGGTAGAAAAAATTTCCATAAAGAAGTACAAGAAAACAAAGTAGGAAAATTAATTGCACCTAAATAATGTACAGACCATAAGGAAAATTTACTATAATACTACGAAAAGTAGGATGAACACAATCCATAATTTAATATTCGCTTATTGAAAATAAATAAATAAAAGTAATGGAAATAATGAGAAAATGGGGGGGAGAGAAATAGAAGAGACAGAGGCTCATTAATAATAATTTCGAGAAAGAGAAAGACGGATTTCACTGCACAATAAATAAATGAAACCTAGTTTTAACATTATTAACTCTCGTACAAGGTAATTGGTACATTAACAGAAAGCAAAAATTTCTAGAAATAAATCTTACGTAAAAAAAAAATCAAGATTATTTGAAGAAATTAACAATCTCAAAATATACCTAGACATTATTCTACAAGATGTTTTGCTAGTACTAGCATGATTTTTGCTGTTAAAGAAAAATTTTAGTACTGAATTGGAATTGAGATAATTTCGAAAATATTACATAGTAAAATTATGCCTAGAATTTAAGATGAAAGCCAGAGCTAGGGACTCTAGACATTTTTCAGCTTTAAAATCCTATTTAAAGGGAGCTGGAAAATGTTGGATATATAAAAAATAAATGTGTATTTATGGTGTTTATGTAAAATGCAAAAATAGTACATATAACTTAAACATACGCAGCAAATATAAGCGTTGGTACAGAAGTTATCAGAATCTGCCTTTCTACTATCTCCACCCCCCACCCCATTTTCATTAGGTCATCATTTAACTCATAATTAAATAATTAATAAGCCTTATATATTCTACAAATATTTTCTTAACAAAACTTTTTAACAACATTCAATCTAAGCATAATTAATTAAAAGCGAAGGCCTTCTGTTAATAGATATCTGTTTTATGCATAAATGTTTTAGTAACATTTACAAGAAATTTGTTACTAAATAAATGCCAAATCTTAGACATTTAATATTTTTTAATTTAATCTAAGAAGAATTCATTTAAAACATTTTTAACTTCAATCAGTTTATAACTCACAGGCTTCGAGATACTGGATAAAATGAAATACGTTTAAAACAAACGCTTTTAATTTGTACATCAATGGTTTCATTTTCACTTTTTATGGATGACCACCATATTGATGATTCATTTTTTATTGATGATGAATTTAAAAAGCTGTAAACTGTTTCTGTACAATCTGCATTAACATTAATAAGCAAAAATAAACAAAAAATAGGGTTGTGTAATAATAAACAATAATAAACAAAAAATAGGGTTGTAAAATTCCTGGATAATATTATTACATTCACAACTAAAATGAAGCAAAACATGCTCACACTGAAATGACACAAATTTGAAATAAACATCATTGATTAAAAAAAAAAAATTGTACGGTTGATTTATAAGATGATAAGATTTTTTCCGAGCAGAACTTTTATGAATACGTTAATATTTTTTAAGGGGAAGAAGGAAAGGGAATTCGTTAAGAATAATTTCGAGAAAGAGACAGAAAGCCTAAAACATTTCTTTGCAATAATCAATGAAAAGCCTAGGCAAAAAGATCCCTGCGATACGAGTCTCGGGTCTGACTTCATATCATCCGAAACTTCGAGTAAATACAGGTTAGGATTCCTTAGAACAGCGTTCTCAACCTGTGGGGCGCGACCCCCAAGGGGGGTGCAGGGGGGGGCGAGAAAAACCAAAGAGCAAGTAGTGATGCATGTTTTTAAAAAAATCATCTTATATATTCTCATTTTTACTCAAAAATGTATCCATTTTCGCTTTAAATGTTCATTCAAACTTTACTGATAGCATTATTTTCTATAAAATTCGACTAAATGTTCATTATTAAATATTAAAAAGCTGAATGTATGCTGAAAAATGTGAGGGGGGGGGGCGCCACTGTAAGTTAGCCTTTGTTGCGGGGGAGCGAGGTTAAAAAGGTTGAGAACCGCTGCCTTAGAAAGTCCTCCACGGAGGTCAACACCCCCCAACCCCCACTAGGCCTAGATCCCTCGCGCAGATAACTGGCCTGTAACTGCACATTTCATTTCTGACTGCTTCATATCAAACAATCAAACACAGATGAAAATAATTTTTCTTGCTTTCGAATTTTCTTTAAACACTTCAATTCATTGGGATTTTCTCTCTATCTGTCTTTTATGAAAAGAAAAATAATATCCCTATTTACAACAAAACATACAGTTTCCTTCGCTTAGTCTTTATGCAATCTGCACATCTTGTTACAATAATAGAGAATCCCTGACAACATGAAATACCACAAAACTGGTAATATAATATGTTTTTTAAAGGATAAGTGATTAGGACTTAACATTCAGGTTTCGACTGTCTTCGTCATTTGACGAGTCTTTCAGAAACATTTTAAAGTTTTCCGCCATGTACAGCGGTGCAGCTGTGGAATGGAAGCTCACAAAATGTCGAGTATGTGTGGTAAAGCAGTATCGATAAAAAACATAAAGAAATGCGTGAAAAGGGACTGTTGGACCAATTAGTTCCTTCATCTCATTTTTCTGCCCCTAGCCTCAGAAACAGTAATTAAAAATACCTCAAACTGTTATTAACTAGGTGCGTTATTTTGGAAACAGTTCTTTTTTTTTCCCGGACATTTAAAAGAGAACGGAGTATCGGAGACGGAGTAACGAACGGAAAAACGGAAAGGAGTACTTAACCCTTTGAGGCGCAACCCTTTCCCAATGCTGAAAGAAGGGCAGCCGTTGCCATCGCTCGACTTAACTACCAGCAATATGGCGGACGATCGAAACGTTCATCGCGTGCCACAGATCTAGAGACTCTTTTTTGACGACAGCTGGCTGTGCCGCACAGCCAGCTGTCGTCAAAAAAGAGTCTCTAGATCTGTGGCACGCGATGAACGTTTCGATCGTCCGCCATCTTGCTGGTAGTTAAGTCGAGCGATGGCAACGGCTGCCCTTTTTTCAGCATTGGGCGAACTATCCAGCTGTTCTCGCCTTCTTCCATTTTTCAGCAGATGTCAGTGCTGTTAAAAAGAATCGTGACAAATTTTTTTGACGGGAAAGGACGTGCTAAAAAGTAAAGGATTCTCGTGGAGCTCTGTCACCCGCAACTATTTTTATAGAAATCCAATCTATTCTTCGTGACTGGCAACAACCAAAACGTCAGAGTTGGGTACTCCCAGAGCGGGATCAGTGAGCCTTAAAGGGTTAAAAGAGAACTTTCACCCAAGTCTAGGGTCCGATCTTTTCAGATTTGAAATTAAAAATATCCCGGTTGAGGAGAAGAAAATTCGTAAAAGTTGCGGGCCAAACTTCAGGATGTTAGAGACAGGGGCGTAGCCAGGGGGGGGGGATATCGGGATATATCCCCCCCCCGAAATGTTTGGATTAGTGATGAAATTCCCTCTATTTATACACATATAAGTTCATATCCCCCCCCCCCCCGAAAAATTTTCCTGGCTACGCGCCTGGTTAGAGAAGTCGCGGGCCGTATAATTGGGATTTATATGGGAGTTTGAATGGCTTGTATAGGTTTTAAACGGGGTTTTGATATGTTCCGCTGGCCGGAGGTTGCCCACATGTGTGCTAAAGTGACTACCTTAGTAAAGAGACCACCTGTCTAAAGCGACCACAATTTTACTTCACAATCACATCACATTTTACCGCTTTCGTAAAATGACCACCTTTATAAAGATCACGAGTTTTACTCTTTCTGAAGGTAGTCACATAGGACAGATTGCACTGTATGTATATGAATGATTGAAAAAAATATATATTACAATAAATTAAACCACACTAACAGCATGATTCTGATACTGAATTACAAACTGATAGATTACATACAACAAACGTAGATTGCATGATGAGCAGGGGGTGGGTGGGGGGAGACTGTTCCTTGAATTGTTAATGGTATGCAAAAGTGCCACGCATACGTTGAAAAGAATGTAGTCTCTTTTATTATCGAGTCTGCTGAATAAACTTGGAGAGGAAAAGAAAAACGAACACTTTTTTTTTTTATGATGATGACTCAAATTGTACGAAAACACCTTTTTCCCGGTGTATCATATATTTTGCAAATAATATAAAATACGAATACGAAGTACGTAGAAACATTGTAAGCAATATTTTGAATAAATATTTTTGCGAGTTTAAACATAACTTTATTATCAACTACTCATTATAGGAAATTCGGATAAAGTTTTTTTAACTGCACGGTTTTTGATAGTTTGTTAGATTTGTCTAATAAATGCCTGAGTCTCAATAGCGCCGATAAGGAAAGGGGAGGAGTGCAAATTTCTTAGAATTTTATCAAAAATTCCTGAAATCCGGTATCATTTAGGGGCAGGGGCGTAGCCAGAAATTTTTCATGGGGGGGGGTTACGATTACTGCAACTCATATATATGTATACATATGTGCGATAATGTAGTGAAGAATATACATTTTGTATGGCAAAAAATTTCTCATAGGGGGGGATATGACCCTCTAACCCCCCCCCCTTGGCTACGCCCCTGGGCGACAATAATATTGGATAACTTTTCTAAATAGATATACTTAGTTTAAAGTACTAAATAAATACTGAAGTATAAGAATATAACCGTGTTTAGTTTTTAAAGTGTTTATAAAATTGTGAATACTTTATTGAGGATTGTGTTGGAATTACCTTTAAAAACATTTGTTAGTAAAACCTTTGTAAATAGAAAACTTTTAAATAGCATTGCACTAAGCTTAATTCTCCTGATTTTGTTAACAGTTAAACTAATTTACGTGTAAAATATTCATTTTAAAAAGTTGTTATATTTAAAAATTGAAAACAGACGTTTCAGACATCGAATCTTATTAAGACATCCTCATACACAGGCGCGTAGCCAGAATAATTTTTCGGGGGGGGGGGGATATGACCTTACATGTGTATAAATAGACGGAATTTCATCACTAATACAAAAATTTCGGGGGGGGGGGATATATACCGATATCCCCCCCCCCTGGCTACGCCCCTGTTTAGGGGACTAAGAGAACCTTTTATATACTTTTATACATGCAACACACCCCTAAGATGTGTTCTATAGGACCAGAAAATAATTTTTGAGCCTGTTTTAGACAGTTTTATTTTTATAGATCTGAGCTAGAAAAGTGAGAGAGAAATTCAGAAATGTTTAAACACTTACAAACATAAAAGAATGACATTATGCAGATAAGTTATGACAAATCTTTAAATAAAAATATGTAAGAAGCATGTTAGAAATAGATAATACTGGGAAGAGATTTTAATTAAAATTTTGGAAGGGTGTACTTAGAAGCAGCCCATTGAGAGCAGTGTGAAATACGAAGCTTACTACGGGGATTTGGATATCGCGGATGAATACACTTATTTTCCTCTCATTCTTAGAATGAGCTATGTAAATCGCCTCCATCCCTCCAAAAATATAAATAAATAAACATAAAAATAAATTTTTTAAAAACTTCATGTGAAAATAATATACACAATGATAGTGGTTTTGCAATGAATTAGCAGAAAACACTCTTGACACATACTTCTTCGAGGCAACAATCGTATTGCATTCGCCACACTTTGCGCATTGGATGATTTCAAATGGTGCATTGCATCCTTGAGCCTACGTTTTGTTTTGAGACAGATTGAAGACCTCTCTAAAGTAATTCCGTGCACGGAACTATTTTATTTCTTATTAATTACATGTAACCATTTCTGATTTTCAAGGGCATGAGAAATTCTTCAAAAATCGAACCATTTCTTATCCCCTACCGAACATCCGAAAAATTATTTCTAGAATCCCTTTTTCAATCAACAATTTCAGTCGCATAGTCATACGGTGTAACTTTTCCTCCCCTAAATTGAAGCCTATCCCTCTTTATATTTCCCAACTGTAACCCTGAACGAAGTAAAAAAGATGCTACTACCTAATCGAACTTCAGTATATTTTCATGCTATCATAATTATTTCGAAGTTAATGCCAAACAGTTATTTGGATATCTGAGGACATTATAAAATGTTGTATGCTCGAAATCCTCTAGAAAAAATATTTTTTAAGGAAGATAAGGCTAACACATCCACTGCCTTTTCAAGAGCCTTTTATGCATTTAGATCAGAATGCCTTTTAAGAAAATGGTTCAAAAGAGAAATTAATATAATAAGTAAATAAATAAATAACAATTAGTTTGGTCATTTAGAGGAATGACTTAAGTTGTTTTCATTACAATTAGCAGAAGTGGTCCACGAATGTTTTCTATATAGCGTATAACAGTGTTGTGCTCATAGTTTCATAGAGGGGCAGGATGTTAACATTTAACTGCATTTTTATCCGATTGATGGCATCTCATTCAAATAAAATTTGCAAGATTATTGTGAAGAAGGGTAGACTTCTAAACATACATTTTTTCCCCCTAATGGCCGGCCTCTGCCTTGACGGCTTTGGCCTAGTAGGTGGACCAACGTCACCCCTATGAAGGGACGGACACATTGACAACCACGCCCAGTCGGGGATCGAACCCCAACCGCTTGGAATTGAACCCGAAACCGTAGTACGGTGCTTTACCCAACATACAATCCGGTCGACACTAATACATCCATAAAGTGCACAGTAAAATCTTGTTGCAAAGAATTTTGACGCATATTCTAGGTTAGGGAATAAAATATTTTTATTGAAAAAAAAATTCTCAATCGTACAAATTTTGTTATAATGGATTTCACTTTTAACGAGTTCTTCAGAACGGCGAATTTCATCTTCGGTCCTTCAAATTCGTTATACCGAGATTTTACTGTATATAACTGTGTAGACTCATAGACTATTAACCCCATCAGTGTGATGAAAATAGGCAAATAATGTAAAACTGTTTTCACAGTAAATTTTTCATGCAGCTTTAAAATTATAAAAAGTACAGCAGATAGGTAAAAAGATTTATAATTTAAAAAAAATAACCTCTTAAATTACTTAAAAACTTTAATGCATATTTTATAATACTTATGTGTTTTAAATAATATAAATTGTAGATGCATTACAGTGAAAACTTTAATCAATGGACGAAATCTCATGTCTGAGCTGTTTTGAGGGTTAAAAAGGCTTAGCATTTTTTAAAAGAGGGAGAAGGGGCGGAGGAATCATCTACATTTATACATATGGATATCAATTCTCGCAACAGGATTTCACACAATTCTCATTCTCTGTAATTGTAACTAATTTTATAAACAAATACACACACACGTATAAATAACTGTCACTATTATCTCAACTTCTGCTTTTTCTAAATTCGCCGTATTGCAAACCAAACACAAAACATTGTGGATAGTATTTCGTTCTTGCGGAGGAAATGGGAAATACTTCTCAGCAAATAATGTAGAAATAATTATTTTTTTTTTTTAAATCTACTTCATCACTTCGAAATAAAAGAAAATATACGTGAGGCCATTTGTATTCAAATGATGGCATTAAAAAACAAACACACAGACAAAAGAAAAAAAAAAGTAAAAAGCTGTAAAATTAGATATCTAAAAACATTTTTTCCTTGTAAAAACATTCATTTGGAAGGAAGAAGTTGCAGCTATTATTTCTCAGTAACTAAGAAAACCAGAAATGATGTCTTTTAAATATACGGAAGCGAATATTTAATTGGTAGATCTGGGAAACAAAGTGATTAGTTTGGAATTTTATTTTGAAATGAGAGTTTACGGATTTTTTTGTCCCCAATTCTTTATGCGTCATCCTAAACATTTAAATGGACAAAAAGTAATTTAGATAAGAATTGGGTTATTTATTTTGCTTTATAAACGCGCTAATTTGCTTTTTCTAAAAATAGCTTTTAAACAGTTTAGAAAAGCAAGATATTTTAAAGCCAAAATTTATGCAATTTTGCTTCGCCTCTTAACCATCCAATTCGACATTTGGATATTATGTAAACATTGAATTATTTTTCTGTTTTTACAATGAAGTAGGATTTTTATTCTAATGTCTTTAGTGAACTTGTGAGTGGGGGAGAACGCATTTTCAATGCTTTTTCGATGCTTGAGCTGACGCATTTTCGAATTCGATGCTTTCAACACTTTTGAATGTACTCGATGCTTTTGAATGCATTCAATGCTTTTGATGCTTTTTGACTCTGCACACATTGAGGCTTATACAAGCAATAGAAGAAAAAGAATTTACACATCACATGTGGATGGCGCCCCCCCCCCCCTTTTTTTGATTATCTTGTAGTTTTTCAGTTGTTAAGGTCTAAATTTGTAAAGATAATTTATGGAGAACCTGAATAATTTATATATTCTGTAGATCTTATTACCTTTTAAGTCTTAAGTATATGTATGATGATCAAAAAATATTATTCATATTTTTGTTGTATCACAGTATTAGCAGTAAGCTAATATGCTTTGACTAGTTTCATATTTTTAAGAGGTTTCCCCATCGACTGATGCTTCATGTTTTCCTTCTGTACGTTCTTGTATGCGCTAATACACTTGAAACCATTTCCATGCAATATCGACTTGTTATTATTTTCATAAAATGGGCATGCGGACACTAACATTTCGAGACTTGTTTCACAATTACGTCACAAGCTCCGACTTCTTTCAGCTCGCTGAAGGGTATTCCGGCCGAAGTCCGCCGCTCCCTGGAATTTCTGGACACTCTTTTAGATGAATTGGATGACCAGGAGGATAGAACACCAGCACCAACTTTAAGGTAAGCCAGGACTGTTGATTGAAAATATCGTTTAAATCAGAATTGTCGTGTCCGACTCTCGAGCCGCTGCTGTTGTAATATACGTATATCGCATGTAAGAGCTCACGGATTAGGAATGGATGCGAGACGAGACAGAAATTTACAACTTTTTTGCGAGACGCGACAAACATTTTTAACCCTTTGAGGCGCAACCCTTTCCCAATGCTGAAAAATGGGCAGCCGTTGCCTTCGCTCGACTTAACTACCAACAAGATGGCGAACGATCGAAACGTTCATCGGGTGCCACAGATCTAGAGACCCTTTCTTGACGACAGCTGGCTGTGCCGGCACAGCCAGCTGTCGTCAAGAAAGGACATATTTTTGTCAAATGTTTTTTTCTAGCGCCCGTCCTAAATGCCTAGACAACGGGCTTTATCTTCTATAGTAAAACTATTCACTGAAATTGTGCTTCAATATTTATTTTTAAATACAATGTCATTCTAAAAACAAAACAAAACAAATCTATAAGTATATTTATACACATTTAATTATGAAAAAGATGGGGTAATGTAAAAAAAGAAACCTTTTCATGTACAAATTGTATGCAGCTTCTGAGCTTTTCCACCTCCTTCTTAACATTTAGCAAATGTATAAATTTTACTTTAACAGTTTTCGTTTAAATGTTTTCCCCCCAATTATGTATACAATTAATTAAAATAATTTACTTAAAATTTTTATACGAATGATCAGAAATCCGATTGGTCGAAAGGTTAAATTAGTGTTTCCTCAGTTCAATCCTTATTAACCCTCTACCTCTGGGAACACCAAACTCTGACGTTTTGACGGTTGCAGTCACGAAGAATAGATTTGATTTCTATAGAAATAGTTGCGGGTGACATAGCTCCACGAGAATCCTCTACTTTTCAGCACGTCATTTCCCGTCAAAAAATTGTCACGATTATTTTTAACAGCATTGACATCTGCTGAAAAATGGAAGAAATCGAGACCAGCTGAATAGATTGCCCAATGCTGAAAAAAGGGCAGCCGTTGCCATCGCTCGACTTAACTACCAGCAAGATGGCGGACGATCGAAACGTTCATCGCGTAGCAAGACGGCGTGGTAAGTAGAGCGATGGCAACGGCTACCCTTTTTTCAGCATTGGGAAAGGTTTGCGCCTGAAAGGATTAAAGAAACACTATGATCGGCTTCACAGCGAAAAAGTCACCGACAAGACACTTTGGGTACAAGTTATCGGAGAAGTTTGAGAACCTCTTGAATAGTCGACTAGTGCTGTTCTAAACAAGTGCGATATTTGAATTCCAATAATAAATAGTTTTTTTTTTTGTTGTTGTTATGCTGATGATACGCAAAGCATGTTAATTACAGAACCATGAAAAAGGTTCCCCCTGATGCACGGAAATCCTTAGAAATCTTAGACAGCGTTCTTGGAGAATTCGACTTAGAAGACAAAGAACTCCGTCGCTGCGAATCAGCTGATAATTTAAAGTAAGTACACTTCTGCTTTTTTTCTTTTCTACTTTTTTAGTAAGAACAATTAAGGCAGTTACAGGAGCAAAAGACTAACATATTTGGCTGTCGTTTATCATACAAAGTTATTCACAATCACTTACAGCAGCGGTGCGCAAACTATTTTCATCTGCGACCCCCTAATTTGCGTAACATTTTGTCGCGACCCCCTATTTTGAGTAAAATTTTGTCGTGACCCCTGCATAGACAGTAGACATTTTGTTTAATTCAAAACGAAGTTACATTGAAATTCTTTCTGGGAGTTGCTCTTACAGGGTGTTTTTAAAAGAGTGTCGCATGACGTCATCGGTTGAAATAACGCGTTTTTAAAATAGCGCACCATACTTATAAACCACCATAAAAAATGTTATAAAAGTTGTAACATCATTAAAATCAGTTAATGAATCAACAGATAATTTTATGAAACAATGCTTTATTTATGCATATGTATATAAATACTTTTAATGAAAAATACAAAAGTATTTTTCATTACACCATAAAAAGTCAATATGAAATATGTGCTTGCAAAGAGCTCATGATTGCTTCTATGTTCGGACCTGTATTGGAAATCGCAAGTCGTAAGTCATCCTCTGGATCCAATCGAGATCGATGTTTTGTGTTAATGGAACATAGTTTTGAAGATCACTATGCATGATCAATTTGCAGATCACTATGCATGATAACGTGGTTCTGAAGCCCCTTCTCTTGTATTATTTGAGTTCCTTGAAATGAATAATTGTAGATTTTTCATAAATTCGAATCTCTTTGAATTTGGCGACCCCCAAAAATTTTCTCGCAACCCCCCGGTTTGCGCACCGCTGACTTACAGGATGTTAATAATTAAAATTTGCCTATTCATAGAGCTGTACAGCGAAAACTACTAGTCAGAATGCTGTCAAACTTGCAGGAAACCTTAAAAAGACCATGAGAGAGAGATTTGGGGGATTAAAAAGAAAGTTCAGAAAACTATCACCAAGTGGCAAAGTTTAATGCGAATAAAACGGACAAATAACCATTCTCAAGGGAAGAAAAAGAATGTTGAAGTTGTCAAGAAGATGCTTTATATTTCTGCGCAATATTAGAATTTTCATATTAGCACCTATAACATTGTAAAACGTCATCTAGTGGGGACTTTTTGAACTAATTTTTTCCACCCACATTTCTCTCTCATAGTAATATTTAGGTTTCTTGCAAAGTCGGTAGCATTCTAACCAGTAGTTTTCGTCGTCCAAATTCCAAATTTCGCTTTCCAAGTCCAAATGTCAACAAGCTTGGTAATTTTTTTGGAGCACCTTCGATATACCCCCTACCTTGATTTTTGGCGCCAAGGCCGTTTTCGACGGCGCCAAAAAGGAAAGAGAAGTGGCCAAAAATGCCGTTTTTGACGGCGCGAAAAATAAAAAAATGGCCGTGAAACCACTTCCGAAAGCGGAAAAACTATAAGAATTAGAAGATTTCCACAAAAAAATTTAGGGTTAAAATGTAAAAATGTCTAGAAATCTTGGCTAGTAGCAACGTTTTCAGAACCGAAAAAAACTATGAGAATTAGAAAAATTCTACAAAAAATTTAGGGTTAAGAATGTAAACAACAATAAAATCAAGAAAATTTAAGAATTCATGAACGTAGAATTCGCGTTTTCGAACAAGAAATTAGAAATAGAAAAATTGCAGAAATAATTAAGGGTTAGGAATCTAAACACGAATAAATTCAAGGAAATTTAACAATTGATGGACACAGAAATCGTGTTTTCTAGCAAGAATTTAGGGTTAAAAATTTGAAGAAAACCTAAATTTCACAAATAATGGGATTTTTATGTGAGGGGGGGCTCTGCCCCCCTCAACCCCCCGTTTTTTTTTTTTTTTTTTACGAAAAAGGTAGTTGGGGAAACTGGAAAAATAAGAAATCGAGTAGAGCGTTTTAAGAAAAAAGCCAAAAACTGTGAAGCCATTCGCCTGTACAAATAGTGCAGTTACCACGATGTATAACGCGAAACAATATTATACGTTAGCAAAAATATCTCGGAAAGGTTAAGCTCACACTCCGAAAGGATGTCTCCCTCAAAAAATCCAAAAACTTCTCCTGGTCCACTAACAAATAGCTCATAACAAAAATTATATTAGCTACACCTTTCTTCCCACACGTGGGATTTTTATCAGACCACTTTAACGTTAAATTTTGTTCAAAAATACCCTGCTAATTTTCAATTACATTAGCTACGGAGGTTCTTAAAAAATCATAAAATCCTAACCAAAAATATAAAAAAAGTACAGTAAAATATCAAAAGATCACAGTACCTTTGCAGAAGTGCTTTCGGTCAACTTACTACCTCTCTCTAAAAATGTGAAAAAAAAGTTCTCACAAGCTTCCACGTGCAGGAGCTATTGCATCACGGCGCTCTGTCATTGGCCGGCCGGCCTAGGTTGCCATAAATAGCCTCCCCCCATTCTTGCCAACGAAATTCGTTTGAGAAACCAGAAAATCCCTTTTATCGCCAAGCTTGGCGCAAAAAACGCAATCCTTGGCGCGAAAAAAAGGTAGGGGGTATATCGAAGCTAAGCCATTTTGGAGAGAAGCGGGAAATTTGACGACAAAATTAATTAATATTGGGAAAAAAACAATTTTTATGTTACATTCTGTTAATGTATTTTCTTTGGTGCATGGAGTTTTTAACCCTCTCGTCACCGAATTATGAAAAAACAGAGAAAAAAAAACTGTCTAGCATTTAATGCATCTGAAATACTATTAGAAATCATGCAAAAATATTTTTTTCTAATTTCGATTAATATTAGATTTTTCTAATATTAATTTCTGCATTTTCGAAGCATTTTGTTATGCTAAAATTAATTTAAAAGGATGCACATATTAGGTAAAGGTTGGGGAATAAGAAAAAAACTGTACTTACCTTAAAAAGAAAAACAAAACGGTAAAAAGCAGCGTAAATATTTTCTTAATTTTCCTCCTGAAACAATGAAGCGAAAACTGAAAAAATGATCTAAATTGACTAGTACTGCAATCTAGGCACGATTTATGCATCTAGTTAAGAGCATCATATACTTTCTACATGAATTAATGATATTGATATCACTGAAAGAAAAAAATACTAAATTTAATTGTTTTCTCTCTAAATATTGGTATTTGAAGTAGGAGCCTCATATGAGGTTCAGGGTGACGAGAGGGTTAATTCTTATTTAAGTGTGTTTGGAAAATATGGCTTACGTTTTTAGTAATAAAAACCTAACTAGAGATTGAATTACCCTGAAAACTTCGTTGGAATGATGATCCTTAAACAATTTAATGTAAAAATCTCTTTAAAATTAGCTTTAAATCGCTTTAAGAAAACGAAAACGGAATTCTGATTTTTTGAAATTTGTTCACCCGAAATTTCATATAAGAATTAGGTTGTGGCTATGTAAATGCAATATAACGCAATCTACGCAAAACTACAACTTCAAGATAATGTATATACTAATAGAAGTACTGTAGATAATAGAAGATACTGTAGAATAACTGTAAGATCTGTAATTAGTACCTTCTGATCGAAACGCAAAAGTCATATCCGCATATCTCGTTATTTAACTGTATGGCATATCAGCAGTTTTAACCGGCAAAAAAATTTTAGCGGTCAGTTTCCCATATCGTGGAGTATATATAGTGAAACTTCGATTTAACATTACCCGTATTCAACATTTTCCACCTATAACGTCATTTTCTAAAAAATCCCGTTAATAAAGTTACATTTCCGGTATTTATTTTTTTTCCGAAATCGGATAGCTCGTATGAGGCTCGAAATGCCAATAAGAAAACACAAATAATTTCCTCAGCGATTGAAGCTATCCAAGATTCCCCCCCCCCCAAGAATTGAAGATCAAGATAGTGGCAAGGAAAAGGAAAGGGGGGGGCTGAGGGGGCTTGAGCCCTCCCCATACCCTTGGAAGAAGGAAGAAATTAACCACAGATCATTTTTAGATTCCAGCATTGATAGCAACATACTGAGCCCCTCCCAAACTTATTGAATTGATACGCTACTGGGTCAAGAGACAAATTTACAAAAACTCATATGTATTGAAAATAAAATTTGTGACGCAATAGTAAAAGCAGAACAGAAAGGAGGAAAAAAAACTATTTCTTTAAAAAACAATTTTGAAAACCAGCGTTTAAATTATTTTATGGGAATACATAAAAGTTGTATAGCATAAATTGCAGTTTAATTTATTGTCAGCACTCTGTTTTTGTCTAACCCCGATTAAGATTTTTCCCGCTTATAAAATTATTCCTTTTCGGTCCCTTGAATGCCGTTAAATCGGGTTTTTACTGTATCCGGATCGCAGACAGTGAGAGTTGGAGGTTAATTCAACCAAATAATCTTGGCTTTTAGTCAAATACTTTTATGATCCTGCATAAAACATTAGCCTCCCCCCCCCACTTCTGCTAAATACTTATTGTTCTTTCCGCGTAATTTCAGAGTACCATCCGACGTAAACGAAGAAGTAAATAGGTCCTTAGAAGTTCTCGACAGAGTGCTGGACGAATTCCAACATGAAGGTGGCAGGCCGACCGTGGAAAAGCGACCAAAAGTCGTCAGGGACGAGTCATTGCAAAAGCCAAGGTAAGATTTCGACTAATGAACTCCATGATTGTGAAGATGACAGTTAAAAATTAAAAGTAATGCTACATGAAAAAGTTCTTGAGACCATCGAGTTTTAGCACTAGTCAAAATCACACTCGAAATCCAATCAACATTCAGACTGTGATTGGGAATTTGATTGTAGTTCAGGCTTAGGTTACACTGGAAATTCCAGATCAAAGGTTTTGACGAGAAATTTGCATTTAATCTTATACAAAATAATTCTTCAACTGTTCCTTTAGAAATTCGAGGAATTGTAATAAAACTTACAGAGAATAAAATTCAGGTTTGTAATATTCCGTGCTGAATTATCATTGAGGACAACAGTTTGGGCAGAAATATTCCAACTTTATTGGACATTGAACTTTACAAAATTTTCGGAAGCTACAATAACGTACAGCCAACAAATTTTACAGATGAGCATTCATTGATTGCAAAAAACAGTACACTCCAAGCACAAGTGGTGCAAGGCTACAGAGCCATAACCTGACATAAACCTGGGGAAAAAAAAGAGTGCTCTCCGTGGTAGGTTTCTCAGGGCAAATACTTTCCGTTTAATATAGTAATTGTAGTGCAGCTAAGAAGCGTGAGTTTTTTCGAGTTGCTGGTGCAAATATTTCAGATTTGATTTGTGTTCACACACACAAACAAGGGCTGCGCATGGACCCCACAGGTTGGGCATGGATGGGTGGACCCCTGTGTCCAGGGCCCGATCTTGGGGGCGGGGGGGGGAGTCTATCCCTACGAAGTTTCAACTTTCAATTATTATAACTAATACAAACTAGAAAAAATATTTTGAATATATTTTTTATCCAATAAAATTTTAGAAGACTACGGATAATTGTAGCTTAAAATTCAAAATAACCTATTTATGATAAATCGTTTATCATAAAGATTTAGTAAAATTGTCATTGCGTGAGTTGTGTGAACTTTTGTGTGTACTATCTCCATCCTTTCTTCGTGCCAGACCCTCCGAGAGAGTGGGATAGGAGGGGCAATTAACCTCGAGCCCGGGCTTCATTTCCATCTCGTAACTGGATGGAAATTTTATCATGTATAAGCTAGGTTTTGTTTTAAATAAGTCAAATGTAACTATTACTAGTAATTCTAAAGTTTAGCTCTTTTAGTATGAAACTGAATACATTCATGTATTTAACTCTTGTCATTTTGTAATTTTTAAGTAACATATTTTACAAATATAGTTTGGACTTTTGTTTCCATATTTGTTTCCCATATATTTCGGGTTTAAATTAAATTCTAAACAGTGCATGGGTAAGAAATAAGTGATATTTTAATGCAGCACACGACTGGGAAAAAAAGGGGGGGTAGGGCCCAGCTCTGATCCTAGGTCCAGTGCCAGTAATCGAATGTGGAGGCCATGGGGCTGAGACATCAGTTTTGTTTCACAAAACACCATTTAACGAATACACTAATAAAATGGCTCTTCTGGTCCAGACACATAGCTTGATTGATTTCTCTCATCTAATGCGACCGTTGCAAATCACAGAAAAGTGATCTTTAGAAATGGCAATTGGCAGGGATGTAGTAAATGGAGCCGAAAAACCGTCCCGGCATTGCTTTATAAAGATTTTCTCCCTCTTCCTAGAAAGTCCTCCACGGAGGGCACCAACCCCACCCCCACCCCTCGGCTTAGATCCCTAGTGTAGATAATCAGTCGTATTCCTCAAATCAAATCACTCAATTCTTTCATAAGGTCCAGTTTCCTACACAGCCATAAATGTTTTACAAATGTATTTCATGTATGACTGTGAAACTCAGCCCCTCCTTCTCCCTTACATAATTTTGAAAATTAAACGTGTGGTGCATTTGTATTCAAAGAAAAAAAATAAAGTAAAAATATCAAAGATAATTTAATATATTTGAATTCTGATTTGAGGAAGATTGATAATGGGACAATTTTTGCACATTTCACTTTAATAAATCTAATCAAAGTGTACTAAAAATGAAATGAAATAAAATGTGGTAATTCGGCCGATTATCAACGAGAGATTTAGGCCGAGGAAGGGGGGGGGGCGTGCCCTCCGTGGAGGGACTTGTATTTACGCGAAGTTTCGGAGAAAACCACGGAAAACTCTACGATAACGAAACTCTACGAAACCCACGGCGACCTAGAAAAGCTAGGTCGACGGACGCGACCTCGGTTTGAAGCAGGCATCTTCCGACTCCCAGTTGAGAGCACAATTCCTCTCGGCCACTGGTGGGACGGAAATATACAAATAAACCAAAAAAAACTGTACAAAAGAAGCACAATTTCCACTATTTGATTCTTCCTTTTTGGAAAGAGGGCTGAAGCATCCAGCCGCCAGATATGCTACTGAAAAGGAAGGTTGTATCCAGAAAATATAGTTTCAGAGAGTATCCGAGAAGAGCTTAATATGCATAGGAGCTCAGCTCTTGTACTTCTTTTATCAGGACGAATTTTTACATATTAGGCAAAACCCAGCGGAGCTCATGAATATTGCGTCCCAGAACACGCACAAACCGATTGCATGGGACAAAGTAATCAAGACTCGTTTCGCCACGAACCTATCCGAGAGTTCTGAGACCCACAGATTTTGATTCTTCAACTGTGTATTGCTATGATTTCTTCGTGGTTATTTCAAGCTATTTCATTGTTCTGTGAAATAATGAAAATATGTACTGTACTATTCATGGGTAAATAAATTATCATTATGTTAATAGAATCAGAATGTATTAGGTGTACCGGAAAAAAATGTCGTTGTTTTACATAAAATTCAAACAAATGAATTTTCATCAATTATTGAATTAACAAACAAGCTGTGCCTAAGCACAGGACTCATAATTTCAAAGCGAGAATTCTATAGATAATATATTTTTTTTTTCCCTCTCCCCTAGTAGCACAGTTAGTCTAAAAGACGTTTAAAACACGTTTTTTAACGTCAAAAAACGTGTTTCCAACGTAATTTAAACGTTTTTTGAACTTTTTTGAAACGTTTGTTGAAACGTTTGTTGTGCTACTAGGGTCAGAGAAAAATGGCCACCCTCCCCCTTTTTTCACGTCTACCCTCCTTGGAGTATTCTATTCGAAATGTTCTGAAATCTATTTTTAGGTATTCGTGAGCATTGTATTTTAAGGCAAGAATTTTATGGATATCTCTTTTCTTCTTTGAGATCACACAGGATATCTATCTGAAAAGAATGTTTTGGCTCCCTATCCCCCATGAGTTACAAATTTTGGAAAATGCTCTGTTTTCTAGCGCCTATGTTATAAAACTCACGAACCTGGCAAATTTCGTATTATAAGCTTCTGTAGTTTTGGCTAGGCAAAATATTGACATACGAAAAAACGACAATACTTTCCGGTACACCTACCGACACCCGTATTGCAGGGCTCGTGGGGCTTCATAGTAAGCCACTGAGTATAAACATGATCTCGAGAATATTGGGGCTCCAGCACTTTTTTTTTTTGCTAGAAATTAAGCCCTGTATCCAAGCGGTGGAGAAGTCAGAATTTTTTCCGAAAAGAAAGGCAGAATTTTTTCATCGTTATCATTTTATTAACAAAAATTGAAATTTTGGTGGGTATCCGGACTCTCTGCCCCCTCCCCCAACTTAAAAACGTCCTTACGAAATTACAAATTTAATTCGTGGTCTGCTATTAAAAAAAATATCTCTTGACAATAAATAATAAAAAAAATTATAAGACGAGAGATTTACTAGATCCGCAAGTGCAGTGCAATAAGCATTTGTCTGATCTCAAGATCGTGACGCATTTTATCCCAAAAACAAGTTCCTTTGTCTTATTACACAGGTACGCTTTTGCTTTCGATGAATCATGTATTGGAGATTATGTATTTCGAAAGTTTTTCCTCCTTACGTAATGCTTTCTGCAATACGTATACCATTAAGAGACTCATTCTTTTTTTAATCTTCCTTCCCCATCCATTTATTACACAAAGAAACAAGTGGTGGCGCCATCTTAAAATACATTTTAGAAATAAGATTAAATCAAGAGCGCGATCGGTCATTTCAATTCTTTGTTTTCTATTTCAAAGGGATAAAAATACATGTACACTATAATAATAATGATAATAACAAAGTATTTTATTGCCGTTTTTAATAAGTCATTTTTAGTAAAACGGTCTAATTTTATATAGTTTAAACAACCCTAGAATTTTATTTTTCAATTTATAGATATCGTTTACTAACTGTCTGTCAAAGTTATAATTCAACGGCGGATCCAGAAAAGTTTCAAGGGAGAGGTGATAAGTATGATGAAATAAATTATCAGAGATGGGTCGAACTTTTTTGTGCTTCAGTTTCACCTTTTCATAATTAATATTAAATTTATATTTAGCGTGCTCGTTCGCTCTTGATGAGAGCGAACGAGCACGCTAAACATGAATGTAATATTAATTATGAAAAGGTAAAACACAAAAGGTTCACCCCCCCCCCAGATCCACAACTTCTTCAATCATAAAATTTGGTTTAACTTCTAAAAGAATAAGCTTAAACAACAAACTCAGGCGCCAATACAGAATTTTTTTAGGGGAGATGGGGGTCCTCAAACTTCTAACAATTTCGGATCCGATTTTGTTAGTGATGCATTTTTTTTTTAATGTGATCAGGCAATATATTGAAAATCTTCGTGGGAGGGTCAGCGCCCTTACCTTGCTCCCCCCCCCCTCCTTATGGTCGTCCGTAACACACCAGTTATTGTTTCACTCTAAAAGTAGGTGAAAAAGCATTTTCAAGAATCAATTATTTGAATTATTAAATATCTGTGTGTAGAACCGATACATGGTGAGCGATACTGTGCGGTCGCAGACATGCGATTTTGGGAAGTGCGCCGAAATTAATAATAATAATAATGATATTAAACATTCTAATTTTTATATAATTTTAAATACAAATTAGCTACTTGAATAGGATAAAACTTTTGTTCGACAAATAAAAATGTGCGCTTTAACCCTTTGAGGCACAACCCTTTCCCAATGCTGAAAAAAGGGCAGCAGTTGCCATCGCTCGACTTAACTACCAGCAAGATGGTAGACGATCGAAACGTTCATCGCGTGCCACAGATCTAGAGACCCTTTTTTGACGACAGCTGGCTGTGCCGATCTGTGGCACGAGATGAATGTTTCGATCGTCCGCCATCTTGCTGGTAGTTAAGTCGAGCGATGGCAACGGCTGCCCTTTTTTTCAGCATTGCGCAATCTAGCCAGTTGTTCTCGCATTCTTCCATTTTTCAGCAGATGTCAGTGCTGTTAAAAATAATCGTGATCATGTTTTTATGGGAAATGACGTTCTGAAACGTAAAGGAATCTCGTGGAACTATGTCACCCGCAACTATTTTTATAGAAATCAAATCTATTCTTCTTTACCGGCAACAGTCAAAGCGTCAGAGTTTGGGGTTCCCAGAGCAGGAACAGTGCGCTTTAAAGGGTTAATTACAGTAAGAGACAGTCTCCAAGCATTCAGCTCCGTCACTTGGAAGAATTGTTATGTTGATGTGCCTTTTCTAAAAAAGTGACTACTTAAGTTAAGTTTATATTCCTAAACTTTTTCGAATGCACTCAGACATAACTTTTTTAAACTATAATAAATTGGAACTGATATGTATTTTTACTGAATGAAATGAAATGAAACTTTTCTTTTGATTAAAAAACGTGTCATTTGTCTTCGGCCAGAGAAAACAATAAACTATGACTTGATACAGATGAGTAAGATTGGCATGGCGGTTACACATTTTTTTTTTTTTTTTTTTTTTTTTTTTTTGGTTAAAGGGCTTAGTTAAAAAAAGAAAAATGGAATAATGCTTTATTGTAACATTATTGCACATTTTGTTTTAGATTGAATAGAGCTTTTTCTTCTTTTTTCCTTTAAACTAGGCTATCCTCCAAAAACTATCTTATCAGCACTTTAGTGCACGTATGACGCCATTTTAATTTTTTCCCAGACATACGGAAAATGTAAAATTAATTCATAAATACAGAAGTCTGATAATTTTCCATGTCACACTTCTAGATTTTCCAACTTGTTAGTAAAATTTGCAATTTTACCTGACATTTTTCTGTTAAACTAAAATTTCCTTACTGTTAAAAGGTTTTCAGTTTTTCTTGACCGCTGGCAACTTTGTATACGGGAAAAAAGAAGAAGAAGAAAAAAAAAGCCCCTCGCATCCTGAACTAGTAGTATGATCATTACCCACATCCACGTTTCCATGAAGGCAAGCAATAGTGGTCTCTCACTTATACGAGTTTTAAGGGGACTGAAAGGGCTCTATTTGAGCACTCTTCATCTAAATTATGAGAGACAAAACATTTGAAGAAAAAATATGTTTGATAATATTTTTTCACTTAAAAAAAGTAACATACTTTAAAATATTAAACTATACAATTAAGGCTGTTCTTCGAAAAAAAAGAACTCTGTTTTAGTCTCGGTACCAGTGGCGGCCCGTGGTAAAAACTGTTAGTGCAGCCGGAAGCATATGAGCCCCCCCCCCCCCGTCCTCCGGACAGGAAAGGAAAATCTTTGTTATTGAATTCGAAAGCTGGCGGATTAAGCCCTCACCGAGGAAAAAAAAAAAAAGAAATTACATAAAAAATGTAAGAGATCCTTTTTACTTTTCCATAAAATGGACATAAATTTCAACCAGCCGCTCTTATCCTCAAAATTGCATTAATCCGTGTCTGATTCGAACTTTCCTTAGAATTTTCTTTTGTAATGATAGCTTGAGAAGAAAAGAAAAAAAAAAGAAAACGTACTTATTTTTATAAGTCAAATCAATCCTCCTTTCTTTAAAACTTGTGAATCGGTCAGTGATGCCCTCATAAAAAGGCGTTGTTTTAATTCAGATATCAATAATTTTAAAAGCTCTTTAAAATTTCCTATGTTTAAAGAATTTTTTCGCTCGCCATGCCCTCTAAATGCCAGTTCTTGCTTACTTAAAAACAAAAATGATTTGATGGGTAATTGTCCATTCATAAGCGTCTATTCAGGCTTACCTTCTTGATAAATTCAGCAATATAAAGTCCAGAGTTTGCCGAACATATATTCTCCTTACCCCCTCTCTCACTTCTCGAGCCAATCAGTGAGTTGAATTCACAAGTGCTGCCGACCTTTCAAAATCTTGAATGAGCTGAGTCTTAGCTGCGTACCCCCATTATAGCCTATGCCGGAGGAAATGCTTACGTAACCGTTGTCATGGCAACGGTGCTGCCAATTTTCTTATCAGCGTTCTGGGCTGAACCAGAGATTTTCCCAATTGAATTGCGGGAAGATTAAAGTGCTTTTTTTTCTGAATGAGCGATCTGGCCACAATACGTTTTTTTTGTTTGGGTTTTTTTTTGAGATTTTGTTAATTTATCATAGGAATTCCATAATTCTAATCTGAATTTAGGAAAATTAGTAGAATAAATTATTTTAAAGTATGTGCTGATAATTCCAAGTGCAGTCCGGCTGTACTTGCTGTATCCCACGAGCCGCCACTGCTCGGTACACAAATTGAAATAAACTAATAGCACCATGGTCTCCAAAAAATTCCAGATGATTCTTCATTAGCTGTTTTACACACTACGATAAGCGAAAACGCTGTGGCTTTTGTGAAATTTTCAGAAAAAATTCTTAAACATGGATTTGTGCAAGATTTTTCGAAGAGTGACACGCTTTGCGAAAATTTCCGATTTTTAAGAATTTTTTCTAAAAGTACTGAAACTGATACAGTCTTCGCAGTATGTAATACAGCTTGTAAAGAGACAGTTTCAAAATTTTGAAGTGCCTGGCATAATTAGTTTATTTGTAATTATGTACCAAAATCACATGATTTTTTTCGGATAACGCCGTTAACTTTTAATTAAAAAATACAATGAACGCAGTGACGTAGCCAGAAATTTTTCATGGGGGGGGGTTACGACTACTTCAACTCATATATATGTATAGGTGTATGTGATAAGGGAGTGAAGAATATACATTTTGTATGGCAAAAAATTCCTTACAGGTGGTTAGGGGGTTATGACCCCCCTAACCACCCCCCCACACTTGGCTACGCAACTGAATGAAGGTATTAAGTCATTTATGTAGGAAAAACTTTAATTGAATTAACATTCCTCTGTCATTCCTCTGTCGTCGCGTGCCACAGATCTAGAGACCCTTTTTTGACGACAGCTGGCTGTGCCGCCATCATCAAAAAAGGGTCTCTAGATCTGTGGCATGCGATGCACGTTTCGATCATCCGCCATCTTGCTGGTAGTTAAGTCGAGCGATGGCAACGGCTGCCCTTTTTTTCAGCATTGGGCACTTTATCCAGCTGTTCTCGCATTCTTCCATTTTTCAGCAGATGTCAGTGCTGTTAAAAATAATCGTGACAATTTTTTTGCGGGAAATGAAGTGCTAAAAAGGAAAGGATTCTCGTGGAGCTATGTCAACCGCAACTATATTTATAGAAATCAAATCTATTCTTCGTGACTGGCAACAGTCAAAACGTCAGAGTTTGGTGTTCCCAGAGCGGGAACACTGCGCGTTAAAGGGATAACTGAGAGGTCGCTGTATTTTTGGCGCACAATTTAACTGGCAACAGTATTACTGCCAAAATTATATGTCAACTTTATTTTGTCGACACTGCAGCCGCCATCTTGAAGACCGTTTTTCGGGGTGGTCACGCGGTCGAATGTCAGCCGATTTCGGATACGTTGTCCAGCAATGATTACTGATTAAAAATCCACTCAAAATGGTCCTGTTGTAGTTTTAACCATCCACATTCACATATTGCATGGACTAGCTGTAGATGAACTCCTTAAAAGTTTCCCCGTTAAAAAAAGTGCAGTAAAACTGAGCGACCACCTCTATTAAGTAACTCTCTTCGACGACGACAAATTTTTTAAGTCACTGATTTTTAACCCTATAAACTTAAAAGATTCTCTAGAAGAGACCACACAACCCTCCATAAAGTGACCGGATCCGGTCCCCTGTCCAAAAATGTTTTGGCATTTCTTCGGAACTGAAGTATACACAAAAGCCACATTCCAAACCAGTCTCTCTGTTGTAAATCGACAGCAGGTGCAAGTAAACGCACAAATCTTGTAGAATAGAAAAGAGATATGTCTTAGAAACGAGTGATTTACGTTGGAACAGCTGACTGATGTGATCGAGTTACACGAAAAAGGAAATTCGGAGGCGAAGTTGGCGGTTACTTTTGGTTGTGGGAAAACAACAAAAACAAATAGATTTCACTATGGCAAATTCAGAATTCATGAAGAATATCAGAATAAACGCGCTTTTGTCAGATGTAAAAAATAAAGTAGAAAGAGAGGTACTCTCGGAGAGGGGGGGAAAGAAATGAAACAATTCGAAATCTCATCCATTTTATTAACTGCAATGTACTTTTCAAGGGTGTGTGCTAATTTATACATTTGTAACAGAAAAAAAAATCTTGTAACTATTTTAAATTAGTTTACTATTTGTTAAACATTTCAAAGATTTCATGATTCAACTTTTCATGAATTAAAAATGTAGGCATAAAATTGAAAATAATTGCGCTTTCCTGAAGGAAAAACGGATAAACTGGACATACGCAACACACTTCAGCTGTCATTATCTCCTATTACCCCCAGATAAACAGTCTCGTTGCAAAGAAGCAAGCTCAGGTTTCTCATTGATTTAGATTTCTAGTGAGTAAAAATGTAAAGGCACTTTTTTAATGTAAATGCAGTTTATTTTGAAGGCACATTTTAATACAATTAAATTAAAATTGTTAAATCAAAACAATCTGAAATATAAACAATCAACCCCCCCCCTCGGCGGACCACCGTAAAATTATCAAACGCTGACCGGCTGTAAAAAGGTTGAGGAGCATTGTTCTATATAATAAAAAAAGTGATTGATTGTTAAAGTTAAACTATATTTCCGAATAAAAGCAAGAACAAAAGTGACTTCGCCTTGATTCGAGAAAAAGTACTCCGCCATCTTTAACCCTTTAACCCTTTAACGCGCAGTGTTCCCGCTCTGGAAACACCAAACTCTGACGTTTTGACTGTTGCCAGTCACAAAGAATAGATTTAATTTCTATAAAAATAGTTGAGGGTGACATAGCTCCCCGAGAATCTTTTACTTTTTAGCACGTCATTCCCCGTAAAAAAATGGTCAGGATTATTTTTAACAGCACTGACATCTGCTGAAAAATGGAAGAATGCGAGAACAGCTGGATAGATTGCCCAATGCTGACAAAAGGGCAGCCGATGCCATCGCTCGACTTAACTACCAGCAAGATGGCGGTCGATCGATACGTTCATCGCGTGCCACAGATCTAGAGACCCTTTTTTGACACAGCTGGCTGTGTCGGCACAGCTAGCTGTCGTTTTTCGGGAAGTTCCCGTGGTCGGATTTCTGCCGATTTTGGATACGTTGTTCAGCAAGGATTACTGATTAAAAACTAACTCAAAAAGCGCCTGTTGCAGTTTTGCCCATACCTCCACACTCACATATTGCCTGGACTAACATAAGAACAGAATTCGAATAACGAGTCTATACCAGGAAACATTAACCAAGCGAAAGGAAACCCAAAACGTCTCTCAAGCAATCAGTCTTTGAAGCATGGAATCCCAGATAGAAATCAGCTGCACTAGCTTTCATTAAAAGAAAAAGAAAAAAACTAGATACTTTAAGGAGAGAAGGAAAAAAAGAGATTCTTTTCGGAAGATATATATCTTGCAGGCGCGGGATCCAGCCAAGTGGCTTAGCTCAACGTGAAAGCAGTACAGCACAACCAACGATCTGCGATACAGACTGGATTCCGGGTCATTTTTGTTTTATAGCACAACGGTACAAATATTACAGCTGTGCCTGGTGTCAACATCATGACGCTTTTAATCCCAGACTTAGCAACAGACAATGGTGCTTTGTATAAACGAGAAGGTGTTGTTCCATTACTGAAGAATTATATCAAATTATTGTAACTAAGCTGAACATAGGGAAAAAAGATGGACAAAAAATACGTCAAACAGCGACAGTGAAAAAAAAATAAAACTTTCAGTAAAAACAAAAATTGTTAACGTTTCTTTTCTGTCGGCGAAAATTTGATCATACTGGACGCAGTTAAGAGCAAAATTGAACTATTTCTTGAACCAACTCTTCTTTAATTTAATTAAAGCAATGCTGGTACAGAATTGTAAGTCTTATCTGAAAAAAGAAAATTTTCTTTAAAAATAAATAAACAATCGCCCGTCAAAGGAAATTGTAATATATTCCAAAAACCATATTATCATACCAATTAAAGAAAGAAAACGCCTCGTAAATTTCAATCTTCGAAAAGTACACAATTTTCCACAGTTAGAAACTGACTAATTTCCCAAGTATCTGGGTTTTTCACAATGAGAAAATGTCTGAATACCAACTCTCTTTCCCTCCACGTAAACAGCTATGCTCTTCAACAGACATTATAAAACTGGATCTACTTTTAATTAAATGCGCTCTGCTTATAAATTCAAACTCATTTTAATTCAAACTGACAACAATGACACAAGTCATTAATATGGACTTACATAATACCTTTAAGAGCCATAAGCTGTGACAGAAAGACAAGCTGTAACACAATAAGCTGTGAGATGTCATTTCGTGGATTTTTCTCTTTCAGTAAGCTCTTGAGAAGGAAATGAAAACTGCGAAAGAATTTTTTACTCGCTAGAGTTCGAAAATGTAACTGGGGTATTAGTTTGAAAGTAATGGTATAACACAAGTTGCTGTTAATTTGTTAAAATAATTTGTAATTTGAACATAATAATAAAAAGGACGTTTAAAAAATTTAATCAAAACAGTTGTTAGATTATCACCTGTACATGTTAACCCTTTGAGGCGCAACCCTTTCCCAATGCTGAAAAAAGGGCAGCCGTTGCCATCGCTCGACTTAACTACCAGCAAGATGGCGGACGATCGAAACGTTCATCGCGTGCCACAGATCTAAAGACCCTTTTCTGACGCAGCTGGCTGTGCCGCACAGCCAGCTGCGTGAAAAAAGGGTCTCTAGATCTGAGGCACGCGATGGACGTTTCGATCATCCGCCATCTTGCTGGTAGTTAAGTCGAGCGATGGCAACGGCTGCCCCTTTTGCAGCATTGGGCAATCTATCCAGCTGTTCTCGCATTCTTCCATTTTACAGCAGATGTCAGTGCTGTTAAAAGTAATCGTGACACTTTTTTTACTGGAAATGACGTGCTAAAAAGTAAAGGATTCTCGTGGAGCTGTGTCACCCGCCACTATCTTTATAGAAATCCAATCTATTCTTCGTGACTGGCAACAGTCAGAACATCAGAGTTGGGTGTTCCCAGAGCGGGAACACTGCGCGTTAAAGGTATAAACCCCTAAAACATCGGATTTTAAAATTTTGAGCAAGCTTTCTAAAAACCATAAGAGGTTACTATTAGCGCGAAAAGGTCCGAAGCTGTTCGACCTCAGTGACAGTGCGTGTATATGAATTGTTTTACACATAAACAACAGTTCGCGTTGTTATGTTGCATTAAGGCAAACTTACAACAGGTGTCTTTGGCGGAGGATTTTTCTTATGAATTCTACAGCTTATTCGCGTTACATCTGAAGAAAACCGTACGAAACTTCAGGTCGTTTAATGGGCAGCCGCGGAGTAGGACAGAGCTCTGGACCTTCACTTCATTAGAATAGGGGGTGAGAAGAGATACAGCTATGTTTATTATTTCCTTTTCTCTTCTTGGAAAAGAATACCGAATCTTGTAAAAACACTCCACTGTTGTATTTTCTTAAAAGAGACCTAAGCGAAATCGAAAGATTGGAATTAGAAAAACAGTGCGCTAAATAAGTCATGATAAGAATACAGCTAAGCATTACACCCAAACAGGGTCGCAACTAGGGGGGTAGCAAATGGGGCACGTGATCCGGGCGTCGTGCTGATGGCGCCCCGAAATCATTTATGCCGAAGAAGGGGGGGGGGCTCCAACATTGGGGTTTGCAACAGGAGGCGTGTTGAAGGGGGCGTCAAAATTAGGATTTGCTCCGGGTGATGCAATCACTAATTGAGGCACTGTATCCAGATTAAGGACTTTATTTAAACTTCAATTGGATTCAAAACAATTCCCTTTGTAAGGCATTTCCATCCATAATACATGCTTCATAACGCCGGAAGTCCCGGTTCCGCACCTCCTTCAGTGTCAGTCTGGTTGGCCACAACACATAGGATGCTTTCATTCAACGTCACTGAATAATTACCCCTTTTAAATCATGATTAATTTTCGGAAACAGAAAAAGTCCGCATGCTTCAAATCAGGCAACTAGGGTGGGTATTCGAACACACAGTTATTTTCTCTCTATTCTAAAAAAAAGTAAAGGCCGCTGTCGCCGTCAATAGCTTGTGGACCTACCTCCTCTTAAACCGTGGGGATTTGAGTTTCGACTAAGGTGCCCACAGATTCAATAAATTCCGAGGAGCCTGCTAAGCTGACTTAAATTTCGAAAATCGAATTATTTTAGAAGATATTAATAAAAAACTGAAAAAATAAACCGAAAGGTTGCCAGATTTGGCATAAAATCATTCATTCCTTTGCAACAAAGCGTTTCCAAGTATCTAGAATCGCGTGAAATTTACAAAGTTAACACAAAAAGCCTAATAACTTCTTCACCGTTTGCACGATCCGCTTGAAAATTTTCATGATCATGTATAAAAATATAGAAAACAATCTGCACTTCTTTAAAAATCTGAAAATCCACCCGTTCCCTCCTTTTTAAGCGATTTTTCGCAATTTTCAGCACCATTTTATTTCCGAGAGTCAAAAAAGTAAATCATTTGCGTGACAAAATTACCCTTTTCAAGTGAATATGACGTCATACAATTGGGATTCAAATTCGTTTAAAAAAGCTTTTCCAGATTACACAGTTTATTATCTTTTTTTTTTTTTTTTTTTTTTCACAAATAAATCGTTTGCATGGACATGAGAATAGCTGTGTACACAAAACGAAATCTTTCGATTGCGAAAAGATTTTAATTTGGGTATCTCTCTATTCTAAAAAAAAGTAAAGGCCGCTGGCGCTGTCAAAGCTTGTTGGCCTATCTCCTCCTAAACCGTGGGGATTTAAGTTTCGACTAAGGTGCCCACAGATTCGAAAAATTCCGAGGAACCTGATGAGCTGACTTAAATTTCGAAAATCGAATTATTTTAGAAGATATTAATAAAAAACTGAAAAAATAAACAGAATGGTTGCCAGATTTGGCATAAAATCATTCATTCCTTTGCAACAAAGCGTTTCCAAGTATGTAGTATCACGTGAAATTGTCAAACATGAAGTAGAAATACACCCATTTTACGCCAAAATAAAAACTACATGAAATAAGTAACTCAAAATGTGTTACACAAAGTTGACAATTTTCAAATAGTAAGTTCGCTTAGACAACAGGAGTTTAGAATTAGCGATTATCCGTTTTTCCAAAACAGAATAACTAATATCTTGAAAATGAAAAATAATTAAAATGCAGATTATTTTAAAGCCGGTTCGGTCCAGCTGGATTATTTGCTACCAGTAGAAATATTTGGCGGCGTTAACTATGCCATTATAGCAGTTACAGTACACTTTGGATATTTGCTAGCGCGACGAGATGGTATAATTCGTGGTGCTAAGTACGCCAATCTGCAAACGATTATGTAAATGAAAATATGGATAACGGTTTTCCGGTAACCTTAAATGAACAGTAATTATAGGTTGTGAGCATGTGTAAATCACCAAATAATGAAAAGTCGCCATTGGTGGCAAGCTATCGTATCTGTTCCGTAGCTTTTATTAACTTTACATGTACGCAAGTCGCCAAATAATGAAAAATCGCCATGGGTGGCAAATTCGCAAGGTGTCCAATAGGTTTTACATTATTAAAAATACAGCTGAAACACATGTTCTGATTTTATTATGCTTTAGCTCCTAATTAATATAACTTTTGAATGGCAACATTAAATATCATTGTGTTTCTGAGGAGTGCAAATAATTTTTCCAGCGATTATAAGCGGAGTCCGCACTCCAGGTGGAGTATAGCTCAGGACCCGTACAACACGGATTCCCATAACAAAATATCTTCCGTGTTATGAGGGGGAGGGGATCTACTGTAGTGTGAAGTTTAAATTTTTATGTACCAATGAACCTGCAAGAACCAAGCAATGTGTAGCTGAGTAACATTCTATCTGATCCAATCTTCGGGTTTTGTCTGTTGAAATTGTGTCTTTTTTACGAATAAGCCTTATTAGGGGACGAATGCCTAATACGAAAAGCGAGCGTAGCGAGTCTGGGGGCCTTGGTCCCTATTGAAGCAAAAAATTGTTTCACAGCTAGTCGTAGTGTATTGTCAACCATTGCATTGTCCGCAATCAGGCCTTCCAACGTTCTTACAAGGTGATCGATCGATGTTAATACCGTGTGTAGGAGCAAAGGGATTATTTTGAATTTATGTACCTGCCAAATAAAAATAAATGTTCTTAGTTTTGGTGTAATAGGTTTTTTTTTTTTTCTCATTTAGCACACTGTGTAACATCACGGAAGATGGCGTGCATAAATTAGAATTTCGGAAAGTGCCCATCTCCGTGCATAACTTCTTTTCAGAGAAAATTCTGTTGTTTATGGTAATCAGGCATTTGTGGCCCGGACCGGGCCCTGTGCACACATGCAGAAATATGCCCGAAAAATGGAGTTTAGAGTTATATCTATAGAAAACAAAAATGGAGCCAGCTATAAATAGGGGCACAAAATTCGAAAAGTGCAAAAATGTTACATAGTCATGCCCTGGTAGCTGCTCCATTGCGAAATGGACAGTACATGCAATGGTTTTGAATTACGTATTTATTTATCTTTATTAATAAAAATTACAATAAAGCAGGCCCGGGCTGGCTTCTTTGGGGGCCCTCGGCTACAGACTGAAAAGGGGCCCCTTACTGATCAATGTAGAGGGAACAGAATATTAGAATATGTGCTATTTGGAATTTTGCCTTACGTTCCTAAAAACCACATTTAACTATTTTAGAGCTTTTGGGGCCCCTGGCTTTCAGGTGGCCCCCTCGAGCGGCGGGGTTCCTGGGGTCCTCTGCTGCGAAAATAAGATTACTGGTAAAGATATTAAGATTACTGCGAAATAAATAATCTAATTACTCTGATAAATATATCAAATTACTCTATATTTTGCGAGCCTCTGCGGGGACCCTTGAGCCGGGGGCCCTCGGCGATCGCCAACCTGACCAGTCCTGGCCTGCAATAAAGTCTTTCACACTTATATTTAATTGGTAAAAAACTATATGAAGTTTTAACAAAGTATTACAATTTTTTGGGAGGGGTTCACACATCTCAGTTGAGGGCGCACACTTTTGATTGGTGGATTAAACGAACTGCTTACATCAAAAGTCTTTGCACAAGACCTCTTTTTTTTTTTTTTTTTTTTTTTTTTTTTTTTTGGTAAGTCCCTAAACATTAAAAATATGTTGAAAAATTGCAGTGTATTTAAAAATGTACGTTACATTAATTGTCGAATTATATGAGCTTCAGTACATACATAAACTACATTAAATGCAAATTACGTGCGAACTGCATTTTTCTCTTCTACATCATCGATTCCAAACTAGTTGGTGTAATGTGAAAACAATGGAATAATACGCAAAAGCAAAACACTTTTTTGTTTACACGTCAAACTGGGAGGAACAAAAGTTACGGGAAAGGTGGGGAAAAAATGGAATTTTAAAGTTCAATAAACTGAAAAAAATTTTGCTCACAATGGGATTTGTCAGAATCGTCATAGACTGTTTAAGAGTGTTACACCCTTTTCGTTGAATTAAGTTGCATTTAAATTTTGAAAAAGAAAGCATTCACAATAATAGTAATAATAATACGCTATTCATGAGTTCAATATTCTTTATTCAAATTAAGACGACTGGTTAGAAGAGAGGATATCAGCTTTTTAAGCAACAAAGGACTGGGTAGTTTACGTCAAGGTTGATTTGAGAGGAAGAGAAGGGTGGTAACTCGTTTAAAAGTGAAATAGTCGTAGATTAGAAAGTCATTATCAGCATTCTTTGCAAATCAGTTAACTTCTGAGTCACGTCACACGGCACGCGTTTCTTTGATATGAATATAAATTTAACAACTTCAACAGGCATTCGCTATGTTTAGTTATTTTATCTGTGAGAGCTAAGAGGATTAAACACACTGAGAGCAGGGATATATCCACCATGACTGAACTATATGTACTAGATTAACTAAATTAATTATTTATTTGTGTAATTAATAGTAACTGAAATATTTCTACCTTTAAAAATCTGCTGTTTTTGTTTAAAAAGGAGGGGGCGCCTATACCCTTTACATTTCTGACGTGTAATAATCCCCTGTATATGTAACTTAAAAATATTAGTTTTATAAATGCATATAATTTTAATGATTTATATACTGTAGTTATTTACCTATCTGAAAACTGTGCTAATTATACCGGGTGATTCAAAATAGATGTTAAGGCGATTATTTTTTAAGCCGTAAGGGATCGAAACATTCGTCCAATTAAGAGTAGCTTTCAGATATGGCATTTTTTTTACTGGGGGTTGTATACATATTAAAATACGAAATTTAATTTTTATACGGTCCCTCCTATCTTACCCTTCATATTTAGAAGAATGTTGCTCTTTGCCTAAGAAAATTAACAAAACAAATCCCGTGTCTCTACGCGGATAAAATAACTAAACAACATACTCCACAACGTATTTTTGTTCGCGCATCACTCAAAAAGCAATTGAAATGAAATTTGCTATCATGATAGGTGGTCATTCAACTTAAATTATATGATTCGAATTTTTTTCAAAATTTTTATCAGAATTTGAGATTTTGCAGAAATATATTCAAAACGTGTAAATTTTTGTTTGCGCATTACGTAAAAACCGCATAAAAGAATGAAATCAATCAATTTAATATCAGTCAATTTACTGAGTGGTAGCCGCATTAAGCGTTGAAAATTTCCCTAAAATTCTGAGATTTCATAAAAATTGCGCAAACCTTCGATCAGACATTATTGAATACATAAAATTAAAATAAAATAAAATAAAACATACGGAAATAATCAGCTTCCAAATACGTCCGTAGTTCATGAAATCATCTTAATAATTTGCCATGCTTTTCAAAATTGTCAATATGTCATGAGACGCAACTTCAAGGTAGCGTGATTCATACGATTTAAACACTACACACAAAAAACAAAAAACAAAAGAGAGAGAGAGAGAGAGAGAGAGAAGAGAGAGAGAGAGAGAGAGAGAGAGAGAGAGAAAAGAAAAGAATTGCAGGGAGAAAAAAGAATAGAAAGATGAAATTTTGATAAGGGAGCTATCTGTCATTTTGAGAAACATTGCGGAAGTAAGCATGCTTGTCGGTTAGCTTGTCTTCAGCCTACCGACATTTAGTCAAGCTTACTATACATTTTTGTTTTTTTTTCATAACTTATTTTAATCTTTCTAAGGAATGTTGAGTATTTCATCACTTAAACCTTTACATGAACAGGCAGCTAATGTAAAAACATTTAGCAAAATAAAATGAAACTATAAACTTATCAATGCTTAGAACTTATTCAAATACTGTGTGTTGTTTGTTACTAGAATTCAAAGTCCGTTGTGGAGGCAATAACAACGGGCGCTAGAAAAAACATTTGACGAAAATATTTCTACATTCAATATATTTAATCTTCGTCCACCACGTAACATTACATGGCTGTGCGAAATTTCAAATTTTTACGTACAGTAGTTTAATTTATATTTTAAAAAAATGTGTTATTTTCATGAGTTAAGGGACCATATATAAATTTATTAAGCGACAATTTTTTGAAAATTGCTTAAAATAAATGTAAATTAGATTTCTTTTGCACAAAAAAACATTAAAAGTTAGCGGTATTAAAAAATAGCAAATTTTGAAGCAAATTAATTGAAAGTTTGTACAGTTTGATGGTGATTCTATATACGGATACAACGGATATCTGGCAAACATACTGCATCCGGCCAATATGCCGGATAATTGGCAGTAGTCGGATATTAAAAATATCCGGCAGTACATCCGGCCTAAAATTATATACTGAGAAATAACATAAATAAAGATAATAAATGAATAAACTCTAAAGACTGCATTAATAGAAAATGAGAAAAAATAAAAGTTTGTAAAATATTTCGTTTTAAATACTTTTTAGAGAGCATATTTTTTTTATCATGTATAGAAAACTGAAAAAAAAAAATTAAGCATTTCTATCTTTTTTTAAGATTGGTAAATTTATGGAGCAAAAACACTAACAGTTTTGCAATCTTTGTTAGAATTCGGTTACTTTTTTTTCCTCATAAATTGACCCTGCTTATAAGAAAAGTCTACTTCCTGTAGCACTGAGAGTTGGTGAAAAGTGTTCCCCGCCACCTAATTTTGATAAGTTCGGAAATTTGTTACTTTGATTTTCCAACAATTGAATGGAGATGTTTTTCTTTCAATAACTGATTTTGTAAGATATTTATCTAACTCTTGAAGGAGAGCTCATTCAATGACATTGTTATTTGTATAAACTTTAATTGCAATAGAATTGGTACTAATTTCATGGAAACAATGCCAAAAAGATTTCTGATTTTTGAATTAAATGAATTGAAATTAATGAGAAAAAATATATAATAAGATAATAGCTGAATAATCTAAGAAAACTAGCGAAAATAAAACTGAATAAAAAGAAAACATACTGCTGCTGGATTACCGGATATTCGGTATCCGGTATCTGGCCAAACTGATATCCGTTGCATCACTAATTCTATAAAGCGTCTATTGTTGCGTCCTCTACTATTTCCCCCCAAAATAAAATATTTTCCATGTACATAATTAGATTCAGTAGATGCTTGTCTTCTAATACAACGTCTTATTTCTGAAAAACTAACATCCTCAACATTCTAGGCATGAATTTGAAATTTTTAATATCTGAAACAACAGGTCTTTGGACTTCCCCATATTTTATCAAACATTCAAAGTCACATTTCCCTGTCTAAATTTTCTTCTGACTTTAAATTAAAATGTCGCCAAAAGTCTTATAAAAATATTGCACACTGCAGGCGATAGTATTAAATGAAGAAATTGAAATAACAAACACAGTGATAATATCGGCAAAAAAGTAATTTTTTTTACATGAAATTCAAACAAATAAAATTTCGAGCATGAAACCATTCTTCAAGTTCGACCGTAGCTGAGTAAGATTCATGCTTGTATTCAGAAGTGCAGAGAACAGATTTTTACTCCTGGCAACATTTCAAGTGTCTAAATGGCAGGGTTGGGTTTCTTCCGGGAGAAACTGATTTCTTCCAGGACAGTGGAAGCAGAGTTGGGCAAAAATTAACTTTCAACTAACAACTAAAACTAATTTAGTTAGTTGACAGGTAAATGACAACTAAACTAATAGTTACTTAGTTGTAAGGTTCAACTAATGCTCAACTAAATTAGTTTAGTTGAACAGAAAACTAAAACTAATTTAGTTGGCCAACTAGTTGAACCTTCAACTAACAACTATTAGTTTTAGTTGTAAAGTCAACTAACTCGGCTCAACTAAATTAGTTTTAGTTGAACAGAAAACTAAAACTGATTTAGTTGAGCCGAGTTAGTTGGACCTTCAACTAAAACTATTAGTTTTAGTTGTAGTTTTCGAATAACAACTAACTGTAATCTATCTGTACTTAGGGGCAGAGTTGGGCATCATTATGTAAAGTATTAGCTGTCATTCTGAGCTTTGTTAAAACTGTGGTATTCAGTGGACATTTTTCTAAACCGTTATGTTTGTGACCGTTATGTTTGTGAATTGTGCTGTGCGGATTGTTCAACGATCTCGTAGAAGCAATAAAATTTAAGTTTTGTCCTGACATCTGGAATAGTTTCTCAAGCTTTCTATACACCCGTCAGCTCTCGTCCCATTCAGAAACGGAAGAACTCCCAAATTCACAGTAATATATATTTCATGTTTAGAAAATTTTGATATTACTTATATAAAAACAATTAGAATTTTGTCTGTCCTTTACTTGGAATCCAAAAATTTTGCGATTTCTATCCGTTTCAGGAACCTGTGAATCCAGTACTACCATAAAAAAAAGTTTGCCTGTCATTCTGTTGTTCTGTCCGAGACAATTTTTTTGTTCACGTATCACGTAAAAATGACTGAAGCGAATGAAATGAAATTTAGTGAACTTAAAATATAGGCGTCGAATTAGAAAAAAAGTTATTCGATTTTGAGATTTTTCGAAAATCATTTCAACATGCATAAATATTTGTCCATTACGTATAAATCACTATAGCGAATGAAAAAAAAAATTGGTATCGTCACAGGTCGTCAGTTGAACAATAGGCATCGGCCAGTGGCGTAGCGAAAAATTGTTCACGGGGGAGGGAGGTTACGACTACTGCAACTCATACATATCAGGGTTTAACCTGGGCTAAAACTTTCTTTAGCAAAAAAGCTAAAATGAGAAAAAAAGCTTTAGCAAAATGCTAAAAGACCAATATACCTATAAATTCACATTCCCCCACTTTCTCGACATCTTGATGCGTTTGATTTTCATTTGCTGACTTACCTTTAAAAATCAGCCACATATGTAAAGGATTACATATTTACAAAACATTCTTAATGACAAAGTAATTCAAATCTGCACTTAACAGTGAGACCATTGTTTGACTAAAAGCTATTGTAATATATGTAATATTTGTTATGATTAAATGACAAACAAATAAAAAATAATGTTAATTTGATAAAAGGATTTTATTGTTTTTCCAAACTGTTTTTACATGTTACTAGTTTTCTTTGTTTCATATTCACCCACTTTTCAAAAGCCTTATTAAAGTTGAAAAATTCCCTTTCATGACCTTCTATATTTATCATTAGAAGATTATCAATGTTTTCTATAGATAATCGGTTTCTAATGTTAGATCTTACAAGATTCAGTCGCAATCAACTGTGTGCATTGGGATGGTTGCACAATATTCAATAATGGAACACATTAACATTCTCTACGCGTTCTTGTAAACAAAGCATGGAAAAGCCGTTATTCCACTGCTCGCTAGTATTTTTCCAAATATGTTTTCGCAAAAAAGCAAAAACCCTCTCGTTCATTTCGCATTTAGCAATCTTTCGCATTTTGCGAAAAATGCAACCGTATTTTAAACCCTGATACATATACGTGTGTGTGATTAGAGAGTGAAGAAAATACATTTTGTATGACAAAATTCCTCATTGGGTGGGGGTTGTAACCCCCTAACCCCTTCCCCATGGCTACGCCACTGATGTCGACGTACTTCAAAGTTTTTTTTATAGATTTTGAAACTGAAAATTGTACGATTCCTGAAAAATGACAATGGAATAGAATGAATTTAGGAATAATGTTAGATGGCACGAAAACTGGTCACCTTTTCATTATAAAGTGACCAATTTTCTTGTTCCCGAGGGTGAGGGTTGTCACCTGCGACAGCATCCCCTTTATTTAGATTCTGAAAAGAACGAAACTCTACAGAAATATGAAAAATCATAATTCGGCATAACTTAATTAATATGTCATGATCAATAATTTTAATATGTGAAAACAACATAGTAAGTTTGATATAATACGTTTTTGGTCTCACCATGGCACAATGGCCTTACCATGGCACAGTGATTACGCCACTGAAAATGGTAGATGGCCGAAGTGTGAAGGTCCCGGGTTCGGGTTCCATCGCTTGTCTGTCGATCTAATGGTCCGGAGTTTTGGTAGGTTTTCTCCAGATGTAACGTGAATACACGTTAGAACCACTTAGAAAGTCCTCAAAGATTCCCCATCCTTGGCAGATCGCCCTTGCGTAGCGTTGCCATAATCACACAAACAAATAATACGTTTTTGAGAAGGTGTAAATAAATTTTTTGTTTCAAATAGCCGAATACTTTTAAAATATGCTTTAAAGTAACGGTTTTCAACCTTTCAACGTCGCCCTCCCAAGTAAGACTAATTTACGGTGGCGCCCTCTTCCCCTCCTTCAGAATTTTAAGCATACATTCAGTTTTTCATTCTTCAACAATGAACATGTAGTGTAGTCGCTTTTTCTACAAAATAATATTATCAATAGAGTAAACATTTTAAACGGAAATAGATATGTTCTGGAGTAAAAATAAGAATAAGTGAGATGATTTTTTTTAAACATGCATTATCACTTGCCCTTTACTGTTTTTCTAGCGCTCCCCCTGCAAACGCTCTCCGCCTCCCTGTGGGTGGGGTGTGGGGGGCGCCCAACCGGTTGGGAAACGCTACTTGCCTGTAGAGCGCAATGTGTTTGGGTGCTCCAGTAAAATATCTATTTAAGCTATATGTAAATTTCAATAGATTCCTGGATGCGGTATATATATAATATAGAATAGCTAACTTACGAAATATGGAATCCCAAGATAATCCATCGAGCAAGTGAAAAGTAAACTTAAGTAGTAAGGAAATCCAGGTAGCACTTGATACCAATTAATAAACTGAAGCCGAGAACAAATTTAGAAAATGGTGGCCATAAATATTGTGTAATCGGAGCCTTCAAAGCCAAAGAATGGTTATGAATTTGTTTCAAATAGCCGATTGGTAATCAATATATTTTTACGTCAGTAATTATACGGATAGACGAAGAGAGAGACAATCCAAAATCCTTGCTGGAAAGTGCTTAAAAAATCATACTTCGTTTTTGAACTAAATAACTTCTAAATCCTTAAAAAAAGTGCCTTAACATAATGAAACTGTTAACTAGAATGCAGAAACGTAATAACAGCCATTGGTAAAGGAACAGGAATACACAGCTTTGTTCTCTCACAAGTAAAAAGCGGATAAGTTTTCTTTATCTGTCGGCATTATAGTTATTAGTTTTTATTCGACAATTACAACTAAAACTATTAGTTGTAGTTGTGAGGTTCAACTAACTCTGCTCAACTAAATTAGTTTTAGTTGAACCTTCAACTAAAATTAATTTAGTTGGGACGAGTTAGTTGAACCTTCAACTAAAACTACTAGTTGTAGTTGTAAGGTCCAACTAACTCGGCTCAACTAAATTAGTTTTAGTTGAGCACTAAACTAGAACTAATTTAGTTGAGCCGATTTAGTTGAACCTTCAACTAACAACTATTTTAGTTGAAAATTTAGTTGTGTTCAATTAAAACTTTCCTAGTTTTTAGTTGAATGTTTAGTTCAATTAAAATTTTAGTTACTCATGCCCATCTCTGAGTGGAAGAAACTGGAAAAAACCGGAAGAAACTGGAAGGAACGGAAAAAACTGGAAGAAACCAACAGAAAATAAAACATATGCTCAAATTTAAAATATATTAACTATGTAAAGCAATTAAATGTATTGAATATTATTATATGAAATCTAAAATGAAAAATTAATATTAAAAAGTTTTTTAAAGAAGTTACTTTTAAAAAATTCAGATTCAACAAGTATTTACAGGTGATGGGTTTTATAACTTTAGAGAAGGTGTGTGTGTTTGTGTGTATGGGGCGGGGTGAAATTGTTCATGCATCTTTAGAAAAGAAAATCTTCCAAATTTTTATTTTTCATATAAAAGTGCATTATTTTAAAGATTCTCTTCCCCAACATATTAAAATTTGTAATTATTTATTCTAGCATGCATGCCTCACAGTCGATATTAAACGTTTTGTCTTGTTACGTTATGCTGCACTGTAGTCAGAAAAATGAGGGTTTTGATTAAATAGTTTAATAGAGAAATCATAGTAAATTAGTTCCTTTAATAAAATGGAAGTAAAAAAACAAAGAAAAAAAAAGTTTCATTCTATAACAGATAAACAATCCATCAATACTATTTAATGTTATAGAAGTTAAATTAACAAACAATACACTGATAAACTTGAAGTGTATAATTTTAATTGATTTTGTGCTTTTTGATTTTTTTTTTCAGTATCCTCATACTCGAAAAGCTTTAGTCAAATGAGTAATCTTGGATAAAAACATGTAATACTTAATTTAATATACATAATTAAATGCTTATATATCTAATTATATTTTCTTGGGGTTTTCTATAAGAATTTTTTGAGCATTTATTGTATCTTCCAAAGTTGGAACTTAGATGGCGAATTCTTATTGAATAACAGTTTCTTCCATTTCTTCTATTTGGAAGAAACTTGCCAACTCTTGAGTAAGAGAACCTTCAAATACTCAATAACAGTTTCAAAATTAGAAAGATTTTCAAAATCGTCAGTAGTCGTTTTGCATTTTTTCTTTAAATCATGTATATGGACCAAGGAAGTTTTGGAGTCACGGTTCATTTAAACCACTGACTAAATATTCTAATTTCTACCCCTGATATTCTCAGTACAAAAAACTTTAAGACTAGAAACAGTAATTTTCCTGTAAAAGAAATATTTATTTCTTTTAACTATCGCGAGCGAAATTAATGAAAGGGGAAAAGTTCGGTACCTACAAAAGCGTTTTACAATTTGCAGAAAGTCCCTTAAAATTGCGCAAAAAAGAATTCGCAATATCTGCGGAAATTATAGTAGAAAATTCATGAAAATTTATATTTAGGGTAATTTGAAGGTTTCCTTTCGTTTAATAAAATCAAAAATAGAGTGCTGCCATTGAGAAAAACGAAGTTGATGGAGAATTAAATATGAAGAAGGCCCCTTATGTAAATCAAATTATTAGTAAATTAAAGTATACGTTATTTGCAAACGAATGGTATATATAACTTTACTGTACGACGAACGGCGCCAAATAAAGAGCAAATAGGCCGGTTTTTTTTTTTTTCCTGCAGCTGTACCTAGACCATAAATGGTATTTCAAATATGAAATATATAGTTGAATACAAACATATTAATCAAAAGTAAGATGAAAAACTGTTAGTACTCCTTGAATATACATCAGTTTAAGCAACATTTTGTATTATAATGTGAAGCCTTTTCCTCACATAAAAACTGACAAGAAAGCCTGAAAGTGAACCATTTACAATGCTTTATACGTACACACACACACACACACACATATATATATATATATATGATAAATTAAACTGTAATTATGTCTGTGCATTACTTGGAATTCAAAAATTTTGCGATTTCTATCTGTTTCAAGCACTTGGAAACCTAGCAAGACCGTAAAAAAAAAGTTTGTCTATCTGTCGCTTTGTTATTATGTCTGTAATGCTTTTTTAGTTTGTGCATCACGTACAAAAGACTGAAGAGAATGGAATGAAATTTGGTTGACATGATAGGTGGTCACTCAACTTAAACTATAGGCGCCAAATTTTTAAAAGATTTTGAGATTTTGCGAAAATTGCCCCGAATTGCGTGCATTTTTCTTTGCGCATCACGTAATAATCACTAAACAGAATAAAATGAAATTTGGTGACATTATAGGTGACCATACTTATGTCGTGACATGACAACACAAGTTGAGAATTCAACTTGTGTTGTCATGTCATGTTGCCAGTTAAGTTGAGTTGTGATAGGTTGTCACAACTCAACTCAAACTACAAGCTTCGAGAAAGTTTTTTTTAAAATTAAATTTTGAGATTTTCCGAAAATCGTTTCAAAATACGTAAATTTTTCATCATCACGTAATAATGACTTAAGAGAGTGAAATGAAATTTGTTGACGTAATAATTAAAAATAGAACTTAAATTATAGACACCAACTTTTTACAAAATTTTGATTCGATTTTAAGATTTTGCAAAAATTTATTCCTAATTCTTTGCACGCTTATTACGCAATAACGACTAAAGCGAATGAAATGAAATTTCGTGGCATGATAGGTTGTCACTGAACTTAAACTGCAGCCGCCGATTTATTGGATATTTATATTAGGTTTTCAGATTTTGCGAAAATCGATTCAAAATGTGTGAATATTTGCTTGTCCATCACGTATAAACCACTGAAACAAATGAAATAAAATTTAGTATCATCATAGGTGGTCACTTAAACTATAGGCATTAAAGTACTTCAAAAAATTTTTACAGGTTTCGAGATTTTGTGAAAATTGATTAAATGTTTGTTCCATTCCTGAAAAAAGTAGCAATAGAATAGAATAAAATTTGGAATTATGCTAGATGTTAATTTAATTTATACCACAGATGCCAAAATTCTTTTAAATATTTCACAGATTTTGTGAAACCATGTAAATGTTTGTTCTCTCAAACGGCTTTAGAGAATAGAATGAAATTTGGTCATATGATCGGCAAAGACTGAAACAATAAACGTCTGATTCTTTCAAAAATGTGAATTAATTTTAAAATTTTGCAAAAATTGCATTTACCTGGAGGAGAAGGATGTGAGGGGATTTCACTCTAAGGAGCCTGGAGGTAATATATTAGTTGGCTATTGAAGTTAAACAAATTTCTTTGATTTTTTTAAACTATTTATTTGCTCTTTTAGATTTGGGGGAAATTGTGCAAAATTTTCTTGAGGCATACAATTAAAATATCTTCAATGAATCAAATAAAATTTCGTTACAGGCGAGGAATGATGTCTTGACTTTAAAAGCTTATTCCACTAAAATAAAACGTTAATTTAGAAAATGAAATGTTTTTTTCTACTGACAATTTCACTTAGCACTAAGTTACTCTCTAACCTGTTATCTTTTAATAATACACAGAAGTTACAACTTTGCTTTCTACAGTTTTGCCAAAATACCAGTTACATTCTTTGTACTATGCATACGAAAATTCAGGTTTTTGAAACTCTGCATTGCACCCTATCCCGTCAACGACGGGTACTTCAGTTAGTAATTCATAAAAGATTGATGTAATAAATAACTTATTTGCATTTACTCAATTTTTATGAACATAAAAATTATTTTATATTGTTTAGAGACCCTCTTTCAATAAAAAACTTGATTAATATATTTTTTACTTATATTTTTAAAATTCATTTTAGTCTGAAAATTGTTCAGCGAGTAATACCACGTTTGATACTATGGAACTGATTTGTTACTATGGAAAGCAGTCGATTATGCCCTGGTATATTTAATGCCAAAGTTCCCGTTTAAATTGGCGCAATATAACTGCTTTAGTAGCATAAGCTCATTCAAAAGCTATTACAAGTACGATCAATGAGTGCTAACATCCGTATATTATTTAAGTATTGTTTAATTCAGTACGGGCAAAACACACATAGTGGTAAAATGAAATAATTAAAACTTTGTAAAATAACACACATAAAAGGTACTTATTAATCTGTATGCGCGTTTCGGGAGAAAACTTTTCCTCTTCAGCAGAAGATAGAAATCACAAGTAATGGTTTAAAATACTCAAAAAGAAACGTATTTAAAAGATGAAAAAATTAAAACTTTGTAAAATAACACACATAAAATGAACTTATTAGTCTGTAAGCACGTTTCGACAAAAAAAAAAAAAAAAAAAAAAAAAAAAAAAAAAAAAACTTAATAAGCAGACGTCCGCACACAGTGTAGCAGAAAAATTGGGCTTCCCTCAAACACGCGTATGGAATGATAAGTTCATTTTATGTGTGTTATTATTACAAAGTTCTAATTATTTCACAAGTGATGGCCGCTGGAAGGGGAACTTTCCAACGATGCAAAGATTGGAAATGTCCGATCAATAGTTCAGAGGATGCACAGGGTGTCTAATAAGTTTCTGAAAGTCAATTTCCTGAATTTTTCCAGACTTTTGGGAGCTTCCGGAAAAAATTTCTTGACCATGGATGCAGTTTACTTTGGGAAATCCCTCAACAGTATAACTACCTTTTTATATAGTAATTTTTTTTTACAACTAACTTGAAATAAATTTTCAACTGTAATACAATTATTGACGTACTTAAGTTAGATAGAAAAAAACTTACTACGAGTTTCAAGTAAGATAACACAGTTAGTTCAGATTTCACTAATATTGGCCAATACTACTTGTGTTACAGGCAGAACTTATATGATATATCTAAATACTAAATGACAGTATTAAATGCAGAAGTCGAATTTCAAACATAGAGTTTCATCTTTTAGTCTACTACACTTCAAATCTGCAAGAATAAAGAGCAATACTAGTGAAAATTTCTATATTTTATAACTGGTCATAGACAGATAGGTTTTTGGCTCTTTTGTCACAAGAAACACATCACCACAGAATGTGAAACAGGTGTGAGCATCACATACCCCACAAACATTCTGAATTATTCATTCTATTTAAACATAAATCATCTTTATCAGCATTTTTCACTCTCTGGGCTCTGAAGAGATTACGGCCCTGACTTTAACTAAAAAAAAGCTGGCAAGAAATGTTTAGATGAAGGAAAATTTATAATTTCGGAGAATTTTCCTGATACATTTTGTAATTTCCAGGGTTTTTCCAGACTTTCCTGATCTATTTTCCATTTTCCTGGCATTTTTCAGACTTTCCCGATTTTCCTGACTGGTAGACACCCTGAATACAAGTTGATATGAGAGAAGATACACGATTTTTGAAACAAAACAAAAAAAAAAATAAAGAAAAAGTTTAAGAGCATCGGAAAAGAGAGACGGCAGTTAATGGGTGTCATCAGAGTGATGCGTGAATGCTCCAGCTCGATCGAACGATCGGGAGTGGGTTTAAATTTGAAAACAGATTTTGAAACGGAACGGAACTATACAGTAATAGAACAAGCTAATAAAAAACAAAGCTTTGGGGCAAAAAAAAAAAATGAAAAAAATGTATAGACAATTTAATTTCTAGGAAAACAGTGCTTGCTTTCTGTCACTATCTAAATAGTTAATTATTCGGAAAAACAAGTGCTTGACACGGTTCGATGATATTCAGATGCAGATTTCGAACATAATGTAGCTGGACCGTTTGGTTGACTTCGATTGCGATACCCCTGTTCTTATGAAGCATTCCCCGACTAACCAAGTGGATCTAATCCGTGCTAAAAAAGCCCAACTGACAGCCGCAAACGACTTACAAGATCCTGCTATCAATACCTTTTGTCTGAAAGAAAGAATAAAAGGTTGTCCTCAAGATAGCGTGGTTCAGACATTTTCATTGATTCAATTATTAAAAAAAATAATAATAAAAATAGAAGAAAAACTAGGGAATTACGTAGGCATATCTTTGATTTTATGTTTTTATCGCTATTCTATTTTGGAGGGTGTTTAGTTAAAGTCAGGGCCGTTTTTAACTTCCTCAGCGCCCCAGGATCTTCATATTGTTACCTTAAACCCCCCCCCCCCCCCTCCACCCGCGTTTTTCCTGATCTTCGGAATTTTTTTCCATTACTCACCAACCATGGCTTCGGCTTGTGCCGAATTTGCAGCCGGCAGGAAAAGGTAGTGGCATGGTTTGGCCAACTGTTGTTCATCTCTTAACTTACGGCATCTCGGACCACCCACCCTCCCTAATGTAAATTAGTACAAGTGAATTATGAAATCGTTTGAAATTACGATATAGAGTATACATTATTTTATGAACTATTTTCAACTTGTTAATTATCATTTTTTTTTCTTCAAATTTTTAAGCTCTAGGCACTTGCCTAGCTTGCCTAAACGGAAAAGGTGCCCTGGTTAAAGTATTAGTTTGACTTTGCTGTTCAGCAAATATTAATTTTCGTACGGAGTTAACATTCCAAATTAAAATTAAAAGATTGTTATAGGCTACAGAAGTACAAGTAAGGTGCCAAAGAGAAAATAAGCGAAAACTGTACGGAAAAGTACGGAGCACATTTTTGTAAAACTGAAGGGTTTTCCAATAGGGATGATACAATTTTGTATGGTTAGAATGGCGACACTGCGTATTCTTTTTTGACATTTCTGGTGTCATTTGTGTTTAGTATGCTATGCCATTTAACCATGGAAAGATACACGCTTGAACAAAGTTTCGAAATTATTAAATTGTTTAATCAAAATCTGTATTCATATCTGAATGCTGAGAGAAATTTGAGAAGAATTCATGGACGTCATTATTCAGTTCTTGTGACTTAACACCTTGTGATTTCTTTCTTCGGGGATATTAAGTCACAAGTTTATGCTGATAATCCAATAAGAATTGAGAAATTAAAAATCAACATTGAACGTGTTATTTGTGAAATAACACCCAATTTATGTGAAAGAGTGATGGAAAATTGGGTTGACAGAATGCGGTATGTACAGAGAAGTTGTGTTGCTCACAGGAAGATATTATTTTATTATACTTAATGGCATAATGTAAGCTTTCAAATAAAATAAAAAAAAATTCTCTCACTGAATAATTTATGCGTTTTTTTTTAATTTTAAATTGTATCAATCTTAATGGAAAACCCTTTCCTATTAACAGTAGACTCTTGACTTACGCGAGAGATGCGTTGCAAGTAAACTCGCGTAAAATTTCGCGTTGTGAGACAGGGTACATAAAACGTCTTTTTGAAACACATACCACAGTTATTTTAGACTCCTATAAACACCCCCTCCCCCTCAAACAGTTTTAAACAATTCCCTAACTATATATTACTATTTACCATTTTTTTCCTATTCTTACAATGTTTTAAAACAACGCGTTTAAAAAGCTTCGTTCCAAATACATTCCCGCTTATTTTATTTTATTTTATTTTATTTTTTAATTTATTTTTTTCGCTTCTAACTAAGTTTACTTTCAGAGCCCGTTTACATTGTGTCTTTCGGAGTTTTTTCCTTCATTTCTTATTACTGTTTGCAAAAATCAATGTTTAGGGCTGAAAACGATTGTATTGGCCAGTGAAATGCTAACAGTGGATGAAATCCGTGAGGTTACTGAAAATTAAGAAATGAGTGAAACTGAAGTAAGAGGTTGTGGAAATTCTTAGTTTACCGGTGCTGTAATAGGACTAGAAACTTTTCGTCGTTTTATTAAAAGCGTTGAACATATGAATGAAAAATTTCTCAAAAACGAAAGACCAATAAATGATTGCCGATAAAGAACAGAAAACTAAACGGATGTTTTTTATTTTTTTTTTTTCCCCCTGTAAAATCGATTCCAATAATGCTTAAAGAGAATATTTTTATAAGATTTAAGAGTTAATATAGAACAGTTAACAATATTGTTTTACTTTATTGACTAATACTTAAATGTGTGCAAAACAATTTATATAAGTAATTATAAACTTTATATTATTTACATAATTATATTATGTATTATTTATTAATTATTTATTATATACAGGGTGGTCAAAAAGAAAGTTTCCCGACATAATGAGAATGATCTCTAGCGGCCGTTCTATTCAACCTATCGACATGAATTTTTAGTAATAGCTTTTTGAAGGTATGCGCTCGAGATCCTGTGAGCGGCAAGTTAATAGCGCTAACGGTTACAGTTAAAGTGAGTAGAAACTCGAGATTTTCCATTGGCAACACCCAGTTTTTTTGGTCTCAAAGTGTTCAGCGCACTCCAAAACCCCCCAAAAGCCGTAATCGCCGCGCCGAGCGTGAGCTGTGAAAGCCGGGCATCAATCGCTGAGACCGTAGGAAGGATCAAAACTGTTTCTCATTTGGCATTTTCCACATGTGTGCCATCGCATGCAATGACACATTGCATTCGGAAGACAGTGGACAGTGCAGCCGAATGCAGCATTCCTCGCGGAATGTTTGTAATCTCTCGTCTGATTGAATTTTTCAATTCGGGCAAATTTCGAGGATTGCACGTGTAAACTCTGGATTTCGAATAACCCCAGAACCAGAAACCCATGGGGGTAAGGTCGGGTGATTGCGGAGGCCACGCAAATGAGAAATGGTGGGAAGTAACGCGATCACCGAAATGTTGAGTGGGACACGGACGGACATCGCGATATGCGGAGGTGCGCCGTCTTGCATGAAAGCGACTTCGTTTAAGAGATTCCGCTGCCGCCATTATCGCTTGCTCTCTCTCCCTTTTGCGACGCTGCTCCCGAGGCTGTTTCGGGAGCTCATTACGGCTCCGTCTTTTCGGGTCAGAATTTCCATTTCAAAGTGTTTTTAGGGATTTTGGAGTGAGCTGAACACATTTGAGAACCAAACAAAACTGGGTGTTGGCAACGGAAAATCTCGAGTTTCTACTCACTTTTAACTGTAACCGTTAGCGCTATTAACTTGTCGCTCACAGGATCTCGAGCGCAAACATTCAAAAAGCTATATCTGAAAATTCATGTCGATAGATTGAATAGAACGGCCGCTAGAGGTCATTATGTCGGGAAACTTTCTTTTTGACCCCACCCTGTATATTAATTATATAATTAAATTATTTATATAATACTTTAATAATGTCAAAAGATATTTCTTCAATATTTATATTGGAATTTATTTGTTTTTCAAAAAATTAGTCTCGTGTTTAAGAAATTTTCCGGGTTAAGAAGGTTTTGCTCTTCACCCCCTTGGAAAACTTCTTAAGCAGGTTTTATTGTATATATATAAATGGTTGTCATAAAAACAATTCTACGATTTATGGCTTTCCGTTCAACCGATAGAGATGATATTTCAGATATATAGTTTATTCAGGAAATGGAAATGTGGATTACGGCCAATTATCTACGCTAGAGATCCAGGATGGGGGTGGGATTGCCCTCCACTGGAGGACTTCCTAATGGATCCCTACCCGCATTTACGCTAAGTTTCGGAGAAAACTACGGAAAACTCCGAACGATTAGGTCAGCGGACGCGACCTCGTTTCGAAGCAGGCAGCTTCCGTCTCCCATTTCAAAGCGCTGCGCTATGCCACTCACTGGTGGGGCGATAGTTATTCGGAGGTATGCGCTTGAGAATGAGATTGTTTAAACCGGTTAACAGTAACAGTGAAAAAGATTCGAAAATTTCCAATGGCAACACCCACTTTTTTCATGTGAAAGTTGATCCGCGCATTGGAAAACCACAAATCGCGTTGGAACGATACACGTTATGACAAAAATTGAAAGCGTAAAACATTTGAAAAGAACAGCATTGTATCGAACCAGTGACAGCCCAAGAGAGCAAAGGAAAATTATTTTTATTGGAATTGAAATTTTTCAAGTGCCCTGCTTTTAATTTAGCTTTTCTACTGTCTATTTGAGTGAATAATACGAATTGGGTCGATGCACTTTCTCCCTCTGTTGACTACTAAACAAGATATTAATCTTGTTTCGTAGAAATTTCGGCATGCGAGCAGAGCCTGATTATGACCAATTGGGGCCCCGGGCATTGATGAATTTGGGAGCCCCCGTCTATGAAATTTGTTTTATTTTTCATAAAATTTTGATATGAAAAATATATTTCAGAACAATACTTGAAATTTGGGGCCCTGAGCAAAGTCCCGATTTGCCCATGCGATAATAAGGCTCTGCATTCCAGTTCTATTATTCAAATCACATTAAAAAATGTTCTTTTAAATTCTCAGTCTCAGTCCTTTCGGTTGGAATAAACTTCTAGACATCTCCATTGAAAAACAATCCATACGAACAAAAAAAAAAGTATTAAAGGTTGCCTTATTTTAGTAGTAATTAGGACAATAATCTCAAGGGACCGAAAAAACCGTCTGCTGCTTTCCTTAGAACATCTCAAAACGATTCCTGGGAGTTAGCGAGCAGGCGACAGGACTCCCTAGTTTCTTGAAATTCTATTTTGTATAATAAAAGTCCAGTCATTCCCCACTTCCCCAGTCTAATGAAACATTTCAATCTTCAATCTTTTTTTTTTTTTTTTTTTTTTGCTGATCGCATGAGCTTGTCGAACTTGTCTCATCTCAATTAGCTGGTGAAAGTTTTTTTCGAGCTGCGTAAACAGAGGTCACGAATCTTTTTCTTACAGTAAACACAAAACCCGCCGCACGCAACCTTAGAGAGAATCTAGCGGAAAAATCAGGCATATAAAGGCTGCCTTAATTATGATTAAATTAACACATTAAAGTGCCCATAAGCGCGTGCGTGAAGAACGACGCAGGCAACTAAACGAATCAAAACAAAGACGCGGAAAAAAGAAAAAGAATACCTGTTGTTTTGCTGGTCGCCGAGGAGCGCCCGAGGGGGACAGAATTGAAATCGATTTTCATAAACTTCAGTTTCCGGTGTTATATTCTCCATCACATCAATAAAATAAATAATTTCTTCTCATCACCCCTTGGAAAAAAATAAATAAACAATGCACCGACTCTAAAACTTACGGTTTGTTGTCATACCCGTACGTCTTCCGAAAAGCGGACCAATAGAAAAGCCGTAAATTCACACGTGACGTCACCGCACGTGGGAGAGAATAAGTTGACTAGAGAGGAAAAAGGCGCGCAAGAGAGAATTGTTTGGATTATCGGCGGAACGGCAGGTTTTCGGGACCTAGGCGCCAAAGCTTGGGTTTTGGATTGGACAGGCCGTGTGGCTTTGTTTGTTTGTGTGTTGTGTTGTTTACGCGAGGAATCGTGGCATGAGGCATGAGAGAAGGACTGTCCCACCCCCACTCTAAGGATTTATGCTCCCATTTGTGATTTCAGCGATTTTTAATGACAAACGGAATTATGATGAAATGGAGAGTGAGGAGAGAAGGGAGATGCAATTCTGTGGAGTGAGTACTTCCTTTTTATACACAGTACTCGTTGCTGTTCTATGTATAAGTCATACTGTGTTTATATGTGAGCTTCAATTGTTGTTTACGAACACTTACAGGAAAGTGCGCTATTTTTAAATCCACGATGAAAATGATCGGCTTCTAATGCTCGTTTATATACAGGACCGGGACCGGCACAGTTAGTGTTTATTGTTTGTGTAACATTATTTCGGATTTGTGTGCCTATCCCGGAACCCGCTTATAAATCCACATCAGAAGAACAACTCAAGGGGGCTGCTCTCTGTGGGGGTCTTTCTAAGGAGTCCTAACCTGTATTTATGCTGGTTTCGGAGAAAACCGCAAGGTTAGGTTGACAGCCGTGCGATGGGACCTGAACCTGGGACCTTCACACCTGGCTCAGTTTTTGAACCCTTTACCAAAATAGAAAAGTTTGCTGCCCTAGAGCCGCTCCTATTGTGTGAATTGTAATTGTCCCTTCATTAACATGCGAAAGTATCGAGAAAAGTGCGAGTTTTATTTGATTCGTACCGAGCGACAAAAAGATACGGCAATCGGTAATTGCATTCCAAGGGCTGCCCGACACGGTAAGCATCGCATCGGGGCGCCATTTCGAACTCAAAAACTGAGAAAAACATTTTCACTGGAGCATAAAAGGGAGCACCTCTTCTACGTTTGGCGAGGAGGGGGGGGGGACCACATACCCTAGGGCCGCCCCTGTTGTATTCGATAAAGGCCATTTCTCATGTCAGTGTCAGTCCGTTCTCATACGCTAGAATGCCAATTCAATGTTTTTTTCAGTATCTTCTTTCCGGATTGCAGAGAAAAGTCACTGCCTATTATGCTTAGTGGTTTCATGGGTTTAAAATCCCATAAATAATTCGACCCACAACAGTCGCACATGCAAACTAGCCATCAAAAGTGCTCCCCTTCTCATGTTAACCGCAAGTCATGTTAATCTAATACCTTACACTTGATGTTAGCTGGTTAAGCCCCGCGTGCCAATCGGGAGTCTGATATTTTCAGTTTCTTCATTTGGACCTCATTTTATAAATAAATTTCATTGAAATACAAATACATTATAAAAAAATATTTTTAAAATAAAATATTGTATTTTAAAATGCGAAATATCATAAATGTCGAAATATATTATTATTAAAGCACAAACAAATGCATTTATTACTTACATTTCTGTTATTTTTCACCTCGCATTTAGGCTGGCATATTACCTGGACGCGCGGTCAAAAAGTTTAAACGTAGTAAAGCTGTTTTGGTTATTAAGAAAATGATCAATCTATATCTAGGAAATAAGAACAATAGTTAAAGCTGCGAGAAACAATAAAAGGGGGGGGGGCTTGATCTTCAGCCATTGCCTCTTTGCTTCTGTTACGGCAACCGATTGCCGTAATTAGCATCACTAATCTCTGTACTGTTTGCGAAGTATTCACTTCATCACGTCTAACTAGCCGTGTGGTAGAAATATTAACAACAACAAAAAAGAAAGTGTATTTGAAATATGTGAATTATTATCAATTCCGAAACGAGAATTTACCGAAATTTAACAAGTTTGAAGATAAGAGTTCTGATTGGCTTTCCTACGATGTAATAGAAATTATACGTTAAGGTTGATTCCCTTGTCATATTTGTCAGTATCCAGATCTTCTATCCAAATCTTGATTTTTCAAATAAACGAGAATTTATTTCAGAAAAATTTCTGTCTTATAATGAATGTAAAATAAATTTAGTTATGCCTTTCTTTCTTTCTTTTTTAAAAAATATAAATGTTAACAAATTCAATCTGAATAGTAATAATTATTTTTTAAATTGAAACGGATGAGCGATTTTTTAAATAATATTTAAATACAAATAACTTAATTTTGAAAATGCATAGCTGTTGTTCCTCATTCTTTTACTGTTTACATTTCATTATGTTAGAATCATTTCTGTAATATAAAAAAAAACGCCATCTGTAATTATTTAAAAAAAAAAGTTCTGGAACTGGTTTGGAAACGAATTAACTGTGCTTAAAATAATAAAAGAATATAAATTACTCCACATTCGTTCCGTGAGATACAAAAAAAGTTATTTCTTATTCACAAGTAAAACATGTTCATTTATTTGTGTACTTCCTTATTTTACATCAATGTGTGAGAGTTTTTTAAGTTCTTCAACTTTTTGAAAAAAATAAATGTGGTACTTGATTAAAAGATTTCTGAACGAAATATGCTCAGGTTTTCAACAAAGCAAGCTTGTATTGTTTGGAAGTACTTTTTGTTCTGTAAGTTTGTATTTTTGTGATTTTAAAATCCCGTTGCGAAAAACAATACATGCGTGCTATTTTTCGTTCGTAGCTCCGCGGTTTTAAAAAGCCAGTTATAGATTTAAAGCTCCGGTTACGTTTTTAAAGCCTCTTACTATTTTCTTTTTGCTGTTGATGTTTGCAGCAGTGAACTTACTTCACCAGTTGTTGATTGTGCGATTGCGTATCGTCAGGTGATGTGCCTTTAGCCACGAGACCAAACATTGTAAAAGTAAGTTCATTATGTAATCCGCTGCAAGAGGATAAAGGAAGGAAATACGTTCTCTGTCGATTTGGTATCGTTACATGTCATACTACATGCAAAGAAATCTAAAATTGAAAAAAAAAAAAAAAAGAATCTCTAAAGTAGTGTTTTACCATTACTAAAATATGTAGCATATTAACTTGCTCAAATCTGTATCAAAGCGATAGTAGATAACAAGGAATTATGAATTATTTTATAAATTTAGGGTTAGGACTGTTGACGCATGAAGGGAAATCTCTTGACACTGAATTACAAATCTTCGGGCCAGGACCGAATCTAGGGGTGTGCAAGCCGGGGCCCCTGCCCCGGCGCTGCTAGTTGAGGGGAGCCAAATCGATTCTGAGACAAAAAATAGGATGGAGAGGCGCGAAAAAGGTATCTTGCCCCGGGCGCCAGTTCTGCTCGGTCCACCACTGCTTCGGGCTCCGATCTCAGTCCTAGTTTCCCTGTATTCAGTGGCATACCCAGGGGTGGGTCCAGACCCCCTTGAGAAATGAGAGCAACAGACACGGAAAAGGGGATCTTACCCCCTATCTTTTTTAAATTGATATATATATCTATATAAAATTTGGACCTCCCTATTGGAAAGAAAATCCTGGTTACGCCACTGATTGGATTTCATTTACACTTCATTCCTTCTCCAATTAGGAGAGACGTTTCTACTCTTCCAGTGTTCTGAAACAAAATGTTTTCCGCATTTCAATTTTTATCATCCCCCCCCCTTTTTTTAATTATTCATTTGAGTTCACAGGCCTGTGTGAGCATCTGGACCAACTCATTATCAATGTCTGTCCCCAACCGATATTTTTAGTCTTTTTGTTAGGATGATTTTTTTTTCCCTTCTTGTTTTCTCTTTTCTATTTCGAATGTTCTAGATAATTGCTTTTCCCGCCCCCGAATGCTCCAGAGGTCAATACCAGCTCAGTTTTTGTTTGTTTGTTTGTTTGTTTGTTTTCTCTGGATCAGTGATCCTAATTTGAACGAAATGCTACATTCGTATCTGCTGAAGCAGAGTTAAAAAAAAGCTGGTGCACTAATCCTTCACTAAATCCGTCGAAGTGTTGCAAAAAACCTAACGACCATCATTTTACTGTATGCAGTATTTTTCTCCCCCCATTTTATTCCAAAATGTTCGAAAGATTATTTGTTATGCTAATTAACAGTTAATGCGTTGTTCCTTTCTCGCTTTCTGCTCGAAATTGAAAAGTCGCCGAAACAAGGTCATTAAGCCTAGTCCCGTCTGCAGCACCTTTGAACTACTAATAGGTAACTGGCGCTTCCTGTCTTTAAAACCTGCCCATAATTTTGCGGCATTTCAGCGCCCTCATGCTTTGATAAATTTCGTCTTTTGTTAATCTATTGCATATCTTACCTTAATACTTGTTGCGGCTTACAGGTTTTAAATTATTTAGAATTTAAAGTAATTATACAGGGTGGTTTTTAATTAACGTGAGGTGTTCAGAGCCCTCTAGCGTGTAAAGGATTGGACGAAACCTAACCAAATTTGATGAGCATGCATAGTAGACCATGGGATTTGGATTTAAAAAAAAAAATAAAATAGTTCCAAAATTTGCCACTCGGGCAATTTTAGCGCTGTAAAAGTGCCCCAGAGGTCCCCCGATCTCAATCCTTGCGATTTTTGGTTGTAGGGATTTCTTGAAGGTGTTGTTTATCAAGGACATGTCTCCAATATTGCAACGTTAAATTGCTCAACGTTACACGTGAGGCAAATCAACTCTGATATGCTGCGAGCGGCAGTAGAAAATGTCGCGCATCGTATGCAGTTCTTGGAATTCACCAATGGTGCGCATATTGAACGAAATTTGTAAGCAAAATTGATTTTTGCTGTATTGTTTGTCAGTTAACTATTCAATATTTACGCTAATACACTTTTGCAGCGCCAAAATTGCCCCAGTGGCAAATTTTGGAACTTTTTTTTTTTAAATCAAAATCCCATGGTCTACTATACATGCTCATCAAATTTGGTTAGGTTTCGTCCAATACTTTACTCGCTAGAGGGCTCTGAACACCCCTCACGTTAATTAATAACCACCCTGTATATTCCCCTTAAAGTTACGCAAATTCTCACCAGGATCTCGGTTCCGTTTGCTGTTCTTCCTTTGGAAAATACTACGTACGTTGTAATGTGTACCTAAACAAAAATCGAGCACAAAATTGTTAGCAGCACAAGTATACTGTATTATAAAAGCTTGGATCAAAATATAGTGCAAATTCGAGAGACCGATGAGTACCCTAACACACGAATTTTTAAAAATGTTTGAGTTTTTATGGCAACGTTACATATGGGTGATCTGCCTACGACGGGGGATGCCTTTGTCGGAGGACTTTGTAACAGAGTTTTAAAGCGTATTTACGTTACATCTGGAGAAAAACAGCCAAAACTCCAGACCGTTAGATCGACAGCCGCGCGATGGGGCCCGAACCCGCGACAAGTTTATAGCAACTTTTAATAAAATAATAATAATCCATCATGAAACCCAGATTGTTTATGTTGATAACCAGTATTGAGGCTATGAATTTTGAAAAAAAAAAAAAATTGGTCTAAACCAATGTAAAATTTTTTGGATGTTGATATTTTATTAAAAGTTAATTTTACCTATCCAGAGTGCACAATAAAGCAGAATGTTACCATTTACCAATTTGGTGAGGTTGAATGAAGCTCCCTAGCTCCTCTCCAGAATCCATCACTGGCTGGTCAGGTGAACAGTCACACATTTCATTGCCCGCAATGAAATTTGTGATTTCATTCATTGATTCAAAGAATGTAGTGGCTCTATGTATCTCCTTATTTGCATCCATGATGCTGATGTTTTTTTTCTTTTAGCATTCAGAGAGAACAGAAATTGTAGGGGATTGAACTCCTAATCGACTAGACTCTGGGCTGATTTTAACTACTATGGTATCCATAGAATTAAAACAGAAATATTGCTAGTGCGAGCAGACTATACAATATTTTTCTTTTCCAAGAAATACATTAAAATCTAAAATAATGGTAATCATAAACTCATTTGAGTTCCGGAACGCCGCTCCGGTGCTTTCCGGCCCCACTACACCCTTGGTCAGGACCCCCTTAGAAATTCCTCCACGGAGGGCAATTCCGCCCCCGGCCTAGATCCCTTGCGTATATAATTGGCCGTAATCCACACTTCCATTTCTGGACTCATTTTAGTGAAAATCATGTTTCTTTGTTTTAATAGTATTTGTCATTAAATTTACTTAGGTTAGGGTTGCTACGCATTTTGGGTGTTATTTATAGCCGATGTTGAAACAGCAAATGCCTAAAATGTGCTTTAGCCCAATGCATGGTGGCATTTTTCAGATGGGCGATAAATGCGCCAAGTATTGTAAATTCGATATTTCAAAGCTGTGAAAAAGTTCGAAAGATCTTGCATTTTTGTGCATCCATTATTGTTATTTTGTAATCTAGCTACTGCGTGACATAAGCTTGTTCCATTTGACATCATTGAACTGTTAATTTGGATTTTTGCACATGATTTACTGTCATTGCACTAATGTTTACATCTAGCTGTTGCCGTTTGCAGCGTCGAAATATCGTCGATTTTGGTATCGCATACGTTAGCGTATTATGTAAGTAGATTGTATTGAATCTTGTGTCCGCCCGTATTTTCCTTATTTTGCAAGGATTATGATTATTATGAAATTTTTTTAATTTTCCAAAAACAAGTGTAAACAATTATGCTTTTTGTCTTTTTACTTGATGAAATTGGGAAAACACAATTATTTTTAAACACTCACTTGCTTCGCAGACCACTTAGAACTTGGAACACTTAAATTGATTTTTAAAAATTAATTATGTTTTCTATTAAATATATTGGTAGTTAAAATCAAGACTGTTCCATCTAACAAATTGTGTTAATTTAAAAAACATATGGAGATCCTTCAAAGGTAGCTTTTCAAATCAGAAAATCATTATTGATAGCAGTATTTTGTTCGCTTGACTAGAGGGGACATCTCACGTCACAAGTCTGCAATTTGTAAAATGGAGAATTTTAATGATTTAAATTTGTTATAAAAGGCATTAGTAATGTTGAATTTAAAATTATTTAATGCTTATGCTATATGATTAAAACAGAATGTAAAAATTACTGTGCAAGACCAATGCTCTTCATAATGTAAACTATCGATCACACACTTTTGATGTGAAATGCCAAGAAAATGTCGTTTTCACACGCATTTGGATTTTCTGAGGTTGGAAAGTATGCTTTGTTCGTGTGCACTTCCCGCAGAACATTTTTGGTCAATTGGGAGAGTGTTATTCTACTTCCAAAGTATTTCGGGAGCTTGTGATCAAATTTCTTGGTCCATTTTCATTGCTTTGAGGAAATGTAGAATATGCAACGGTAAATATTTAATATACTCAGTAGTGAAACATCTAGAGAATTACTATAGTACACGGATTTTTTAATTTTAATTAACTATTTAACAAATGTGAAAGCTGCATTTGTTTAATAATTAAAAATGAGTAAAATGGTGAATTTATCATCTGAGTAAACACACACACACACACACACAGAGAGAGAGAGAGAGAGATCTGATGATTTGGCATAAAACTGCTCCTTTTTTAAAAATAAAATTTTCGATACATGTCATCAAGAAGATTCATCCAGGCTTAAAATGTTTCTTCAATACACAATGGCTTTTTGTTATTATTGCTATTTTGTTTATTATTTACTTAAAAATTATATAAAAATCGACAATAAAAACCAAAAGAATTAATGACATAACGAAAAATCATGACTTGGATTTTTCTTTTGCCACATTTATTTGTTATTGGAATCATTATATGTTTGCCGGGTCCGCAAATCACCATTTATATTGATAATGAACATATAGAACATAATGTCTTGAATTTATTTAAAATCCATGAAGTTCGAAGACAGTCGTGTGATAACTGACGACTATCAAACGATTTAAAATATTAACCGTTATTTTTCCTTAAAAAAAATAAATTACTATTATAGTTTCGGTTACTCATAAGATAATAGCGACTTCCAACTCGGTAACAAAATACCGATTGTTTTCTGCTTTAAAAAATAAAACTTCATTGAAATAACTTTCCTAATCTGAATGAGACCGGGCAAGAAGGGTCATTTGTCTCTCCCCCTCCTTCCTTTATTTAGTCGATTTTCCGTCCCCTCTCCCCTATAGAAGAATTGTGCATCATTGATAGTTTCGAGTTTATTACGTCTCAAAGTATTCGAACCAAAATATTCTGACCATGGAAGTATGATTATCATAGTGAAAAGAAGACATCAGATTTCTTTTTAAGATATTCTACCTGTATTTTTATTTCCTTTATTAATTTTTCAGGCTTGTATGCTCGATCCAGGGACGTAGCCAGGGGGGGGGGTGCCATGGTGGCTGTTGCACTCCCCGAAATTTTGGATTTTTGTTAATTGGATGCCTATAAAGCAAGCATTTTGTGAGAAACTCTGCCTTTTTCAACTTTTGGGCACCCCCGAAATTTTTTTCCTCTCTGCGTCTCTCGCTCGATCTTGTATACATATAAAAGTCTTTGTCCAAATCTATTCATAATTTAGATTTTTACCAGAAAGGGAATAAGCTTCGAAAAGTTGGCACCAATCAAAAGATGTTCCAGGCCGCCCAGAAAAATTTTCAGTCCTTGGGTTCAATCTTCACATTCATCGCATATACACAGCAAGCTTTCATTAGTATGGAATTTACCACTGAACTAGTCTGAACCGTAGTTATATTCTTCATCAAACACGATCCGGAAAGCCCCATGTGTTTCAGATATAAATCCTGGGTACATGCGAAAGAGAGCGCTTGCAGGGATGGTGCTACCTATTTGTGTGCGTCTTAAAAGAACATACATAGCTCACGCCGAGTTTTTTCGGCATTGATAGCGATTTATTTCGTAGACGTTTTGGCCAAGTTGCATTTTAAGAAGTTTTGCACTGCTGCAGAACATGCATGCCTTGCGATTTTGGGAAAAATGGATTTTTAAAAATAACTGTTGACATATCGCGCATCATTTATTACTAGCATTTTTTTTTTAAGGATGGAGGAGGGGGAGGGGGGCTGTTCAAAATACATGTGTCAGATAGATAGGATGTAATAAATAGTTCATCTGAAATCGCGTCATGCATAACGTTTTTTTTTTTTTTTTAAGAGGCGAAGGAAGTTAAGCATTTTAAATTTCTGTATTGTAAAAAAATTTTTAAAAATTGGTTATTTTATGCACATAAATTAAAGCAACTAACTTAAAGAATTTATTATTCGTTCGTGTGTGAATAAAATAAAAACGTCAAATTGAATCTACTTCCTACTTTTACCCAATACATTCACTGTAGCAATCGCCTTTCAGGATTCTAGATTTCATTCACAACTTCCACTACGTTTTCTTTGGTAGTTTTTTTTTTCCTTTCTTTTTTCGTTGTTGTTAATTACGCGCTCTTCTAAGTATAGGTCCCGCAATTCCTATTATCGCTTCTCGCTTGTCAACAAAGTGCCAGGAAGGATGGAGACAAAAGCTGAACACTTCCTTGATTGCTGCGGGATTTCTTTTGCACCCCCCCCCCTCCTTTTTTTTTTTTTTTTTTTCGGTTCTCTTGCCGATTTCATGCACCCATACCAGAGTCTAAAGAAATTTATAACAGGCCTGTTTAACCTTTCTGAGTGAAAACGAATATTTTGAAACATGTTCTTTACTTTTCGTTATGCATGTATAATCTCCTTGTTTAACTTTTTACAGACCGAATTGAGATCTAGGCACATACAGTATACCCGCTAAAGTCCCTTGTCACCCTCTTAATTTCGGAACGGCTGCTGCTATTTTTATAAACGTGGTGTCTAGCTATAGTAAATTGGATATGCGCTACCGAATGAGACCGCTCACAGCGCTACCTGGTGGATAACTACGGAGCTAGCTTTCGTATCTCGAAAACGGTTCGAGATGGGGGGGAAAAGTGAATTGCGAAGTTGTAGAGCGTTAGCGATTTAATACGAAAAGACACCTCATGTGAATGACATGCATGTGAAAAACAGAACGGTTAAAACGTGCATTTGTATTTTCTTGATTTCCTACACTGTGACGTCACGAAATGGGAACAGAAGGAGAAAATATTATCTTTTGGGCGAAACATGATGCCGCAATGTAGCACAGTGGTACCGCTTGCGATTTCTAGTCCAAAGGACTCTGGTTCAAGCCCCCGACAGTTGCATCCTTGTACTGATCTCAACATCAACTCAACGCAACTTGTACCTAATATTCGAAATTTTTGCAGTATGCAAATACGTAAGAAACGTCGCACCTGTTCACTTGAGACCACTAGTATAAAAGAGACATCTTGTTGGGTTTCTATACTATGTTGAAGGTCATGGTCATGGAGCGATTTTCCAAAGCGGAGTATTGTGAGATGGATTTACTGTACGGTGTGAATGTGGACGCAAGGCACGATCGCAGCAAGGTTGTACGGGGAACGTACCTTGTCGCGGAATTCGGGAACCAAATAATTGGGTATGGCGGTTTCGAAGAATGGCCTTCACGTTTGCCTGATCTGACTCCACTGGACTTTTTTCTGTGGGGATACCTAAAACAGCAGGCATATACGACCCCTCCTCAAATATTGCAGGACCTTAAACGACGCATTACGGACGCTTGTGCCAACGTGTCACCTTCTATTCTCCAACGCGTGCAATGTGAAATTAAAACGAGGATCCAAATGTTCATTGCAGCTGACGGTGCGAAGTTTGAGCATCTTAAATAACGGTATATTGTTATAAATAATTGTTTTCTTCTTTCTTTGACCGTTTTTTCACCTTCACAGAGTAGGGAATCACGAAAATACAAATGCACTTTTTAACCGTTCTGTTTTTCACATCCATGTCAATGAGGTGTCTTATCGTACTAAATTGATAACAATCTACAACTTTGCAATTAACTTTTTCTCCCTATCTCGTACCGTTTTCGAGATACGAAAGCTAACTCCGCAGTTTTCCACTAGGTTGCGCTGTGAGCTGTCTCATTCGGTAGCGCATATCCAATTTACTATACCTAGACACCAAGTTTATAAAAATAGCAGCAGCCGTTCCGAAATTAAGAGGGTGACAAGGGACTTTAGGGGGCATACTGTATGCCCAAATAAGATTGTGTTGAATAATGTTTTATAATAATCGGCATAATTTATCTTCAATGTAATTTACCTTAATTCACAATGAATATGAGTGAAAAGGAAATGTAAATTGTTCTCCTGGCAGTAATAACAATTGTTGACTATTATGTGCTGTGATATTTCTCTCGTTCGTAAAAAAATCTAGTTCCACTCCACTGGGGTGATAGCGTTAAGTTAGGCTTTTTTTTTTATTAAGTAAAAGCATTGCGGTGGCTCTCTTTCTTTTGGTGAAGTAATTTCAGGATTATACAATTTCATAATCTTTTCTTTTTTATGACTTCCCTTTCGAGAGAGTACCTTTTGTTTTCTGAGTAGCCTTGCTTTTCCAGCAAGGTCAGGAGATTAAACTAAGGTAGTTAGTTGTGTGTCTAAGGTGATCGGACTTAATTCACTTAAATTACGTTGTACATATTTTGAAACTTATTTTATTTGTTTTGAATGTCTGTTTTTTTTCCTTCTAACGTTTCTGGAAACAAGTGTTCTGCAATTTCTCTTGCATCATTGTCTTCTGTTCTGTGAGATTTGTGCAAAGCTATACCTCTACGTACTCTGAGAAGAAAGTATGGATTGTATGTTAACTGTCAGGGAAACATTGCATCCCAGTTGTCGATGCAATAAATACAAGTTTTCCCAAATCCTCTTTTCTTGAAGCTACAGTATTATATTTTATGGTAGATTTAGTCTTAGAAGTGCGACCATTTTCTTCCATCACATTCTCCAGCTTTTGCATATGGCTACTAAGATAAATTGAAACTTCCGATATTAATTTCATTAACTAATTATAACTCTCCCTGAAAAGCATCTATCAAAAATTCATATGATATGCCACTGTAAGCATTTAGTGAAATTAAAATACTTTGGTGTCTTATTGGCTGTAACCTGTTCTCTCCCGTGATCTGTAACAGTAATTTCCCATCTGTGTTCGTTGTTGCTCCCGAGAATATGTCTTTGAATGTTCGCTCTGTGGCCTAATGTGTTGCCCATCGAAAGACCAAGGCCGGGAAGTAACGATGGAAGCGGTAGAAAGTCGCTGCCGTCGCGGCGTTGCAACGATGAGAGCGAACAGGTTAACTACGCGTTAAGCAATAGTATATGCGCAGAAAAGATCGTGTTAAAGTATTTTATAACCGATGGTTTATCTTTCTTGTTGACTAAAAGCCATTCTCGTCATAAACTAACTTTCAACATTAAAAGTTAAATGTTCGATTTAGATCTGATATTTCACTAACTGCCGTTTGCTTTTATGAAAGTTTGTGTTTTTGCTTTTTTAAATGTTCAACAATGGCCCTGTCATTTGAAACTCGATTCAAATCAGAACACTTAAAATGAAGCAGAGCGACCTTAATCAGAGCGCTTGGAGGGAACACAACCTTTATCAACTGGACTCCGGTGGGACCGTGTACGGTGAAGGGAGCTGGTAAACCTGAAATCTGTCTTGCCTGCAATGTTCTCCATGTTCAAACGATACCTCTGGTATTGCCAGTCAAAATGCAGGTCTCTCATCTGGAATTAGTTCATAATTAGGGCTATGTCGACCCTCCCACTGTGTGTCAATGCCTGCATACGGCAAGTGCCAGCCATTGAAAACAGAATGTCTTTCCATATATTGCTAAAACTGGTTTGAACCCAGCAGCGCACGCAAAAAAAAACTTCTGCAGTTAAGTCCTGCTCACGTTTATGCCAAAAACGTCATCGTCTGTCATTCTCTGCAGCGGGCATCCCGCTTTGCCTTCCTGGCAAGAATAAAATTTGCATTTTTTACCTCTCCACATACTTTCAATTAATCCTCCGATTTTTATCTGGAAGAGATTCATTGTTTCGACATGTGTAACAAGTTTCAACACGTATTCTTAAACTTCTTTCAAAGACTCTCGCCTCTGACCTGCGTGGCATACGGACATTGGCGTAATTCATCTCTTTCGTGATTCGCAGCGGCATAAAACAATGGGATATTTCTTCTTTTTCTCTCAGTGCGATACGAATGCTGCAGAAAATAAAAGAATGATGAAGATTTATTCATCATTTCTCACGGAAATGTGCAGTTATGTGAGCCCGGGACTTGCTTCGTAATAATGTGTGAGCCTGACGTTTCTGTGGGTTTCATTCATAACGTTCTGTCTCGTATCTGTTCTTTTTATGTGTGCAGTGGAGGAATAATCAAATGCTTCGCTTTTGATGTTTTCGGCGGAAAGCGGTAAGGCGAAATTGAAGAAAGTGTGATGCTTCGTTCGCCTGGCTTCAAGTGCATAGCTAGAGGGCAATATTTTGAGGAATTTTTCCTTTCTCCAAAAATGCTGTTAGGTCGGATCTCTAAATTTATGTAATTCTTTTTGTTTTGTCTTCAGTTCAGTATTTTATAGATTTTTTTTTTTTCCAAACAAGATCTATCAACTTTACCCAATAGAATTATTAAATCTGCTTTGTTAAAGCGCAATGCAGTTATAGCAAAATTCTGTGACTTTTAATATATTTATATTTTAAACTGAAGATCATGCAAGTAGACTGAAGTGCAGTGGGAATCAATATATACATCATCTATTAAATCTATTATTGAATAGATTCGCTCTGTGAATACTACTGTTTAGGGCTGTTTAAATTTAACATGAAAAGCTTTTCATAAACGTTATTATATGGAAAAGGATTTTTTTTCCCTCGATATTTCTTTAAGTATGGTGTTACAACTTATATGTGCTGGACCCCCTCCAAGAGAACTTGTCTCCCTTAAAGAAAATACATAAGTAACTTCATGCGTTCTGAATTTCTTATTTTGAATTTACTTTATTTTTTACGTCTTATTTATTTTTTATATTCTACTGAATTCTTCACTATTGAGAATTTGCACGCTTCATCCCTTAGGGTCTAACAAGTGAAAGTAACATGAAACAGCAGAGCCTGATTAAACCTCTTGAGAACCCCTAGAATATGAAATTTATGAGACCTTCTCTTCATAAATTGCGGTTTTTTTTAATATTGCTAAAAGGTGATGATGGGGTCCCGAGGGGATTTTTATCCAACAGATATATTATGGTCATCATAGACCGTCGGTTAGATGTACAACTAAACATGCTGATTCTTGAATTTTGCAAAATGTATCGCAATTCATCAAGTGCATATAAACGGACATCATAAAACTCCATCTGTATAATCAAACCCAAAATTCCAATTAAAAAATGGCTAACAATGCCTAACTTATTAAAGGTTGATAAACACTGCAATAACTTAACATTTGACTACATATGTGTGTGTGTATATTTTCCTTTTGATTTCTTACACGGGGCCCATAAGCTAAGCCTACTGAGCCTAATGGGTAATCCGGCCCTGGGAGACAGCATTGTGTCATCTACCGTTTTTAAACCCTATACAATTTTTTAAATCTCTTCTATTGTATTTTATTAACTATACATTTCACTCACAAAAAAAAAACCTTTGTGTATTCTGACGCTGTGGAAGTTAAACGTATGTACCAATAAAATATAAAGATTTGATGCCACTGTGCACAGGGTGCCGAATAATCTGGGGCCGGCCCTGCTAAGTTTCAATTATTCCAGTTAGTCTTTAAAAGTTCACTCGAAAAAAATTATATTAAGTTCAGAAGCTCCAAATTACTGCATCAAATCTCATTTAACTCCCTCATGCATGAATATTTTTAAAATATCTGATGTTAAACGACCGTAAAACATCTGGCATAGTAAAATAACAACAACAACAAAAAAGTGTGGTATTTTGTCAAATATTAACGCATATTAAGGTTGTTCACAAAGGCGTTACCATTTGAAATTTTATGTAGCATAGAACATAGTTTTATTAGGTCATGTTATACACTCTTTTTAGCAAAAAAAAAAAAAAAAAAAAAAAAGCCACTTCGTTTGAGGTTATCCTGTACGAGAGAGTTAATTGAGCAATGTGGGACATTTTGCGGATCTTGGAAGGAATTTACGAACATAATATATCACTTGTCAGGCAGAGCGCGTCAGTTTTAGAAGTTTTATAGATGTTTTGTTTCATCGGAGTCGTGTGGAGAGAATTTGCAACAATCAACCTCTCGTTTTAATTTACTGGCAGATTTTCCTTGATTACTGTTTTGCATGTCTATGCAAAATTTCAAGCTGGTTTATCTACGATGGGGTGAAAAAATTCTTTCGAAATTGAAAATAACTAAAAATCGGGAGGAACAAGATGGATTTTCAGATTTTTATTTATTATTAGACAGATGACTGCACTTTATTTCAATTTTTTATTACTATGTTAACTGGACTATCAATAAATTAGTTAACAATAAGTAATAAAAGAAATGATTTAACGCTAATATTAGTTTCAAAGTTAGCAAGGACATTGAAATTAAAAGTGTCAATATACCGCTGTCAGGTATCTGAACAAATACATATGCCATCCAAGCAACCTGTTATTTATTTTATTTTCTAACAAGTGCGTTTATTTAACTAAAGACAGTAAATTATTTTTTAATAAATATATTGTAACCAAAACATTGAATAAATCAATTTTGCTCTTTAGCCCCGTGTAAATTTAATCCAAATATACGGCGTACTTAAAAAAAAATTTTCTTTTTTCCAATAAGTCACTTTTATTTCAATAACCTCTAAAATATTTTCACTGGCAACACTCCAACTGAACAATAAAATAAAATTAAAATTTTTAGAGTATGTTTAATGCATGCCATATTTTGTTTAAAAAAAGCTTATCTGAATGCTGTCAAAGTTACTTCGTTCTAGTAAGGGGTTATTTTGGCGTTGTGTGGCCTCTTTACTTTTTTTTGCACGTCAAGAGGTGGTCTGTTGGAGACGAGGAAATGAAAGCTAGCAAGAAAATCCTTTTTGTTTCAAATATTTCCGAAGAACAGTTGCGTAACCCTAAAAATACCCCGTTTTCCCCCTGTTAGACGAGAAAGGAATGTTAATAACGCAGTGCATTTAACTTTTGTCTTGCAAGGATACAGAGGAGAATTTAGCTACATAGCTCTTTTTATTACAGGAGTAGTTCGCTTTTTATTGTGCTTTTATGAAGTCGTTATGGTTGTGTTACACGCGGACGAAGCATATATTTTGCTCTAAAGTGACAGGAGAGGATTTTGTGGCACATTATACAATTTCCCGACTGAGTATATTTTAACTTGAAATATAGTTTATCTTTCTATTCTTTGCCAGTTCAAGCAAGAAACGAATTGAGTACGAAACACTTTCTAAAGCCTTTTATACCCTCCATTTGTTTCTTTTACGCTTTTTGTACACATACATAAATGCCAAATAAAAAAAGCTAACGAAGACAACTTCACTAGCGCATTTCAAAGCATTGCCGCCTACAGCGACTGTAATATAGCAGATTTCTTCTGTAGCAGATTTCTTCGAAGAAGAAATTGTAGCAGATTTCTTCTCGTGCCTTTTGTAAAAAGTAAGAATGTATGAATCCATATTAATAACAGAATAGTTTGTCTAAATGTTGCTGTAAATCTTAATAAGATACATTAATTCCTTTTTGTATGGCGGTCGATTCCACCGCAACGTATGTGACATTTCTACAATGTTGTTTCTTTTTAAAGTTCTTTTTCTTTAGCTCATCATTAAAAAAACAAGTACCACTTAATATTATCTTATTTACATCCTTTTTATAAAACAATTACATGCACTATATGCCGACCAGCTGGTGTAGTGGCTTAAGAACCATTCTATCACGCCTTGGGCCTGGGTTCAATTCTCGCCTTGGGTGTTAAATTGTTCGTCCCTTCATAACGGGCCCGCCCATTGGGTGTCCTCATGATGAAATATCTTGTAGTTCGGCCCGTAGTGGCAAAGGCTTGTGGCCAGTGCCCGCCCATTGGGGGAAAAAAGAAAACGTACTGTATAGTTACTTGAACCATTAAATTAGTTATTAATTTTGTAGAACTTTACACGTGCATGACAACTTAAAATTAAGTTGTCACACACTTCTTCTAGGGATACATTAAGAACATTATGTACAGTGAAAAAATTGCTGATATCAACCAATTAAGAAGTTGAATCATGGCCGCAACTGAAACTGTTACTACTCATGAGTTGCTCCACAAGACAGGAAAGGAGATTGACTATCGTCTTGATGTCTGTCGAGCAACTAATGGTGCACACATATCGAAACGTATTGAAATGGGTATAAAATTTGTACCTACCTTTCTTAATATATTACTGCGAAATTATGTTACGACATACTCGTACGTACGTCATTATCGTTACTAGTTTATTAATTTGCATGTACGTCATTGCGTACTAGTTTATTAGTTTGCATAATATAATTTTATGACTATGGTATTCTTTTGTGGATGGCCCTACATATTACACAAATTGGATAAATTTTTAGATACATTCATTATACAATTTAATGATTTATTTTTACTTTTATATCACTGCGAAACGATGAAATCTAACGCATTTCATGTAGTTACTCGTATATACCTAATAAAATTAATTAATGCACTTTGATACTGTTTCTATATGCAGTTTTATAACACACATAATAAAATATTTTGAAAAAGTATGATAAGTAGTATGATAAGTATTATATATCTTATAAAGAAAACGCTTAGCATTTTTAACTCTTTGGTTAATTTTTTTACCCGAAATTTTAACAAGTTTAAAAAAATCATATTTTGTATGCATGTAATTAAAAACCACACTTAAAAAGAATGAGAAAATGAGGGAAATGTTTTAAAACGCTTAATGGTTTTACACCATTTTTAATTGTATAATTTTGGAATACACAATTCTTAAATGTTTGCTTTTCGCAAGCACACTCTCTGTGCAGTGAAGAATGTTTTACAGGTCTCTGCAGCTAATTTCTCACTAACTTGCAATAATTTCCCCAAACTGTTCAGCGTACGATATCGCTGTCTTCTAAGAGTTTAGGAGCCTGAATATTTATCGTGTTTACTTCATGTACTCGAACCTCTTTAGCTAGAAAGTGTGTCCCTCTATCTCGGGGGATTTCCACTTTCATCTGGCCTATCTTCTCCTTACTTTTTTTTACCCATCCCACCGAGGAAAAATGTTTCCAGATATCAGGTAGATGCATATGTTCTGCACCATTTCCTCCACCGGGAAACTCCCTAATGAAAATCTAATAGCTTCATAATGTACTTTTCTTGAAGGAAATCACCTTCACGGGAACAGCCGATTCTGCGTCGCTCTCCACCCCCGTTTTCCGGTTAGCTAAGTGGCGTCGTATTCACCCCCACCCGCCTTTTTCAATCCCCCCAGTTTAACCATCCTCTGCAACTACTGTGCACAGGCTTATGGAGTTTTTATGTAACACCAGCACCGGGATAAAGTTACCTGTGCATTGCATAGCCGATTGCACAAGACCTTAATCGATCCACTCGACCTTCAGACCGTGGCACAAAGGGATTCAGCGATGGATAGGATAGTCCTGGCCTTCGCTGATTGGAATTAATTCGTACCGTTCGCTTGATAAGCGCACGTGCCAGGTAGTTGCGCTGCTTCGGAGCTCATTGTTAAAGGGTAATTGTAGGTACTGAGGAAAAATTAAATATTTATATGCCTGTATGTGTTATGGCAAGCCTACTCGTGGGGCATCTGCTAAGGGAGAGGGTGCCTCGGGCGGAGGACATTTTTAGATGGTTTAACGCGTGTTTATGTTACATCTGGAGAAAACAGTGCAAAGACGGAGATTGCTTTTCTCTGCTCCTCCTTCATGGATCTTCGAATGCCCCCCACTGCGATCCAGAGTTGAGCAGTATCGCAAATACATGTATATGAAATACATTTTCAAAATACACATTTGTATCTTGTACTTTGCATTTTCACCAGTGAAAAGCAAAGTATTTTGGCAATGTTTTAAAGTATATTTTCAGAGCACCTTGTATTTTCAAAATACTGAAAATAAATTTTGTGAATTCTGACGTTAAATTAATCATAACACCACAGATTTCTCCGATTGGAATATTTGAATGAAAATGATAAAATTCCTGATATTCACTTTTCTGCCCTCTTGATATAATTTATGAGTTTAACTATTGAAGTATTACACGTAACTGAAGAAATCTTAGGGTCGCCTAGGGTCTCGTGATCGTTAAGTTCAACTAAACAGGAAAGGGGGGGGAAAGTTTTTCCCCTCTTCTGTTTAAAAGAGTTTTAATTCTGTTTGGTCTAGGAATTTTTCTATATTGCTGGTAATTCCTGTGCAAAGATAAAAGAAGTAAAAATATTGTGTATCATGGAGAACGACAGTTCTACGAGTGACGCAGCCGATACTAACCAACCAGCCATCCATATACTGCGACACTTATATTTACAGGTAGTTGGGGGTTAAAAAGTTGTCCCATTTGGATCTCGGAATCCGCTCTAACGATTAAAAAAAAAAAATAATATATGATTTTAATCGGTGCTTAATTCGATGACTAAAGTCGCCCGTTTATTTAGGAAAACTCGTGTTTTTTATTTAATCCAGTTTAAAGAGGAGACTATTCAACTCCCGCATATAAATACGTAAATCATCTTCGTTGACGTGGTAACAAAGCAGAGGGTATGAATACAGTGCTGTTGGCGGACGCGAAAGTGAGAGAGTACGGCGGCCTAAGAGTTAAATATTTTTTTTTTAAGTAGGCTCTTAATTTTTTTTTAATAATTTTTTGTACTATTTATTGGAGTTTTCTGCGGAACTAGAACTGGGATCTTCAGTTGAAAATTCGGCCTATTCTCGATTAAAATACTTTTAAAATTTTACATGTATTTTGTGTGTATTTTTAAATTACATGTAGCTTGTATTTTGTATTTTTTCATTTCACAAAGAATTTTGCATTTTGTATTAATTTGTTTAAATCAATGTATCTTGTATTTCGTATTGAAAATACATTTTCGATGTATTTTGAACAAATCTGTGACCGGATGCACATGCAGGGCTACGGTTGTTTGACTACATAGAGTGTCTCCCCAGAAATACTAGGCCCGGGCCTCTGAATATCCTAATCACGCCATGAGTCGCACACTTATATATACATAAAGGCAAGAGGTCAAATTTGAAGCACTATACACAGGGTGTTCCAAAAAGTTGGTTACACGCTTTAATTCTTTTTCCGTTGAATGGGCAACGTAAATTGGAAAGAAAAATATAGTTTATTTTCCTACCATATTTTAAAACGCTATGGAAAAATTCCACTTCTTAATTTCAAAAAGTGACACTATTTAAATATTTATACGAGCCCCCCCCCTCCCCCTCCCAAAAAAAATTTCAAATCGTAAAACGTGCGTCTGAGGTGATGTACAAAATTTGAATCTGAAAAAGTGTCACAAAGATAACATGCTGACTCAAACTACTCTTCAATGGTTCTCGAAAGGGAAAAATCATGTCGGATGATGGCTTTTCAGGGTTGTACAGATTGAAGTCTTAAATTTTGTACATCTTCTTCTTTAGTATATGGGGAACATTTTACTAATTGGGATTTTTTTTTTTTTTTTTTTTTTTTGTACAGGTAGTACTATGGGGCACATTTCACTCATTGAAAACGTTTTTACCGGCAGTTCGTATATAAATTTTGAAATGGTCACTTTTTGAAAATTAGAGTAATTTTTTCTTACCTTATTATGAACTTTTTTTTAAAGTATTAAAAATTAAAGTGTGTTACCATCTATTGGGGCACCCTGTATATGTTTGGAGGGGCTTGAAACGCTTGTAAAGGTCTAATTTAGTTCTTACGTTAATGTTTCGACTTAACGTAACAAGATTTGTTACGTTAAGATTTGTTATTATCTTCCAATGTAAATATCAGATAAATGAGTGTTATGGATGATCTGTGGCATCTGCAACCTCATATCGAGTGTAGAATTTAAGTGCTAAAATGACTGGCAAAACCACGGTATTATTTCGAAATTGACCACTATTCAAAACTGTTAGAATATTCTACATGCATCATAAAGTTAAAAAAGCATAACTGTGAAATTAAATCTTGCCCATTTTTTTAAGCTTGACCAGTTTAATGAACTGGTACAAGATGTTACTTTGTACAAATAGCAACAGTAAACATGACGTAAAGTACAGGGTGATTATAAAGTCACACTTTAAAACGATCAGAAAAGGAAAACTACTGGACCAAATGTTATCAAACTTGGTAACTGCGTAAAGGTGGTCAGGGGATTTATTATCGGCGAAAAAAGTTTAAAAATTCAACACCAGGGGCAAGGACGTATTTAGGGGGGAGGTGTCCAGGGGTTCGAACCTCCTCCCCCGGTAAATTTTGATTTTTGTTACTAAAATGATAATGATATAGTGTCCTTTTGAGAACAATACTGCCTTTTTTACCTTTTGGACCCCCCCCCCCATCCAAAATGTTCTTCATGGGGGGGGGGGGTAGGACACCTGAATCCCCCTCCCCATAAATACGTCCTTGCCCCTGGTGTTGAAAATTGAGCTTTTTTCTGGGGATAACAAATCCCCTGACCACTTTTGCACAATTCCCGAGTTTGATAACATTTGGTCCAGTAGTTTTCCTTTTCAGATCGTTTTAAAGTGGAATTTTAATTATAATCACCCTGATTATAGAGGAGGGGAAGGTATATGGAATACCGAGGTTTTTGCTTTGTTAGATGCCGTTGTCACATGGAAATACCATGAACTGTACTCAAGAAAGATTCCCATGTTATAATGCAGTGAGAGTTGACCGCTTGGAGTTTCCGTACCATTCTCTACAGAGCAAAGTGTGTTTTGTGATCTTCAAAGAGTTTTTGCAGATAAGTTTTCAAACATTTTAACCTACTATTATACACGTGACTTGAACATTGTTGTTACGCATAAAGTACTGTAAAACAAAGGTTGGTTTTTTTTAGCTGACCTTATTTTGCCCATCAGTTTAAAGGCTCCTTTTCCTAGATGGCATGTCGGGTATTATGGAATACTGGGTAACATTGAAATGGATTTCATGCCATCAACTAAAGAACCGGAGAACAAAGATACTGAATGTATCTTCTGCAAACAAAAAATTCTCCGAAGATCAACGAGGGGATATTTGGAAACGGTGCTTCAACTGTCCTCCGCTCACCTTGACTGAACCGGAGTAGAAAAAGCATCCCATTTCTATTACTTTTGTTTATAGACTCGAAGCAGAAATGACTTGAACATAATTTTAAAAATACAGTTTTATAGTTAAAAATAACTATGTTTTATGAAATATAATTAGTTTTTCAACGGTTTAAACCACCTATTGCATATTAACCTCCATTCGTAACTTATTTTTTTAACAATATTTTCCGCAACAACAAAATGAATAGTGTTTTTCTTCACAAGTGACATTTCATTACAATTAGTTAGTATGTATTCATGATGATTTTGGGGATTTATTCAAAAACCTGTATAATTACGAATGTAAATGCTATTCCATAATACTCTTTTCTTCTATATATCTATCTTTTTTTAAGTTTTGCGTTTGAGTTTTTTAAGTGCTATATCTTGGTTAAAGGCTGGCAGTTCAAGAGCAAATTATCGTCGCTATCCAAACTTCCCAAAAAGATTAATTGAATATACATAATAGTTTATTGCAGCTCCGCCCTCTTTTTGTAAATAATTACAAGTTTTTTCCAGGTTAATTTTTATTTTTATAAATTTGGTGAAGAAGTATGAATTTCTACGATTTCAGTTCCATCTCTTAATGAATTTTTTAAGTTTTATTATTATTCATTAATTTATTTTTCTATTATTATTTAGTTTGATGGGACTTATTTTGTCTAAATTTTTATACTGCTTGGGATTAATTAATCTTAGCTTCCTGCAACTGTACTATATTTAGTGTTGTAAGCAGTTTGTTTAAAAATTATGCACAAAAGGAAATTCATTGTTAACATCTGTCTTTTAAAAATTATGACACATCTGGAACAACGATTCGACTAGTAATATCGATTTCTTTCAGTTTCTGTTCTTTACATCTGTCGAATATCTTGTCATAATAATCCAACCTACGATTTTTCTTTTTTTCCCATTTTTAAAACTTTCTTTTCGTAAGAGGTTGAGAAACCATTATCTCAGTTGTTCTCTTGCTCATTGAAGCATGTTTTTACTGACTTGTTTTTATTCATTCTGGAAAATTCGTCACTACAGTGTTGTTTTTGTTATTATTATTGAATATTTAATATACGGGAAAAAAAAGGTTTATTATTGTTTATTATTATTATTTTTTTTAGTTATTGCTTTATCTGAAAAGCTGATCATAGATAAAGTTTACTTTTTAAACCCAGAAATGCCCTTCGAAATCTAAAAAATACATGGATGTTGAATCAATCATAAGTAAGAAGAAAAAGCCTGAATTTTCTAATCAACAGAACTTTAAAGTACAGTCAATCAACGGCGCAGATTATTCCTATGCTCACTGATAGCGTTTCTTTATATAGTTCCTCATGGATTATGGTTTTAAATTGAAATATATTTATTTAGCTTTTTTTCATAAAAAAACAGAAATTTAATACGTTGAAATTATGATTGAAAAGGAAACTGCCTCTCATTTAAAAATCTGTATTTGTATGCGACCAGTGCCTGCAGTGAGCCCGAACTGGTATTTGTTTGTTCATGGGAGAATAAACGCATTTTGATACTCGAAATCACGCTCTGGTTAAGAAATCGAAAGTTAGCATAAGTTAATTGTGCATACTTGTAATTTATGATTATATGAGATGTGGCTCATTAAAGCAAGATCATAAACCTTATTTGTTTATTTATTTATTTGTGTGCCCGTGTCATGAGTCGAGGTGCAGCTAGCTTGTATCTGTGTTTCCTTAATACTTTATTTCAAAAAAAAGTGTGTACGTGATGGGGAATGCTGTCAAATTTTTATCAGATATATGAAGCTTTTTGATGTATATGGTATATCTTTTCTTTGCTAAAGAGCCAAATTCCTCTGTGTCTGTTTGTCCTCTTTTGTTTTGTTTGTTTTCGTGTACGTGAGGTATCAAAGCAAAGAATAATCAGTTACGCTCTGTCAAGACTTTTTTTTTTCTTTCTTTAAATTGCCCAGTTTCGTTGCTAGTTAAAATTAGGTAAAGCGAGGTTTTTTTTTTTTTTTTTTTTTTTTAAGTTCTGATATGCGGTACACTTCTTTCTGTAGCAGCTATTCGTTGTGGTAGTGCTGCTGGTGGTGGTGGTGCTGAGGGGGGGGGTGTGCTGATTCATCAAACTTTTCAAAAATTATGTCATTTTATTATCCCATATACCTTTTTTTATGTTAAGTTATAGTAAAATTAAAAAAAAATTCTTGTCAGTTTATAGCAACAAAATTAAAAGCTTAATAAAAATTCTAAATTTTGAGCCTCCTGATTCATATGGGATGTAGAGTTGAAAATGGGCTGCAATAGAAACGTATATTGATAGATAAGATTAAACGTCAACGATAAACCACTTAAATGTAGCAGTAAATATAATGCTATGCCTGTAAATAAAACTTACAGATTTTGTCTATTCACTGAAATTTGAATCTCCAATTATTCGGGGCCTCACTATGGCCGAGTGGATAAGAGACACTGAACATGGTCGATGGCTGAAGTGGGAAGGTCCCGGGTTCGGGCCTGTCAGTCTAACGATCTGGAGTTTTGGGCGGTTTTCTCCAGATGTCACGTAAATACGCACTAGATCCCTTTAAAAAGTCCTCCAACCAAGGCACCACTCCTGCGTAAGCAGATGCCCATAGGTAGGCTTGCCATAGCACAAAACAAACTAAGAAACTGATTATTCAGATTAACTGACGAACTGAAGTTTTCAAACCCAGGTCTTCAAAATGATCCCACACTTGTATTTAAAGGGCAACTGTGACAGGACTGGATTTAAAAAAGAAAAAAAACTATACCCGAGAAGAAGCTTTACATAAATCAAGTGGTAGAGCTTTTCTGGCATTCAAACAATGGATTCCACCAGCACCCAAGTGGCTTTCATACATAGCTCACACTGGAAGATAGCAGGTGTCCCGCAGGACCTAGGTTCAAATCCCCAATAGTCGGGTGGACTTGCTCAGAGTTTCGGTGATTTTCTTTTGAAGTTAACGTTATATCTGCCTGTTAAAACGGAACTGTGAATTCCCATATTATCCTATTGGAAAAAATATTTTTTTAATAAGATGCAAAGTTATTGATAAATCAATTTTCTTCAGGCCTCACAAATGGTCCTTTCTTTCCCTTGAAGTCCCTTTTTTTGTTCAAGGTCCTTAGAAGTCCTTTTTTTGCAGAAATGGTCCCTTTTTTCCCTTTTTCATGGTGCTAGCTGTGGATTCTAGTCATTCAGAAGTCACTCTATTACAAACTTTTTATCTATTGGACGATGAAATGTTTTCACATGTGATGTTATATGCTGTCATCTTCTTCCCTGTTAATTTATGAAATATTGCATTGTCTGGACTGTTTAAGGCAAAAAGCTTCACTTTAATGTGTTTGTCGCCTTATCATAACTCAAAAGTCTTTACTTTTGATTTGTTTAATAAAAAATCAAGAATTACATTTAATTTCTGCAAACTCTTTGCTCTTTTTTTTTATGATTCAAATTAAATGTGTTAGTTTTGGTAAAGAAACATGATTATGATAGGGTATTCCAAATTTATTTCATAAATACAAGTTGAATCTTTTTTAGGAAAGAGATTTCAATTCAACATATCTGTTACGAATGCTAAATCCCTTTATACAGATTTTTTAATGGAGCACAATTTCTTACTAAGAATTGCTGATCATGCAGGCCCGTTTTTTGAAAGTTGTTTCTTGATTCAGGAAAGATTCATGGAAAAATGTAAATGTGCCAGAACTAAAGCTTCAGGAATCAAATGGTTTTGTAGATGGAAAAAAAAGCAATTACAATATTTATTGAACTTGAAATTCAAAATTGTATTGCTTAAATGTTGTTCCTACATTCTTTCAGACTTTTTCCTTTTTGTCAATCTCATCCCTTATACAAGCAGATATTTTATGTGTATACAAATTATAACTGCTATGAATTAGTCTGGTTTCTAGTTAGAAAAACTGAAGTGTTTCTGTTATTTAAATTTTTTAGGATATATAGTTATATGTGCGTCAGTTTATAAACAATTTCCTTCTTGTGTATGAGCTTTTTTTCAAACAGAACTGGTCCCTTTTTGGTCCCCTTTTCAGACAAAACAGCTCCTTTTTGGTCCTTTTTATGATTAAAATAGCTCCTTTTTTTACCCGGAATTGGCCTTGAAATTCTGTTGTGAGCCCTGCTTTCTTTCTTCTTCTTTTTTAACCCACTACTGGCACTATGCATCATGTTTCTTTTCTGAAAAAAGAATGTTCCTTGGATTCTTTTATGAATGCTTGAATTAATTAATTTCTTTTTCCAAAAAGCGTTAGAGAACACCCCCCCCCCCAAATCTTTATATTATCTTTATATTGTTCGAAGCGATATCTGAAGAGTTTTTGAAAAGTCACACTTTGAAATTCCAAACAAAAATTTAGAAAAAACAAAATAACGTTTTGGTGTGGAAAAAAAAAAATGCTTTCAAATTTTAAGAACAGTGGTTGTGTTTATTTTTTTTTTAGAAAGCTGTTATACATGTTTGCAACCTCTCACTTACGCAAAGTTCAGAGAACATTTATTTAGGTACATGATTTTCTACAGAGCCCAGCATGCGTTATTTCATGTGGCACGAAGGCAGGATTCAGATGAATATCTCGTGTGTGTGCTTCACCGGACATCTTAAATAATAGACATCTTTCCGTAGGAACAGGAAAACAAAAGCTCGAAAAATGTAATGACTTCCGACACCGTTCATCTGAAACTTAGCACCGGAGATGGTGTTTCCGATCCGGCAGTCAACAGACCTCAGCAAATGACTCAGGTCTCCCCCTCTCCTCATCTCGGTGTGACTAATAATCCCAAGGTCTGCTGAGGTGTCATTGTCTTTTTTTTTGTTGTTATTTTTTGAGGTATTTATTTACAGTACACTTCTACATAACACTATGTTTCCGTGTTGAATTCTGTCGGAGCTTTTATGTCCAAACATTGACGCACTCGTATGTCCAAGCATACGCTGGCTGTAGGGACTAAATCCCCTCTTAAAGATGGAGAGATAAAAGTGAAAATTTCTTTAAAATACTGAACTGCCACTGAATTATTGAATTGAAATGTTCAGTTTAAAATTTGTCTTCATTATTTCCAAAGTAAGGTCCGGTGGGTTAAAATGACCATAATTTAGCTATTTTCAACTCTACACATAAGCTACACATCTAAAATGATACAACATATTTAAAATTTTTCGACAAATATTTTACATTGGACTATCTGACAGTAACTACAAATTTTTGCTTTTTCTTTTACAAATATAAAAACTGTTTGATCATTAATTCTGTTTGGCTTATTATTATGATCATTTTACCACATGGTGTGGAGTAAAATAATTATAGATGAAAAAAATGAAACAACTCATAGAAAATGATATTATATGAATAAGATCAACTGGAAAATAGATAACAAATATTTTATTAAACAGTTTTACATGGAATTTTAATTTAGTTATCATAACTTATAAGTATAATGTCCTCTACTATCGAAATTTGGCTCATCTAGTATTTGAATTATCTGTTCAGTTTGAACTTTCTCGACATCATCATTTTCTGGCAATGTACATTTTTTCAAATAAAGATTTTGCGAAGTATTAAATTGTAAATAGCTCCTTTTCTGCAGACAAAATCTGTCCAAAAATGTTTAATAAAACTTTTACCACAGCACTTAAGATCCAGCAGATATTTTGTCCGAAAGAGCTGTTATGGTCATGCCATTTTGAGCTCTTCTTTCAACTCTTTTAAATAAGAATTGGGATTTTTCTTCGCAAAATTTCAAAAATAGCATACTTTCTTTACTTCATGGTCTTCATGCTTTTCTTCAAAATGTGCAGCAAACACACCTCTGTTAGCATTTTTTTTTTTTTTTTTTATATATAAATGTATGATTTCAGTATTGTAAATTCTGGATTATTTTTCTTACTTTCAGGTAAAAATAAAAGTAGAATAACGGAATCTATTTATTTATTCACGTTATTACTAGTAACACCTTATAAAATATTTTACAGATGAAAAAAAGAAGTCTAAAATGATGCATGTGTTCTTTAAGTGCAAGCCTAGCAGTATAATTGTTTTACCCCACTTTCTTTGAACTACTCCAAAATTAAAAATAGTATGAATACAAATTACCTTGATACAGAAATGTATTCCTCGAGAATGATAGTAGGCTTTGTATCATCAAAATTTCAAGAACTTTAAATCACAAAAATGCTGCAGCAAAATAAATTTTAACCTTATATAGATAGAGTCAAACATAAAACTGTAAATGTTGCCATTGCATATTAAAAGAATTTTACCAAATCAAATAAATTAGTTTTAAAAAATATTGCTTATAATATAAATGAGCTGAACAAAAATCAGTATGTCAATAAACCAATGCATTTGAAATTTATTGTCTGCTTTTTGTAGACTGTTCATTTTACCCTACCTGTTCATTTTACTCCACCTAACCCTATTTTCCACAAAACAAGTTCTTTGTTAAATGAATATCTACTGACACATACACAGTACGTATAGAATTGAACTTGGTTATAATGTCATTGAAGAGACCAGATAATTATTTTTGACGCTGTAGATTATGTGCTATATCGCTCTGAGTGACGTTCGTAGTGATCTTATAGTTCACATATGCAGGGCCGGCCCAAGGGGGTGCGAATGTAGGCGATGGCCTAAGCCCCGCGCTTAAAGAGGTTCCTGGGCTATTATTTTTTGCTATCACGTTGGACCGAGCTTGGTAGATGGTTGCAATATATCCCGAAAAAAGTCGAGAAATAAAGCTAATATGTACTAGCAGTATTAGTAGTAACTTACATAAGAAATGATAGAAAAGGGTCTCCGCTCTTGCACTTCGCCTGGCGCCCCGCACGCCCCTCGAGCTGGCCCTGACATATGGGCCGGTTGTGGCCCGCCCTGACATTTTTCGAGACCGCGGTACATATTAAAACCCCTATATAAATTATTCAAAATCCCATGTAAATCCCAAATATACAGCCCGCGACTTCGCTAACATCGTGTATTTTGGCCCTCAACTTTTCAAAGGTTGCCCATTCCTGTTATAATCCAAAAGGGAAAAATACAGAATCTCTTACCGTGTGTGAAAAGAGAGTTGTCGCACTAAAGGAGCTCAACTGTATTTCTAGACTCCACTAAACTAAAATTTTAAGTGTGCCACCTTGCTCAAGTATCAAAACAATAATTAGAGGCGATAGCAGCAAAGGAAAAGTTTCCTGTTGGCAACACGGACTGTAACCTTGAACCTTTAGCTTTTCCCCCTGTGTCAAAGGCTCTTAAAATTACGTAATCCAGGGACCCCTCTTGAACAACATTAATTTTGCGGACCCATCCTAACCCTAGACATTTTACATCGTTCTTGAGACTTCTGCTTATATAATCTCATTGGCATAGCGTTTTAATAAATATTGCTTTAAAAAAAATGCACGGTCCTTCCGCATAGATGAACATTTTTATACGGATATAGAATTTAAAAAAAAAAAGTTATAAAATGGATAAAAATAGCAGTAAACCGATTTATAAAAATTACGAATCATAATACATTAAACTCATATAAATGGTGAAATCTTGGACAAAATAATCTTATTATAATGTTTCCTGCAAATAATTTTTTACTTAATCAGATGGGTGCAGTCGTTTAAAATCAGAACCACAATTTCGAATGCCATATTGGAATGGTATAATGCGCTTATTTCTATACTTTGATGTCACCTTTGATGTCATGATATAACATAAATATCTTGTACGGAACGGAATCAAATGTTGCAGTCCTTTATTTGTAACTTTGTTACAATCTTCTTGAATTATTTGCAATCATTTTTTTTTTTTTTCCCGCGAACCACAGTTTAAGAACCTTTGCTCATGTTCATTCGTTATTTTTACGCTGAGTCTTGTTTCAGCAGTGCCTTCCGTAACATGCTTTCTTCATGCTAAATGTGAGCGTCCATTGGATGTTCATAATGAAATTCTTTCTGTCTACGGAAATGTTATGAATCCACAAAATGTAACATATATATCAACAAAATGTTTATTTTACACAGTTTCTGACATTTTTCAGTATCAGTAATGCAGGCAGGCAAACTAAAAGGAAGATAAACGGCCCCACAGATTTAGCGAGCAAATTCAATACGGTTTAGACTTGAACCTTAGATTACCACAATCATTCAATTAATTGGTATTAGTAGTACTTCAGTTCTCATTCTTGATATTCTCTTTCTGTAATTTCAGAATCCAAATCCACATTTTCCAATCAATACAGGATCGGACTCAGATGATTCGGACTCTTAGCTTGGGTTTCTAAGGGCTGTTGAAGTTCCCAAATTTTTGCTTTTGAATTATTAGTAATCTAAATACTCACTTTAAACTTTTTAGGCGTTATACATAATTATTTAATCAAGATATTGTTATCATTGCTATTATTATTATTGCTTCCCGAACATGTACCATGTAAGGAAAGTATTGTAATCATGAAAAAATTCGACTTCGAGATTTTGGTGTATTTACACGTTTTGAGGTCTGAATTCATTTATGCAATTTTTACGAGATGTATGTGTGTGTGTGTGTGTATGTATGTGAGTGAACACGATAGCTCCAATACGGTGCATTCGATTGAGCTCAAATAGAGTATATATGTTATATAAACCACAGTTGAAAGGCCGGTATTGATTTTGGTGTGTATAGGACTTATAGTTTTTCTACAGGGCTACGACAAACATATCTTTTACATTATGCCCTATGGGTGGAAATTCTTGAAAGTGCGCTAGCGTTCAAACAGTACATTCGATTGAGCTCAAATTGGGTATATATGTTATAAACCACCATCGTAAGATCGGTTTTGATTTTGTTGTGTATAAGATTTATAGTTTTTTTACGGGGCTACGGCAAAGATTTCTTTTACATTATGGCCTATGGGGGAAAATTCTTGAAAATGCGCTAGCGTTTAAACCACTATCGTAAGACTGGTATTGATTTTGGTGTGTATAGGACTTATAGTTTTTCTACAGGGCTACGACAAAGATTTCTTTCACATTATGTAATATGGGGGAAAATTCTTGAAAGTGCGCTAGCGTTTAAACGGTACATTCGATTGAGCTCAAATTGAAAAAAAAAAAACTAAGAATTTTTGCTGAATTATCCACCGATTAAAATTTATTTAAATGCTTGGTAATTATATTAATCGTAAGTGTTCGGAAAGTCGAGTGGAATCACTCCAGATTTTTATTATCTTTAATTCTATGATTTAACCAAGGGAAAAGAGAGAAAGGGGGGGGGGATAGAAAAACTGAAAGACTGAAAATTTGACTGTGCTGTCCAGTGAAACGTACATAAAATGTAAAAGACTTTTTATAAAATTGTATAAAATGATCAGCAACTCCTACCTTGTAACAATGGAGAAAAAAAAAGTTGGGTCTTCTTTTTCAGTAATGACGAGCTAGGTCTTGGCCCTGGCATGGTCAAGTGCAAATGTAGTAGGGGTTCAGGCCTGCTTTAAGTTGAAAACCCAAACGGGTCGGTTGCTGTTCCTCGTGAACCTGTTCTCTTTATATACGTCTATTCATTCATAAATTTTTAGCATTTGTGAGTTTGGGGGGGGGGGGCAGAAAATATTTGCAATCTGGCTTCTTCAAACGGAATGCCGGTTCTGGTAGCAATACTGGTCGCAGAAGGAGAATCCTCACCCCTGTGTCTTTCCAGTGAGTATATTTAAATGTGGGTTAAGACATTAAAACAAATCTCCCCGGAAAGATTCTACTCATTTTGATAAAACGCCCTCTGTCTGTCAACTTGTCGAACTTAACGAAAAGCGTTAGTGTAAACAAGCGAAATTGACTGTCAATATACGCATTAGAAACAATAAAAACAATATCGCCAGTACTTAGTGTGTGTATATATTGAAAAATTCTTCATTTATAAAAGTATGTTTCAAAGTATGGGGTGGCAAAAAACCACTCTCTTTTGTCAAATGTTACTCCAGAAACTTCCACAAATTATAAATTGCATCCATATGCAGAGGAACCGTTTTTTCTTTAAAATTTAACGATTAAAACGGAAATGAGCGTACTGGCCGCAAATGCTCCATATAAAACTAGGAAGATAAAATAAATAAAACTTTGTGAAAAAAACGCACATAAAAGGTTACTTCAAGGCGTAACGATCGTTTCGACCGAAAATTCGTTCGGTCTTCTTCAGACAAACCCTTCCATCAAACAGAGCAAAGGGAACTGAAGTTTTTTCAGTTCCCTCTGCTCTGTTTGACGGAAGGGTTTGTCCGAAGAAGACCGAACGAATTTTCGGTCGAAACGATCGTTACGCCTTGAAGTAACCTTTTATGTGTTTTTTTTTTTTCACAAAGTTTTTATTTATTTTATCTTCTAACACCAGTTTTTTCGGTGTTTATTTCCAAAACTAGGAAGAGTTCAATGGGCAAGAATTATCCGCGTGAGATCAGCTGACAAGTCTGCTGACTTGTCAGTAGTTAAATCAGCTGAAAAGTCAGCTGATTTAACTTGCGCCTCAAGGGGCTTTGGGTTGCCAAAGCGCTCTCTATTCTTTATTATCTGCTCTAGTGTTTTGGTCTGAATTAAGTAAACGTTTCGGAGCCTACATTCCTGTGTGCTTCCGAGTCATCTAAGTGTACTCAACCTCTCCTAGAAGTGAACCCTCGTGCTGAGACACCCTGTATATGTACAATTCAAGAATTATTATAAGTAAGATCATTTAGTGAAATCTTGAAAAAAGGGGGGGGGGAAAGAAAAGAGTTTTTGCGAAATTTCGAAGTAACTTAGCCATTTATAGCACCACCAACCCCCCCCCCCTTTTTTTAAGGGAGGTGAATCGAGCCTATGTGCCATGGGGGGTAAAAACGGGGTAGTGGTGAGTGGGGGTAATTAGTATAACTGTACACTTATTTAAATTTTGTAGTGCTAAAATATATTTACATTGTGGCAGAAATATTTTCAAAAAACACAAATTGCGCTTTTAATATTGTAAATCGCATAACCGATTATGACAAATACATATTAAGTTTAAAATTCTAATTTTTATATCTTAATAAATAAATAAATAAATGCATGTGTGACTGGAATAAAATAAATCGTGTCAAAGGGAATTACTCTTTATATAATGGTGAACTTATCTTTTTTTCCTATCGTTGAGAGAATTTTAAACAAGTTACGTCTGGCCATTCTCATAAAGCGCGAGAGATCTGTGGAACAGCTGCTGTTAATTAAGGCATGTGGCCAAGTCATTACGGCAGTTTTCAACAATTAGCTTCTTGGTGACTCAGCTTTTTCGTGGAGTTCAGCTGAAAAAAAAAATTAATTTGGACTAATGTGTGATAATTCTGCTTTGTTAGTCTAACCTTTTCAGACCCGAGTTGAAAGAAAAGGTTAGACTAGCAAAGCAGTACATATTTTTACCATTTAAAAGAGAAATAAATATTTTTAAAAAACTATTCTACTAGTACAATATCTGCGAGGATCATCCGGAAAGTATATTTTCCACAGCCAATAAAAAGGAACAAAACATTATTTCCTGGAAAAATTTATTGCAAAAGCTACAGCAAATATTTCAGCTACTTCTCAACAACAATAACAACCTGAAGTGAAACACTTGTCATATACCAGAGGTTCCCAAACTGTGTGCCGCGGCACCCTGGGGTGCCGCGAGCGTTTACCATGGGTGCCGTGGAGATAATCAAGAAAAGTCTAAGTTTTGGGGGAGCATAATCAAAAAAATTCCTCTGAACCGATATTTCACTAAAAAGTTTGCCAAGCCGATGATCAAGTAGACAAACAAAAATATTTTACTCAAGTTCGAGAGAGTTCGGTGTCCAGTCGCCTCTATTTTATAGGAACTCCCTTAACTATAATGAGGGGGGCAAAATTCTATATCCCTTTTCCAAGATAGTGTAATAGTAAGCCCAATAAACATAAAAGAAGCAATGAAAAATGTATCCAAACTGTTACATTCTAACCTTCATATTCATATTGCTTTAAAGGTAACTTGCCCCGAAACGTTTTCAGCCTGAGAGGGGTGCCCCGAAATGCTTTTTAGCCTTACAAGGGTGCCCCGAAATGAATGTTTTTAGCCTGACTAGGGTGCCGCGAAGTGTTTTTAGCCTGAGAAGGGTGCCACGGGGGAAAAAAGTTTGGGAACCCCTGTCATATACCGTAGGATAATTTTCTGTAGTCCAGTGTCATAGATGTCTGCTACCTCAGAAAGAAGCCAGAGTGTCACAGTTATTTGCAGTCTTCGTCATTGGAAAAGTAATGCCCGGACAGGAATTTCTTCAGGCGCAAGTCACTTGAAGCATGGCTTCCTGACTGACCACGGTATAACAAGTGCTACAGTTCATATTATTCTTATGTTGAGAAGTAGCAGAAATATTGCTGTATATTTTGCAATAAATATTTTCTGGTAATAATGTTTTATTCCTTTTATTGGCCATTGAAAACATTTTCGGACGACCCTCGTATACAGGGTGTCCTGTCCACTGATGACTAAAAAGGCGACTTTTGCTACTAATTTAAAGATAAGGCGACTGGACGACTTTTTTTTGTATAAAAATTGTCATTTTCATACCATTTTCAAGTTTTTGGCTACTTTTAGCTTGCTCCAGCCGACTCATTTGAAAATCACACAGATTTCGGTTTTTGTCAACTCCCTTTTCTTTTAAAAGTTGCGATTGATCGTTCATCAAACAGACTAACTCGATTTTTTAATCGTACTTTAAAAATGAATGTACTATATGCTCTGCTATATAACGCATGAAGTTTTTTAATTTTTTATTTTATTCGTTCCTTCTTAACTGAAGTTAAGTGACGCGCGTATGCTTACTTTTTAACTAAATTCTACTTTTTGGCAACTAAAATGAAGAAAATGGTTACTAAACTGGCGACTTTTTTTTATGTCGCTCAGGCTACTAATGATACTATTTTTACATCCGGTCATTGGGGGACACCATGCGTATATTACAAAATTTCAAAAGCTTTCATGGAAAAATGAGAGAGAACTCAAATTACGGTAACTCAAATTTCTGATTACTCGGAAGTATTTTCCCGGTCCCTTCAGATTTTGAGTTATCGCTAGTTAACTGTCTTCTGTTTATTTTTGTAAGGAAGTGTCCAAAAATTTAACGACTGTAGGCTGTAGGATATTTCAGCTGTAGGATTAAAGATAGCTGTAGGATTTTTCTTACAAAGAATTATAAAATTTTTGGTTAATTTTGCTAGGTATAAATTTAAGAGTTGCATCTTTAAAGGTTTATACACATCAAAGTGGACAGTGCCTTGAAAGGAAGAAAAAAATTGAATGAAATTAGCTGACAAATACTGTCTAATTTAATGTAAAAGTATGAGACACTATAAGCATTTAAACACTCAAAAATAAATTAAAGTCCCCCTTTATACAGCAGCACGTTAAAATGGGTCTACCATTTTAAAGCCGTTTATATTGTTGAATTATCGTAAACCTGGAAAGAGGGAGGATGCTAAAATCTGTTTCTCCGATTTGTTAAAACCTGTAATAGCAATATAGGTTGTATACAGTGTGTCCCAAAAAGGTGGTAACACGCTTTAATGCTTTATTAAAGATAAGAGATAAGTGGTATGCTAAAGATAAGTAGGCAGTTAAAATTAAAAAAAAAAAGAAAAGAAAAGAAATGTTCAAAATAAAGTAGGAATACAGGCTACGTTGAGGAAAAATTCCTCGCGTTAATTTTCAAAAAGTTATAATTTTTATACAACCCCCGTACATAAAAAAATTTCTCAAGCAGTAAAATGTGCCCGATACACTAATTAGGTGTCGTACAAATTATCGGGACCTCATCATTAAAGGTTTTAAAAATATATTATAGCAAAGATGGTTAGGAGCTGTACGAGTTTGAATGTGGGCCATTCCGTGTTACGTGTGTGGCATTCGGAAAACATTTTTTTCTAATTAATCAAGTATTTTTCATTATACTTCTTATTTAAAAATCCAAACAAAAGTTCTTTAAAATAATATGCACTTTACCATATTCGTTTACGCAGAAACCTATCATTTTTATATAATAGTTATTTTTTAAGTAGCTTTGTAACTGGTTGAATTTATAACTCAGTCCTTTAAATTAGTGATGCAACAGATATCAATTTGGCCGGATACCGAATATCCGGCCAATCTTTCAATATCCGGTTATCAGGCAGCAGTATGTTTTCTTTTTCTGTTTTATTTTCACTAGTTTTTTTAGATCATTCCGCTATTCTTAAAATTTCCCCATTAGTTCCAAATCATTTATTCAAAAATCAGAAATCTTTTTGGGACTGTTTCCGTAAAATGGGTACCAGTTTTTCTGCAATTAAAGCTGATACATGCTAAAGCTGCCATGTCATTGATGTTCTCCTTCAGGAGTTAGATAAATATCTTGCAAAATCAGTTCTTGAAAGAAAGATATTTCCATTCACCTGTTGGAAAATCAGTGTAACAAATTTCCTTACTTACCAAAATTGGGGTGGGGGTGGGGGGGTAAACAAATTCTTACAAAGATTGAAAACCAGTGTTTTTGACACAATATAATTTCCTCCAGTAATAATTTACTCCAGTCTTAAAAAAAGATACAAGTACTTAATTTTTTCCCTTTCATTTTCTGTAAATGATAAAAATAAATTCTAAAAAGTATTAAAAACAAAATATTTTCACAAAACATTGTTTTTTCTCATTTTTTACTATTGCAGTTTTTAGAATTTATTCGTTTGTTATATTCATTAATGTTAGTTCTTAGTATATAATTTTAGGCCGGAATATCCCACTACTGCCAATTAGCCGGCATATTGGCCGGATAGGCCGGATGCAATATGTTTGACGGATATCCGCTGCATCCCTACTCTAAATTTCGCTTTTTAACTTACTAGCTTATAATTTAAAATAAGCTAAATGAAACCTAAAGTAATTTTGAGGGGGGTTTGCAACTCAAATAATATAGCTTAGTGTTATTAGCATTGTTAAAGAATATATAAATTCCCATATATTTGGTATGCAGAGACGTATATGAAGTTATATAAAATAATGCGGAAAGTTTCTCATAGCATAAACAATTTTGCATTTATCAATGGTGGCATAAACTGGTGTGTACTAGAGATGAGACGGGCTCAGCCCGAGCCCGAAAGCCCGAGCCCGGGCCCGAACCGGGCTCGGGCTCTGAAATTCACAATTGTGTTCGGGCTCGGGCGGGCTCGGGCTCATGAAAAATTTCTCCTTTTTTGAACATACTGCTTGAAACAGATTTTAAAAAGTGATTTGTGAGGAAAATAAAAGCACTTATAAAAGATAAATAAACAAGTAAAAATAGCGGCACGGGCGCCTAGAAGGTGTGTGAAGCTCTTTGGGTATTTTAGAACGGCGGTTTATATTCCTTAGTTAGTCATGAGATCCGACATTTTTTGATAAAAAGATGAATACAGAGAATTAGAAAGTGCATTGAGAGTTTGCAACTATATTTGTCTTTAATTTGCACAAATGGCAAAATTTATTGTGTTCTATCAATGAAGTAATTGATTTTTTTTAAATCTTTAGCTGAACTTTCGGGCTCGGGCTCCGACTTAAATAATATGGCTCGGGCTCGGGCGGGCTCGGATGAAAAGTCCTCGGGCTCGGGCTTCAAAAAATGAGCCCGAACTCATCTCTAGTGTGTACAGCAGTCACTCCATATATGACGACGTTCCTCAGTAGAGTGTTTGGAAAATTCATAAAATTCAGTTGAAATGCACCATTAACACGCTACTGTGCTTATTGACAATATAGTTTGATGTTACTTAGTTGTAGTCCAAGTTGTAGTTCTTAGTTGTAGTGAAAAGTCTGCTACATTACTGTGGATTGTTAGAATTGTGTTAGACTGAATGTTTCAAAGCTTTTGTTACTGCAGAAAAGCATTAAACTGTTATCTGTCAGTTTGGGGTTAAAAATGATCTAACAAGCAATAAAAAGAAGAAAAGGTGTGAGGTAGGAAGTAATGCATCAACGCCTGAACGATCGTAGAGATGTTAACCTGCCTAATTAAGACTTTGAAACATTGATATGTAAAATACCCCGACTGTCATGATTGAAGTAAGTAGCTTTTTGTACATGACTCAGCTGTCTAATTAAAAAGTACTGATAATGCATCAAATTAAGTAGAGCAAAAAACTTTGCCCCTTTTTTTTTGGGGAGAGGGGGCGGGGGGCTGTATTTGGAACATCTCAAGAAAGATCCATTGAAAATTTCCAGATTTTGCTTACGCGCGAGAATGCAATTTTTTTAAAGTTAAATTAATTCATTTAGACACATACAGCTACTCAAAAAAAATTCGATTCCAAGCCATATTTCCTTTGTTAAATTTCGAATGACTGTATGTAATACTTTTATTTTATTAACGTTGATTTTAACAACATTGTTATCTGTGTTTTGATAAATAATGCTTTATTTAGGTTTTGAAATGACCGATTCAAATAAATATAAATTTAAAATGTGAAAATCTGCATGACCCCCTATTTCATTTGCGCGCCAGAATAAATTTTTAAATCGAATTTTGTTTACATCATCCATAATAAGGCAGGTGATGTTCATGTAAACTGCTGATCTCATATTTTGGCTTGAAAATGGTCCATTCTTCGTGATAAAACGTCTCAGGTTGTGCAATAGTTTGAATTTGTGTCCACAAAAACGAGACATTACTCGAACCTTTCTCATGAAAGTGAAAGTATGTATTGAAATCTTCCATTGAGTCTGCCTTACACTTTTCAACATACTTTCGCTGCGTTTAAGTTTTTTCTTTCTTGCGAATTTAAGTTAAGTCTGCAAAGCTATTCGCAAACCTGTATGTTTACTGTTTAGTCAACCAAATTTCACACTCCAAAGCTTTCAAATGGCCTGAAGTGAAGTATCCCTAACTCGAATCTGATGTCTGGTAGTTTGTGAATCGGGAAAAAAAGCAAACAATGACTTTATATTTCAGAAAAAGACTCATTTTTTAGTTTTGGTATGAAGATAAACAATATGATGCATTTTGTGAGGTTTAGTAAGTGAGAATTTACAAACTCACAATTTATGTTTTTCATATTCCAGGAAGAATGATGTTGTTTGCATTATGTTTTAAGAAGTTTTGCATGTATTTCGAAAAAGAAAATGCAATTCATAAACTGGTATGAGCCATTTTAAGACACCAGAGCGAAATTATTTTAACGCAATCTACCGCTTAATGCCTAAGCAAAGCAACGAAGTATTTTGAAAATTTCCGAAAGTGACAGCATGTAAGTTACCAGTACTCTTCATAGATCTTATTCAGAGCAGACTTATTGCTCTTAAAAAAACATATTGGCGATCTAATGTTAATGTGTTCTTCCTCGTTCTTGCATTTTACAGTATATCAGTAAATTAGTTCAAGAAATAGTTCCAGAGCTGCTTCTCTCTCAAGATACTTTCATGCTTTATTTGATGCCCGAAGGTATTTGAATAAGCAATATTAAATCCTAAGTGATTACCACCAGGTTTTGCAGTACAGATTTTGGTGATTTCGTAAGACTTGAAATGGCTGTACTTTATTTTGCATTCGCATTCCTGGAAATTCGTTCTCTTTAATAAATGACAGAGCTTTTTTTTTTTTTTCCTTGGAGGGGACTGCGTGGTCAACATCATCGCCATCCATGGCACGACATCTCAGGATAAACCAAAGCCTTCCAAATTATATCTTACCAGGCGTTCCTATTGCTGTGCAAATTCTCAACCGTCCATAGAAATTTTCTTCTTCTGATGGTAATAGCCTTAGTCGAAAAGATATTCTACAATGGACACTTTCCAAGCTGTCATTAAAATTTTTACTTGTCATCGATCACGTTTACCGACTTCTGCAAATGAGTAAATGAGTATATCGTGCTTCTCTCGAGGATTATCGCTAGGTAATTCCTCGCTGGTGAGAACCAAACATATTGTAACCCCTTTGGTGACTATATAACTTTTGGTGATTCACCTGGAAGGCAAGCTCTTTTACTCAGTACATGTACTACAAAAGTTCAGGCTGAATCCTTGTGATTGTAGGTCAGTTTTTCAGCCTGGATTCCCTTCGGAAGTCTGGTGAATTGCTAATTTTTCTACGGGATTAATGGGTAAGGAAGTATCTATAAAAAAACTGAATTCGGACTTATCGGAGGGTCGGTCTTTCAACTCATTGTGATAGTTCTTGTAGCTTTATTGTTGTCTATTGGAGCGAACATGGATTTTACGTCCTACGCTGTCTAGAGAAAGTAAAAGACAACTTTCCTCCTGATCTTCTTCTTTCTTTGCACGAATGAAGGAATTGTGACAGTTCACCGGGTAAAGAGCACAAAAGAAACCAACACCCATTTCATATTCCTACGAAAAAGCCTTTTTGTAGTTCAGCGGAAGCCGTAGGTATAAAGCAGATCTCTGCTGGGCTTTTCATTGTTGAAGAAACAAATCAGTTTAGTTATTCGCTTTCTGGTTCTTGACGATGTAGCATTATAATGAGCATTCTAGTAAGATAACCATCTCAACTTCCTCCTACGGATCTGAAAATGGTCACGCAGGTGCAATCTCCATGTTCGTTTTGTTCCGAGAGATAACTGGCAGAGGTACAAGACTTGAACGATACACTAAGCGCGAGCATGGTCATCGTTTAAGATTTCTTCTATGCACTGTCGCCCAAGTTCGAACACGGCTTGGGGCGCTGAGTCAATTAGGCAGTGAGATGCTACATAAAAGCCAAAAGCTCTTACGCAGCAAGGAAATATTGCACGCTCCCGTGCGAATACTGTATGCAGTTTAATGCGAGGGGATGCATTTCTTTTTTTAATTCCGCCACAGTAATTAGGTGTTTGTTTAAAATTTAGGCACTCAGCGTGTTCTGTGAACCAGATTGTATTTTCAGGTTTATTGGGCATCTTCCTTGGCAGCTGAGCTTGCTTCTGTGGTGGCGAATCAAATGGTGGCTTCTTTAAATGACAACTGCCAATAGAACAGACACAAAAGCTAGCGTTAAATAAAGGATTAAAACTTGAATAATAATTCCCGAATTAGTAATACTCGTAATCTGAGACCTGAACCATTACAGTTTCCAAAGGGAATTTCAAAATTCGTAACCTTGCTTTTTATTAATTCATTATCTTGTTTTGTTATGCTAATTTAATTAATTTTGTACTTACAACTGAACGTATTTACTAGAATTTTTTGAAAAATATTCTGTGAATTGTTATTATTACTTTAACTGAAATTGAAATTATTACTTTCACCGAATGGGCTTACAGTGGCCTTATAGATACGGAGGAGCGTCCTAATCTTTATACTATAAACTCAGAACCTTCTAAATTTTATCAAAAAGACTCCCATTTTTGGCAATGAAACACTATCGTTAAATTTCTAACCTTTTTGTTAGAAATTATATCTATTTCAAAGGGATGTTTACTTGCTCGGCTGTGCAGCTTCAAAGGGTTAAAGGCAATAACACACTAAAATGTTTGTTTTCAATCACTGTCCTTATAACCTTAATAGCTACAAGGTTTCTAAAGTATTTCTTCTACATTTTAAGTGCCATATAAACCAATAAACCTAATTTTTTTTAAAAAAAGTTTTTTTTTAACCAAGTCTGGCGAAGTAGTGTCTGGTAAGACCTGGAATAAAAATTATGAATGCTGGTGATGCAGTTAATATTAACATTATATTTAGAAGCTAATAATGCAGGAAAACTTTCAGATTACTAATCAGATTAAAATATATTAGTATTTTATTTATAGGGGAAAAAATTCATAAACTGTATCCAAAATAGTATAATCCGACTAGTTCAGTTCGTGAAGTACATGGAACCAATTAAAAAAAGGAAAAGGTTAAATGTGTATGGAGGAAATCTATATTAATTATTCTGATCGCACATTTATCCTCATCTATGCGTATACCGTATCCGTCAGATAAAAAACAGTGGATATGCTCAAATTTCTGTTCATTTTTACAATTTGCTCCAGATAATAATATCATTTTTTAAAAGTGAATTTGTGTTCTATGATTTAATTTTGCGGTTCTATATTAATTAAACTGAAGCGCTACATGACTGAACTGAAAAAATAAAATACTTTTTTGTAAAACTTTCTTTTGTGTAATTATGGTCAAATGAGTGTATGAAATGAAATGGTATTAAAATTGCATTTCGAATGTCCTAAAAATATCCTGAAATTTTGAAAAAGTTACATCCTGGAAGTAAATTTCCCTCGGTCCTGCCTATCCCTGAGAATGTTAAGTGATCATTTGATTTGAAACAGATGCAATGCAGGAAAGAAACGATTTCTGAATACTCGTTGTAATTTCCAATACCCATAGTTTGACAATGATATTACTTATATGAACTTTACTATTACGTAAATTTCAGATATGTAGATATGTGAAGTTACTGCTTACGAGAAAATAACTTGTACTTGTTTTGGTAAAATAATTGCTTTAATTAGTCAATACTTTTTCAATTGAAGAATCCGTTAGGTTTTGTTTTTGGTGAAAATAGTATATATTGAATGAAATATGCTGTGTTTTCAAGATAGTAGCTAAAGTATCAAGAGCTCTTAAATTATTAAGGTATTTCTGATTGCCCAGTGTCACTCAATGTTAAAATTTTATGCTAAATAAATACGAATTGCAATCAGTTTTGGATGTTTGCTTACGTACATAAAATATAATAGTAAGAATTTGTATTGAAAAATTGTGCTTCTTATCTCATTTTCTAAATACTTTTTCAAATTTTTAAGAAAAAATATCAAACTTCAAAGCAGTAGTTTTTTAATTAGTGATTTATGACATTCTTATAAAATATATGCTCTTTATCTGATCCAATTTTACTGATAGTTAACAAAAGTTTAAACCTAGTAAAAATATATCATATTTTATTTTTACTTTAAAAAATATAACAGTGATTTTTAAAGAGTGTTAGTGATATCCCCTCTCCCGGCATGGTCGCCAGAGCATAAGGCCCATAAAGCAGGAGAGGGGGGGCATTTACCCTCTCTCAGTGGCGTAGCCAGAAATTTTTCATGGGGGGAGGGGGGGTTACGACTACTACAACTCATATATGCATACATGTGTGTGATAAGTGAGTGAAGAATATGCATTTTGTATGGCAAAAAATTCCTCATGGGGGGGGGGGGTATGACCCCCTAACCCATCTTGGCTACGCCCCTGCCCTCTCTGGATTTTTGTATGCCGTTTAAACATACAAAAAACCGTTTAACCATACAATGGTAACCATATGTTGTAGTAATCTTGCACCCCTTCCATTCGGAAAATATTCTAGCGACGCCTATGTCTACTAGGCATCTGTACTTTTTAATTAACAAAAAACAGTCAACAGAAACTAGTGTTTAAAAGACGAAATAATTAAAACTTGTAAAGTGACACATAAAAAGTACTTATCGATCAAGGCGCATGCTGCTGACGAAAAATGTTCGCCCCTTTTTCAGCAAAATAAAATTCCACTGACTGCAACCACAGAAGATGGAGAACTGGAAGATAAAAAAAAAAGAAAGGAAAAGCAAGAGACCCGGGAGAATAATAGAAAGAAAGGAGTAGAAAGAAGGAAGGAAGAAATTATCAAAAAGAGGAATGTATGTAAAAATTAAAATAAATTATATTAAAAAATGCAGAAAATAGAAACTTACAATAACAAAAGAAAACAGAACAACAAAATGACTGGAACAACTACTGAAAACAAGTTTATTTATTTATTTTTTTAAATAGGACAATACTTTTTTTATAGTACACACAAAGTAAAGTACAGAAAATAAAACAGCAACAAAAATAAGTAAAATATTTTTTTAAGTGGAGAAAGGGGATAGAGGGAAAAGGTAAACAGTAACTTACAACAAAACTGTTTCCAAGTAGAATTGAATTAAGGGAATGGAAGAACCGTCGTCCACAGGACACTTTAAATACTGAACAATAGAAAGACCTTCCAAAAAATCAAGATGGGACAAAGACTGACGAGTGCATTAGATCTTAGCTTTAGAGAATTTAAAACGATGATTAGAATTCTAACAGTGAGAGGCAATAGAAGATTCGGAAAGCGCATGTTTAGAAACATATCTCTCATGCTCTTTGAGCCTAAATTTAAGATCTCTTCTCGTCTAACCAATTTAGCCCAAATCACAAGGTCCCTAAGGAATATAATAAACACCCCAACGATTCTCAGTAAAAATAGATTTAGAGAGAAGAAAAGTTTATTCCAGGGTTCAAAGATGACTTTGAAACCGAAATTTTTGAGAAGTTCAGAAATTTTGTAGCATAAAAGTGAAGAAAGGCAATACAAGTAATCCATTAAAATAATTAACAGTAGTAGAGGAACAATTAGGCATATTAAATTTAGAAAGAGCCTTCTCAATAATAGGGGGCCTAAAACTACGAGACAGCTAAGGATTTTAAGTAATTAATTTCATTATAGAACAAATATTGGTTTGCACGAAACACATAAGTGTAAAAAGCAGCAAGTTTATGCTGCTAAGGATGATTAGAGAGAGCTTTAGGAAGTAAAGAGATAAGAATGGATTGCAGAAAACAGAAGTAGAGAAACTTTTATACGATTCTTAGAAACAAGAACATCCAGAAAGGTAAGGAATTGTTGCACTCCTCTTTTAAAGTGAACTGGATATGTGGATCAACATAATTAACAATAGAAAGTAAATTAGAAATATCACAATGGTAATCCTAAGAACGAAAGTATCGTCATCTGACCCAGAACGAACAATTATAGACCTTGAAGAGCTTCCCTTCAAAAAAATGCATATATTAAGAAAAAGAGAAGATTACCCATATCAAGACTCTCGTTTGTTTTTAAACCAAACAATTATAGAAATAAAACTCTTTTGTTTAACACAAACGCTTACTAAAGAGATAAATTCCTTAAATTCGAATGAAGAATCTACATTCCTGTTTTTTCTAATTTCCTCCTCCCGTCTTTTTTTTTTTTTAATTATTTTTATTATTCTCCCTGGTTTGTTTCTTTTTCCTTCTTCCAAATGGCATCTCGCTCTTTTTCTGCAATTTTTTTTTAACTTTCAGATTTCACTCTTCTGTGGTTGCAGTCGTGGAACCTTATTTAGCTGAAGAAGGGCGAACATTTTTCGCCCGAAACGCACGTCCTGATAGATCATGTTATTTTACAGAGCTTTAATTCTTTAAGATCTTCTAAATTTAGAGATATATATATTTTAAGTTTCCTAATGTATATAATGTAAGTTAATAATTTTCTATTATCCATATTCGAGTTGTACTCGAATATTGTAGATTTCCTATGAGAATGTAAATAATTTGGCTTGTGTGGTCTCGAAAGTGTCTCATCATCCGTTTTTTCCTTTACTTCTTTCGTTGCCTTAGATTTCCTACAACTTGCCAATATCTGTTAAAATACTAGTATTAAAATATAATCTCTAAACTTAGAAGCAGACTTTTAGTTTTATCATCTTGATCCTATTAGTAACCTCCTAAATAGGATCGATTATGATAATTAGTGATGCATCTGCTAATTTTTTTTATGTAATTGCCATATGCAACAGTGACGTAATGAAGGGCTTCATTTTCACGGGCGTGATGTTGCATCCGAGAACTGTAGCATCGGTTCCTTGTGTTGTCTAAGATCTCCGTCCGTCACGCTTACTCGAATTTCTTTGCTTCATTAGAGCGAAAAGTTCAAGTACTCTTATAAACAAAACTGAAGAAAAAGTGTCGTTCAGTTGCATGTTATCTGCATGATGTCATCGAATTGTGTAACTTTCTTAAGTTTCAAACATGTAATTGTCGGGCCTCTCGCTGCTGCTTATTAAAAATCAAATCTGTGACTTTGGAGTGCTTTGAAAAAAAATCATGAGCTTGATATAAAATAGAGGAGAGTCATAACGCACACAGTGGCTGGATTTTGTACTTGGGGTGATTACAACCATTTTTTGCAAATCTCAATGAATTTTTAATTCTTTTAATTGTAGGAAAAAACTTTAGTCCGTATTTAAAATCTGAAAGTGTTTCAGATTTTCTTCCGTTTTTTGATAACGGCCAATATATCCAGAAGCTCTACAGAATTATAGGAGGAAAATAATTTGTACCTTTTTGTAGGTGTTTATCATTAAACCATCTTATTTTTGTAGCCAGGGGCTTCCCGACACGGTAATCAAAGTAAGCATCGCATCGGGGCGCCGGCTTCGAAGGGGCATCATTCCGAACTCAAAAGCTAAGTAGAGTATAAAAGGGGGCGTCTTTTTTTCGTTAACAGGGGGCGCCACGTACCCTAGGGCCGCCCCTGTTTCTAACCATATTGATTTTAAATTTCATTCAGAATCTGAGATATTTCAGTGCCAAGGAAACCGGTGAGAAACAGGATTCTCTCAGAAGAAGATTTATTAAGGTGGCGAACCGACTGGTCGCCGGAGGCGGCTAGTAAAAAATAAAAATAAAGTCAGAATAAATGTTACTGTTCTTCGCTTGTTTTAAGATTATTTCACCATGAAAAAGTAGCTATTTGTTTTGAAAAAAATATCCATGATCTAAATGAATTTTTTGTATACATGTTTCCCACTCATTTTTATTACAAATTTTTATCATAATCGTATAATATTAATGTATTAGAATGTACTTCTGGCTCTGCTCGCAGGCCATATCAATAAGTTTTAAGCATTTGAAATTTAAAAAAAATAATCCGTTGCAAAATTTTCATTTTATAATTTAAGTTTAAAATAACAAAGAAATAAAATATTTTAATTAATTTTACCTTAACGTTTTTCAAGCGATATAGGACAAGCATGTGCTTTTTCAAGTCAGAATAAGTTTTTCTTCTTTATTTTCGAGAATGCTCGTTAGTACCCCACTTTTTAAAAAACTGAGGGGTAATTAAAACATAGATTTAAAAATATTTAGCTATGTTAGAAAAAATAAAAACATGCCGGAAGCTCTTACATACATTACCAACTACTTTGTGATTAGGTTGCCTAAAAAATTTTCCTTTTGCGCCAAATAACTTAGAATACCGAATCGTCAAATCCGTTTACTGGAATCTTTGACAATGTGTTTATTTTTCAATTATTGCTAACTTAAATCTATTTAATATTAATGATGAACAGAGTTGTAGCTAAGGTTATGAGTGCCCCTGGCAAAGAGGAAAAAGAACACAAAGTTTGCAACAGGCGCCCCCCTGAGAGCTCCGCACCTGGCAGCCGCCCACCTGGCCAGCCCCTAACTACGACTCTGATGATGAAAGATAGATACTTGTCAGTCAAGAAAAATGTATTATAAGCTTAATGCCAAATATTTTTCCAAAATTTTATAGATTTTTTAAAAATTTCTCTGGCCGTAACTGCCCCCACTTGACCTTATATTGCTTTAATAAAATATATCTATTTTATATAATCGGAGTGTCCCCCAAAAAATAGCCACAAACTCTTAGGGGGTTAGACAATATAGTAGGTACATAAAGATTCAGAATCGCAAAGCAGTGTAAGATCAGAAACATTGGCTTTTATATACAGGTTAATAATTACTCTATAAAGTGTTAGTTAAGCTTTTCTAGCTTATGTAAGTTCAGTAGTCATTTTATTTCAGCATTTTTTTACGAAAAAATAATCGAATTTTAGCAAAGCATGTGATTAGGAAGTTTTTCTAACACTCCAGCACCTTTTTGTGGAATGTTCATTAGCCAGTGTATGAAAACAAATACGAAGACGACGTTGCCGCCCTCACATTGCTATGTGATTCTGATTCCTTATTATGTGCCCTATCACCCCTGAAAGTTTTTCCCAAGAGTTTAGTTTCACCCTGTATATGTACTCTTTTTATCGGTGTAAAATTTTTTGGAGTAACTTTAAAAGAGTATTGATATGAAATGACAGTGTTCAGTGCTACGTAAATAAAACACATTAAAAAAAAACAAACAAAAAAAACGTTGTATTTTTATTTTTCGCTTTGTAAATTTGCGCGGAATACGATTTGTTTTCAATAACATCACCTGATGGGGAAAATAAGAACGACAAAATTACAAATAATTATTCAGTTCCATTATTAATCATAATACAAAAATTATTATTCATTGTATGTTCATTTTTTGATTGTGTTTTGTGTGGAATACGATTGGTTTTCAATAGCATCACCTGATGGGGAAAAAGCCGTCAAAATAAGGTATTTGTTTATTCTCTCTTTTCTAAAAATCTGAAAAATACTTTAATTGCCTTTTCAATTCTAACAACAAAAAATTAATTTATCGGTACAATGAATTTAATGTTTTTTGAGGTTTCTCAAACAAACCAGAAAAAAGAAAAAAACTATCTGACCCTCATTTCGCTCCAATCAAATGTTTTGACGAGTTAGTAATTATTCACACCCGGAAGTAGGCCAGTCTGCATCATATTACAGAAGAATTAAAATTATTTGATGAGAATATATTCGAAACACTTTTCAAATATTCAGGACATGGTAATTAAATAGAAGTCGCTCTATTTGAGTTCAGCCATGAAATGTTCCTCCGCAATTCAAGAACGCTCTAGATATGCTTTTGAGGTGATTAGAATAAGTATATACATTGAACAGATATTTGATTATTCTCAGTATGCGGTGTGATCGACATGAAAATTTGTGGGAAGTTAAATATACATGAGTGACCTCTTTACTCCTTGAGATCGGCGATGTGCGCTTCCTCCGCCACAAACCTGGATATATTTAAATGAGGACATTGGCTAATTAGTTTTTTTTAATTTTGAATAATCTAGTACAGTGGAGCCTGTCTAATATGACCACCTTCGGAAATAACCTCCTAAAGGGGGCAAAGTAGGGTGGCTGTAAGTGCGAAACTGTACAAAAGTCACCATATGGTCTCCTTACCAAAGTGGTCACATTACCAGGCACCCGCTGTATTTGTAAACTTAAAATTTAATTAGTTCTTAATTAGAGTCAAGACCGTATTTCTAAGTAGGTCAGAGTAGCCCGCGGCCTAAGGTGGCACTTATTTTCCTAGTCCATATGAAAAAGTATTTGCTCGAGAATAAATTCATTTCGTCGAACTACGGTCACCTTCGATGTCATGCCGGCCCCTCAATGACATGAGCATGAATTGTATGCATTATCATTCCCTCACAAACATTAAACCACTTCCGAAAAAATTTCGTAGCCTTGGCCCTTTCACTTTAAGTCAATATTTCTTTATAGAATGCATTTTTTAAACAGACAACGCCGTAAGAAGAGCATGCTGGCTTTAATTTTGCCTGTGGACGGCATGGACCTAAATGCGGCTATACCAATTAGGGCTGCTGCCAATTTTGCTTTGGAAAGAAAAAAAATATGTTAAACAGTTTTCTGTGATGTGTTAAACAGAAATAAAAAAATGCGAGTGGTATAAACTAGAGATCTGACCTATCTGCATTTTTGGAGAATGAAGGGAATCCTCAAAATATTGTCGTGTATGAAAATTTAAAAAATACTTCAGATAATTTCACATTGTAGCGAATATGCATGATTAAAATTAAAGGTTCCTATGAAAACAAAGACTTGAAAGAAATTTATAACGATCTACTGTTTCTGTCTTTGGTTTGGACACATTTCACCGGATGCAAGAGTGAAACTGTCTCGTCGTGACACAAGTTCCTAACGAATCTGATTAACAAAACAATATAGGTACTTTTGCGTTAACAGAGCTCCTATTGCCAAGGTTAACAGCCTCGCGTCTATTTCTTCTGTTTCCGTTATTTAATTCTTATGCATGATTAAATTTTAAATAATATTTTAGTTTCAGTTAGTTAACTCGCACCAAATATTTAGAACTTTCGTTTGAATTTCGGAAAAGATCCGAAAATCAAAAGATTTTCAGATAAAGTTTGGGGAGGAAGGGCACGTGCTTCCGACGCTACAGCCATAATTACAAAATCCATGTGCTGCACAGAATTTAACTGAAATATCGAATCAATTTAAAATAAAATTGTTTGTTACCGATTATTATTGTAATATAAAAAATTATGGAAGAAACGGTCTTCTGGTGAAGGAAAAAAAAAGATTAAGGCTAAAATCGCCCCCCTCCTCCACGAAAAATAAATAAATAAATAAATAAAGTAAAAATAAAAGAACGTGCAAAATAGGGTAAAACATGACCTATATGGTGATAGCATGAAAATAGCACTTTGTCGCAAGCGATGAACAGTTAGTACAGCCGGGCGCTATTCACTGCCATTGATAATGCATGATAAAAATAACGAAGAGGCACCGTTATCAGCATTTGTTTTCATTCATAAAAGTACTTTTATTTACATAACTGTCACGGTTCCATTGTATATTTCGAAAATGATTCCGACTTTTATTTTGATTACACTACCCAAAGTTTTGATAACAATTCTGGGCTTAGTGCGTTATCTAATCTACAAGATTAGAGATTACTATGTCATTTATACAACTGAAAAGAAATCATTTTTACGAAAAAAATTACATCGAAAATGATTTCAAAATTTTCAAAAGTAAAATGGTTAACTTTTTTAAAGCTATAAGTACGCTATTTTAATGTAGAGCTGAAGTCTGATTGTCGTTTCAGCATAAACAATTACATTATTCCAACTCCAAGATTCAGGTTTTTATATGAATTAATATTTGCTTCCTTGATTAGCGTAGTCATCATGCGTTTGGTATGTTTGGCTAATTTCTAAAGCATTTTAAATGTCGAAGCATTATCAGTTTTTTTAAAATATGTAGATTCATCCAGCCCCCCCCCCCCCGCATATTTTGTCAAATGAAGAAACGGAGGACATACTATATTTCATTCTGAAAACAGAAGGGGATGGGAATCTTGATATCCCCCCCCCCCCAAATAAGGGGTAATAACTTTAATTCCGAGCCAAACCGGGCGTGCCGTTCCACCAGTACTCCATCACTTTGCTCAGATTTCTTATTCACACACAATAATGTCGTATATGTCATTATCGGTTTATGGATGCTTACCCATGCACTACGCGGGACAAGTCTCCTGTCATCCCCCCCCCTCCTCACTAAAATTACCTAAATTCCAAATATCCTGGTCATAATGAACATCCTATTGTTTACGTTATCCAAGAGCAAATTCTTCTGACATGATTTTAACTTGAATCGTCTGTCCTCTATTAGCGAATTTGGGACTACTTACTATTTTTTTTTTCTCTCCCTTGCACAAAACTGACTTTCTTTTCTCTTTCCCCCTTTTTTTTTCTGTTTTTCTAGGATCTCAGAGGTCACGACAATGGACTTTATTGTCACGATGTGGGCGGAGTAGTTTTGTTCCTGCTTGTTGGATTTTATACCTTTAATAAAGGGGTATTTTGTTCCTTTCATAGTCTCTTCTAACTAATAGCTTACAAAAGTAAAGAAAGGATTTTGTTTCGGGTACTGATTTTGTCATTTAAAAGAGAATGATATTAGAGTTGGTGTATTTTCTCTTTATTTCTTATACTATTATGTGTAAAGGCCAAACATTTTGACTTTATTTAAACCTATTCAAAGCAATTAGATTAGAACCTATTAACCCTTTCTTAATGCTGAAAAAAGAGCAGCCGTTGCCATCGCTCGACTTAACTACCAGCAAGATGGCGGACGATCGGAACGTTCATCGCGTACCCCAGATCTAGAGACCCTAGACAGATCTAGAGGCCCGGCACAGCCAGCTGCGTCAAAAAAGAGTCTCTAGATCTGTGGCACGCGATGAACGTTTCGATCATCCGCCATCTTGCTGGTCGTTAAGTCGAGCGATGGCAACGACTGCCCTTTTCTCAGCATTGGACAATCTATCCAGCTGTTCTTGCATTCTTCCATTTTTCAGCATATGTCAGTGCTGTTAAAAATAATCGTGACCATTTTTATACGGGAAAGGGCGTGCTAAAAAGTAAAGGATTCTCGTGGAGCTATGTCACCCGCAACTATTTTTATAGAAATCCAATCTATTCTTCGTGACTGGCAACAGTCAAAACGTCAGAGTTTTGGTGTTCCCAGAGCGAGAACACTGCGCGTTAAAGGATTAAGGTAGTTGTTTTACTTGGCGTATCCGTGCGATTAAAAATGCCCTTTTATAATTGTGTGAGGAGAGTTTGAAAAAAGGACAAAATTGTTCTCGTCCTAATGAGTATATACGTCTGAGGAATCTTTAAATAAGGTATTTAAAGCTCCTCTATAGCACTTCCAACTTGAGCTGTCCGTTCTTCTTATTTTGAAGTTCTTTACTTCCCTAGACAAGAAAAAAAAATCGTGGGAGGCCCAAAAGGTGGAACAGGAAGAATTTCTTACAATAATGCTTCATAATCATTTTGTTTTTACCAAATAGCATTCAAATTTTCTGAGACACTTTTCTAACTACGTCCCTGCAGTTGGATAATGCACTAACCCGCGACCATTATTCAGGCCTTCATACTTCTCGCTGCGTGTATATGGGTCCTATTATTTTTAATCACCATAAATTTGAAATTTTTAATTACGTTATTGTATAGAAAATCTTTTGTTTTTACCAAATAGTATTCAAATTTTCTGAGACACTTTTCTAACTACGTTCCTATAGTTGGATAATGCACTAACCCGCGACCATTATTCAGGCCTTCATACTTCTCGCTGCGTCTATATGGGTCCTATTATTTATAATCACCATAAATTTGAAATTTTTAATTACGTTATTGTATGGAAGATCAAAGAAAAGTGTAATTGTAGACAATGTGAACTTCAAGCATCTTGATGTCAGAGATAATATCACATTCAAGAAGTACTTCTTTCTCTCCAATAATGATCATTTACTCAAATGAAAAGCCTATTAGCGAGCCATTTTCCTCAATTAGCATTTAAATTATATCCCAAATTGACTTGCATTTCCCATTGTGTATCTTGTCTATTATTCATCGAAATAAATCAATTCGAGCACCGATCAGGTTGGCAAGATAAAAGTGCATGGCTAATGCGCGGAAGGCAGTCGACGCTTTTACAGTTATCAGTTTGTTCTGAGAAACAATGCGAGTGCATGGGTTCAAAAACTGACACTAATCAGCCCTTCCTACGCGGACACTGTATCTCTCCTTGCCTTTTGTCTCAGGTTCACATCAGGTCACTCTGGCAGTTTTATACCAGTGTTGATCTGCACCACAGCAACACGCCCTTTCTGTCTATCCTTTTAGTTTTTTCGAATTTCAGAAAAAGGAAAAAGAATAAAGAGCACGACAATACCGGGCATGCTTCCCACCGTAACCGGGTCACCACTGCTTTCTTCGGACGTGTTATTTATGATTTTTTTTTTCTGGAATCGAGCAAATCGAGGTTTTATTTATTTTTCACTGCCCCCCCCCCTTCTTCTCCTTCCCGTTATTTCCATATGCATTTTGGGAAATTGCATCGAATCGTGATTTCTGTGAGAGTCAAACGTTCGTTGATCTCTCAACTCTACCAGGTGTGATCTTCTTCAGGCTAGTAGAACTGCTGTCTTCCTTTAGCAGGTCGTAAGAGGTCTGTGCTTGTGTCTTTCTAAATGCGTTTCGTTTAAGCTGGATGTAGAATTGCTCGAGTTATGCCGTGGATAAAAGTAAGGTTTGTACCTTTTTATTTACTTTTCCTTCATACGGTCGGTAGGTGAGTGATAGTTGTTCGTTTTGGTATCATTTTGAGTTGAGTCAACCATCTTAGAACATAATTTGTAATACCTAGCGGTGGAGAATAATAGATGTGCCAAGATGGTATATCCTTCAATTTAATGTATCAATAATGCGACGTCCCAAGTAAACCAGAATTATTTCACTGGCGGCATAAATTTTGCATGGTTGCTTTGTTCATTTACTTTCATCTCCATTGGTATTTTAAAATCATGACGCAAAAATGAAGGACATTTAAAGTGAAATTTTTAAACTATGAGGTTGAAATTATATTCCAGGCCACATGAAGATTTGTTAAAAGAGGAATTTTTTATCGTAATTTTTACTATGAAGGACCCCCTCCCCACCTTTTTTTATATAAAAAAATTATAGGTCAACAGGATCGCCCCTTTCTTTTATCTTGTCCATCCAGTCGGACGAGACAACACATGAGTCCCCGTGTAAAACTCTCTCTTTGCTTTTTTATCTAAATCATTGACACGTGTTCTCTTTTACGTATTTCTACAATTAATTAAAGTACATTAATATACTGCCACTAATGAAATATTCTGTAAAATGCTGTCCTGGAAATCACAGATTCCAGTACAAATTATAATTTTTATACCTGTATTAAATGTAATGCACATTTATCAATAAAATTTAATGTATTAAATTTAAGTGCTTTAAACTAATTTTTAAGGACAAAATTTTTAATTTTTGGGTACGGATACATTATTATACCTGTATGAGATTGTATGGTTAACACTCCCACCCACAAATGTTTGAGGCCCTCCAATCATATATCCAGTCATACATTTATCAAAGCGTGTTTCTGAACCAGATATCTTCCGAGTAATGTTGTAAAATTTCGCTTGTGCATGGGACCGCACCTAAAAACTCAAAAGATTTAAAAACCTGTGCGAATTCTGAATACATAATTATTGTTTTGCTGTTTAGAATTGATCATATTCTTAAATCGCTTGGGATAGTTCATTATTTACCGAAATTTTCGGATCCTAAAGGAGACATTCTTCCAGTCAATACTTCATGGTTATCTATATTTCTGCTTACAAACTTTCCTGCCTCAAAGTATTATATGACATGTATTAAATAAAGGAAAAACTCGGATAATCAACCGCATCTCCTTAACAGCTTCATAATATTTAAAAATCAAATGAGTGCAGTAGTAGACAAACTTCATTATGTTCTCAGTTTCTAATTCTTAGACCGATTGTCAAAGATACTCAGGGAGCAAAAAGCTTTGCCCCCTGCTAAAGGTTTTTTTTTTTTTTTTTTTTTTTTTTTTTTAAGTTAATAGGAAAACTTTTTGGAATATCGGTAATTCAATTCGCATATCACATGAATACGTGCCAGTTCGCCTTTGCAAAAGCCTAAACATCCCATAGTCAGCTGTGTATCTCGCCTAAAAAGAATTCAAACCTATTGTTCCATATTTATGCCTTATCAGTAATTTTTTGATTTGCGAATGTCAGTATTGAGATAACTGTCCTACAGAAGTCATTCTTCAGTTTAATAAACACATCATTTCTCAATTAATGAGATTGCCTGTACAGTTCCACGCGTGCTTTTGAAACACAAGCAAAACCCTCAGGCGGCAAGCCCCTCGACAGTTTGGGAAATATCCCCCACCCCCTTTTTCAATCCAAATGTAAGGTGAGTAAAACAGAAATCCTTAGTAAAAAAAAATTTTCCACAAAGACATTTTTCTTCTGAACCTTGCCTCTGTGATGTCATGTCTGGTTTTCGTGGAAAGCAACTCTATACTTAATGAACTTTTAAGTAGGCGAGATCACCTTTATTTTAAAAGATACATTAAGTTTTTGTTTCTCCATATCCCACATTTTACCGCATTCCTTTCTGTTCTGGGAATTTTTGTGATATTGCATCTTTTGGCTTCATAATGCTCATCGAAACATTAAAAATCGATGAATACTCAACCATCTGTGGGACAGTCACGCCTCAGTGGCTCTACTTTCCAGGAACATTATAACCTTCTCCAATTTCTGATTCGAATTGTCTTATTTGCAAAACGGTTTCAGTACGCAAATGATCATTTAAACTCTGCCATTTAGCACTAATTACAGTGTTTGATCTCTACAAACGATAGATGGCAGTCGCGCCATTCATTCATGTAGAAGTAGTAGTAGTAGTAGATTTTTTTTTTCTTCCTCTCTGTGTGTTATTAGAGAAGTCATCTGCTTTCAAGCGGGCATTTTTGTTAGTACCATGCCGCGGAGTGGCTCAATCTGAGGACGTTTCTTGTTTGTTCGTTTATTCTGTTCGAGCAAAAAAAGGAAATTTCTTAGCGTGTGGGACACGGTGATCTAAATTTACCAGTCTAGTTTCGATGGCGTGATCATTTTTTGGAGGTGTTTTTCGGCGTTCGGATGTGTGCCCGTCTGGATTGTTTTCGGAATGGTCTAAACAGGAAGTCTGATCATGAAATCATGTCGTGAGTATATGTAAATTTTAGTTTCTGAAGCTGATTTGTATAAAAAATCGTTTAACTTAAAAAGGTGGTTATGTTTTAGTGCGTTGATTTAATTGCGTCTAGGTATTTGTGACATAACATAAATGTTTATGCGTCCAGTCTGATGATTTCTTTTAAAATTAATTTTAAGGTTAGATTCGAATTGAAAAAGAAATCGACATTTCTATGAACGATCAAAGTTTCTCTAGCTTTTATATTGGTTGTTTTATATTTTATTATTAGAATAATATGAATAAATTTTGTATAATATCAGCCTGACACGCATTCTTTTTAAAGTTGAAATTAGTCACGATCTCCACTCCAGTATTTCTTGGAGCGTGGTAATCCATTTATATTAAATATGGAAATCTGCCTTTAACCGAAAAATGTTGGTCGATTCCATTTAACTTTTATTGTATTCTTTGAAATAGGTTTTAATTTTTAAAATAATTATATTCATACTCTTATTTAAGGCATACGATTATCAAATTGTTCCATATCTTATATTTTAGAGTAAAACTGCCCCAAAGTAAAATGTAATCTGTTGTACTCTGTTCCCTGCTAATTTTTTATATTGATATTTAAAAAATATTCTATAGTTAAAGCATACGAAACACTAAATTTACTTAATTTTCATTCATCGGACTTGAATGACCTCAAGTTGGTGAATATTCCATGGTGGAATGCTTGGGGACGTTAATGTGACAAAAAACACTCAGAACGGGTGTTAAAAGATGATATAAATGAAACTTTGTATAATAACACACATAATAAGGTACTTCTGTGTCAATACAATTATTTCGGCCGAAAAAGTCTTCGGCTGTATTCAGCTGTCAAAAGTTTCAAAAAATAGCGATTCTGTGAGACTGTACTGACAGCTGAAGAAGGCCGAGGATTTTCTTTCGCCGAAACCTTGTTATGCGTGTTATTATACAAAGTTTATTTATATCACTTTAATGTGGCGTTTGTTCTATCTCGGAATACAGTGTAAACAAACGCTTTTGCAAGGCGGCATATGCAAAAGTGCATCTCTTTATTTAGTGTCATTCTTGTGTTTTATGCTATTTTTTTCTTAGGATAGAACTTAAGCTATTTCAATTTTTAAGCTCCTAAAATTTGGGGACCCTAGGCCGAGGCCTAGTTGGCCTGTTCGGCAATCTGTCCCTGGTCGTATACCTTAAGCTCTTTTGCGTAGTTAAAATCTTATTTAAACGTTTTTACCTCTGTTTTCCTTAAAATGTCCCTCACTTTTTCTTAAAAAGTATTAAATTTTCCAAAAAAAGAAGTGCCTTAAATAATATGCGTAAATGATAGCCTAATTTCTTTAAATTAGGTCAACCAGTGGCCCAGTGGTTAAGACCACTGAAATTGGTTGATGGTTGAAAATGTGAAGGTCCAGAGTTCTGCTTACCGCACGGCTCGCGACTTAACAGTCTGTAGTTTTGGATGGTTTTCTCCAGATGTTACGTGAATAAGCGTTATAACCCCTTATAAAGGTCTCCGCTCGAAGCATCCCCCCTAAGAAGATAGCCCTTGTGTAGCTTTGCCTTAATCAACACAGCGTAACCTGGCGTAAAAATGTTCCATTCACTCAAATTGGACACAATCTTTGATAGAGGATAAATTAACCCATCGCATAAATGAATGAGGCAATTTATTAAAATGTAAGTTTGTGACTTGAACAGGGGTGGGGTGCAATTACGAGTTCTCTTCGTACCTCATGAGCATGATCCCGCCTCGAACTGGTTCTGTGCTCGTAGCCTACGTGCTCATAGCGTACACCCCATCAAGGGTGCTCGTAGCGTACATCATCCCCGCCACCTGTTTGCACCACAGTAATAATTGAAAAGAAGAAATAAAAAGGCAAATCCGGCTAAATATAGATCTACTTTAGTAGCGGCCATGTCAGTCCACATAATCGTAGATTTTATTACTACTATTTATTTTCAACAAAAGTCATTGTAAATTTTGTTTTTATTTATTTTCAACAAATAAGGTGAAGTTTAAATGAAGTCAAGCAAATAGTCATTGTAAATTTTGTTTTTATTTAAGGAACTGTTTTACGGCCGATTCCCAATTATAATGAAGTATTTAAAATAAAAAAATGTATCTAGCGGTGTAAATTTCAAAATTTCTTTTAGCATGTTCGAATACTGGATAGAGCTTCAAATATTAATAAAAAATACTGGCTATAAAACATTAAAGTAAAACAAGAGGTATCTCAGACCCACCCCCACCCCCCAAAAAAAGAAAGGTGTTCTTGCAATATGAATGAGGAGAGGGAAAGGCTTAGGAAGCAAAATTCATTAACCCATTTATGCCTAGTGTCCTTCTTTTGGGACGGCATTTTCGCTATCAGTCGAAAACGTTATCTATTTTTTAAGACTCATGAGTATTGATCATTCATGAGTATTGAACCTCAACTCCACAAAATATTTCAACACGACCCAATAAGATGTTGAACTTCAATTTTTATGCATAATGATTTTAAAAGAAATCATCCCTTCTTCGAGTAGTTTGTCAGAAATTTACATTAAAAAATTTTTACAATATCGGTGCAGTGGCGGACTCTTTCAAGTACCAAGGAAGGGATGATACGATATCATATTAATTCTTAATAAAAATAATAAATAGGTTTATCATTTTATAATAGCTTGTTTAACAAATGCAATTAACGGAGTAACAACTGAATAATTAATAAAGTAATAATTAACAGTATCATAGGCGCACCCACGGAGGGGGCTATGGAGAATAAAGCCCCCAAAGTGACTCGAAGATTTAGATCTGAAAAGCTTCGAACATTGTTACAAACACTCTTCGAACTCGTCACTCTTCGAAAAATCTTGCAGCTCAGATCCATGTTTAAGAATTTTTTCTGAAAATTTCAGAAAAGCCACAGCGTTTTCGCTTATCGCAGTGTGTAAAGCAGCTTATGAAGAACCATCTGGAATTTTTTGGAGACCATGGTGCTATTAGTTTATTTCAATTTGTGTACCAAAACTAAAAACAGAGTTCTTTTTTTTTCGAAGAACAGCCTTAATACAGTAATTTTTTGGTTACAGTGTCAATGAAAATATCAGATAATTGTTTGACTTTATATCATGGTACGTTGATAGTGGGCTTGTGTTCTACGGGCAATTGATACAGAAAATTTTGACGTTATAAAGGAGTAATAACTATAATCGAAGTCACTATAATAGAATTCAAAATGTTGTTTTTCAATAAAGTATTTGTAGCTCTAGCCCCCCTTAGACCAAAATCCACTGAACAGTATTAATAATTAATAAACTTTAGTATGATAGAGTTTAAATAGCAATATATTTTAAAATGATGCTTTTTTATAATTTTAAGTGGTTTCTAGTATAATACATTATGTACATAGATTGCTTATACACCTTTAAACAAGACAACAACAACGTTAAACGATCTGTATGTCCAAAATCCTCATTGCTTTCAATAGGATGACCAGCAACTCAATTTCGTTGCTAAAGAAGGGTGGTTTCCCCTCCATATATTATTGTTTTCTAAACTACGACTTTGTGGACTAAAATGGCCGCTACTAAAGTAGGTCTACATTTAGTCGGATTTGCTGTGGTGAAAACGAAAACAGGTGGCGGGGATATGTACGCTACGAGCACCATATGTACGCTACAAGCACCCTTAGTAGGGTGTACGCTATGAGCACGTACGCTACAAGCACGACACCCTCGAACTAGAGTCGACTGGCGATTTAACGATCTTCATGGGACCTCGGCAAGTAGGACGTTAAATCAAATGGTTGTTAAATCGATAGTCTTTAAAAGGTATTAGAAAACGGCCAGGACTTCATCAGAAGGTCGTTAAATCGGAAAGGGTCGCAAAATCGCTAGTTGACTGTATTTGCTTTTCTTGCTGTCTATAGGCCTACAGCTGCTGTTCCCGACCGGTGGGACGCGTGCTAACCTCGGGGGGGGGGGGGGCGCAGATCGTTTGCAGGGGGAGGGGGCGAGAAAAATAGGCAAAAAGCAAGTGATAATGCATGTTTTAAAAAATTATATTTATTCTTATTTTTACTGCATAACTTATTTTTAAAACATAACTATTTTCACTTAACGTTAGTCTCAATAAACATTTATTTCCCAGAAAAGTTGACTAAATGTTCATTGCTGAAGAATAAAACATGTGTATATGCTGAGGAATGTGAGGAGGGGACGCCATCGTCAGTTATCCTTTGTTGGGTGGGGGGGCGTTAAAAGGTTGGGAACCTTTAGTCTTGAAAAGTTGCATGATGTGAGGATGCAAGGACGTTGCTTCACTATGAATATTGATTTTATTATCTCGCTCTTATGTGAATTCTCGGAGACAAAATTGATTTTAGGATTACATAAAGTACGGATTCAGTAATACTTTTTGTAGATTAGTAATTTAATATTTAAAAAATAAATAATAAATTAGGAATTTTATTTCCCAGAAAAGGTGACTAAATGTTCATTGCTGAAGAAAACATGTGTAGGAATGTGAGGAACACATAAAGGATTACATAAAGTAATCATTTAGTTCTTAAAAAGATTACATAAAGTACGGATTTAGTAATACTTTTTGTAGATTAGTAATTTAATATTTAAAAAATAAATAATAAATTAGGAATTTAAATAGATGTGAGCTAGCTTTTATGTCTGCAAACTCTTTAACGGTGGTGACTGAATAAATCCATTTAAAAAATCTCAGTATTATAAGGTGATTATGCCAAAAATGAGTTTGATTCAAAACGAATAACTTTTCATACTGTAAGTAAAATTTGCAACTTTTTCTCATTATTTAGGAGATGAATATTCTCAATTATTCTTCAAATTTCTTATGTAGGAAAATTATCGAATTGACACAATAGTCTACTCTTCTATCCACGTTAAATGTCGACTCGCATCCTTCTCTAAAGAATTCCGTGGGTTTTCACCATTCGTTAAATTTTATCTTGGCTTATAAAAAATTTCTCTTGGACTCAAATTAGAACAAGAAAGGTTAATCATACAAAATGCATCGTTATAGGTACTTTCCAACACAAATCTTTTTCTTTTTTACGCCAAATTCAGCCAGATTCTGCGGATAACGCCTCAAATGCTGTATATCACTATCAATGTAATTTTGCGAAGCCCTGTAAAAGAATTTTGGTGTTATTTCCATCCTTTAAATTGTAACTAAGTTGCTATAGATGTTTATGTACTATTGCAAGGACGGCAATTACATGGCACGCGTGCCAAGCTGGTCACACTAAAAAATGTTCCTGGTACGCCAAAATTTATTACAATTAAAAAATCTATTTGTACTGTACTTGAAATGGATTAATGTCGCTAAACTGGGGATTTGCGGGTTCGATAGCGACGTACCACTAAAGATCACAGTATACGTGCACGTTAAATCCGTGGTTCCGAAAGTCCTCTCGGCGGCCGCTAGCAGTTTCCGAGGGGTGCCAATATTCAGAAGTCCCCCACCTTCTTATGAGGATCCAAATTGTGGAGGGAAACTGCGGGAAGGACGTATGTAACTCTAAACGACACATTCAGTGATGTGAGCTGTCCTCTCCTGCCAAATAAATAAATGTCGCTAAATTGCCGTAGACCGTAATTTATGAACAGCCGTAATGTATGATCTTGGCTTTAAACAATAATTGCCCTTAGAGCAAAAAGTTTTGGAATTCTTTTGAGTACCCCTGTAAAAGAACAAAAATGCTACGTACACCACTTTCAATAGGATACGTGAAACAGTACTTAGTGTAACAACATATATAAATTTCTTAGTAACCGATGTATATTTGCAGCAGTTAGAACTAGGAATGCAACGGATATCCGGCAAACATATTTTATCTGGTCTATCCGGCCAATATGCCGGATAATTGGCATTGGCCGGATATTATAAATATCCGGCAGTACATCCGGTCTTACATTATATACTGAAAAATGACATGAATAAATTTTAAAAACTGCAATAATAAAAAATGAGAAAAAACAAAGTTTTGTGAAAATATTTTGTTTTCGATACTTCTTAGAATGTATTTTTATCATGTATAGAAAATGGGGGGGGGAAAAACTATCTTTTTTTACGATTGGAGTAAATTATTACTGGAGGAAATTATTGTGAAGAAACACTGTTTTACAATCTTTGTAAGAGTTCGGTTACTCCCCCCCCCCCCACACACACACACACCATAAATTGACCCTGCTTATGAGAATTAGTGTACTTGCTGTAGTAGTGCCGGCTGATGAGAAAATGTCATTGATTATTTGTCAAAGTTACATTGATTTTCTATCAGTTGAATGGGGATGGTTTTTTTTTTTTTTTTTTTTTTTTTTTGTCAAGAACTGATTTTTAAAGATATTTATCTAATTCGTGAAGCAGAACATCAATTGCATTGTTATTTGTATCAGCTTTAATTGCAGTAAAACCGGTGCTAATTTCATGGAAACAATCCCAAAAAGATTGCTGGTTTTGGAATTAAATAATTTGAAACTAATGAGAAAAAAAAAATAATGCTGAATGATCTTAGAAAACTAGCGAAAATAAAACAAATAAAAAATACTGCTTCCGGATATCCGGTTAAAAGTTTGGCCGGATATACGGTATCCGGCCAAATTGATATCCGTTGCATCACTAGTTAGAACACGGGCGAACGGACAGAAAAACCTAAATCATTAATTTTCATCTTTGCTGGAAAGTTTTAAGGAGCACTTAAATTTAGTTCTTCATCTGAAAGTTCAGTGCGACAACATGAATAAAGATATTTATTAAAACTGAACAACATTTTCGTTTGAATGCTAAAAATGCCGAGTTAAATAAACAGACAAAAGCGGATTTCATTAAGATGAAAACCTCTTCTATTTTTATTATTTTTTAAGTGGTTCAGTGTGTCTAGTGAAATATCAAGATGGCTTTTCTTTTTTACCACTTTGTACGGACTAACTTATAGCCTGTTTTTCTGTCTTTGATGCCCTAAGCATAGTAATGTAATACCTACCAAATTTTTTGTTGCATGTTTTCAAAGGATGCATGTAAAACCATTACGTAAGTTATGAAATCGGATTATGATCGTTAAAACTTTATGTGGAAAGATTTTCCCGAATTAATGTCATCAGATGTGCGAAAGACGATAAATGTTATGGATGAATGTGAGATAAGTTATGAAGGTTGGAGTGTAAATTTCTTCTTTTACACGTTTCTGCAAAGCAAAAAATTTGCTTAAAGCGTGGTAACAAAATTTTTCTCTCCTTCCCCACGTGCACTTTCAAATTTACTTTTTTTACTATTAAGATCTTTTGGTTGAAGCGTATGTTTTCATCACTGTTATAATTTGCCTGTGCTGACGTTTAATCTGCACGAAAATACATTTTGAATTTATACGAAAATTATTTTACTTTATCACATTCTTAAAATCTAGAATTAGAGCGATTTTTATTTTTGCTTTTAATTTATTCAAATAGTTTTACTTTATTTCTTGATGTAACAACTGTGTTTATAGTTAAAGATTTTTTTTTAACGGAACAGTATCCAATGATGGTAGTGAAAAGTAATGAATTGAAATACATTCTTTAGTGATTTTTTAAAATAAAATATAATCTGTAGGCTTAGTAAGTGCATGTTGAAGAACCAGTGATCTTAGAAAAATAATGTTTGCCAGGCGGTGTTATTAGATAGCCAAGTATAACATCAAAATAAAGCACTGGAAGTGATACAGACACCGTAGTTGACGGCCATTAAAACTTTCTGTGGTCGCAGACAAAAATGTCTCTAGAGATTATAAAAAAGTAGCACATGTATATCAATTTTGGTGTATAATATTTATTTAGAAACAATTGTTATAAGGTTTCTGTATTATTTTGTTTTGTATGTATTTATTTATTTCAATTTGAACTGCACTGAAATCGGTCCATTACAAAGATTAAAATATGCGTGAAATGCAACGGAAGAGAACAAAAGCAATGCACCTGTTAAATTATTCCGGACACACTTTTGCTCAGTTTCATTGTCAAAAAGAACTTACTCTTTTATAAGTGTACTTTTATCCAAGTTCATTACGAAATATTCTTCACTGTTTGTGACAGCTATGCTCTTTTGATATTGCGTGCAAAAATTTAAAAAAAAATTGTTGAATTTTCTTTTATTCATACTAGTTGAAATCGAATCATGGAGCAAATTGTACTGTACACAATTTACGGAATTATTTCAAATATGGCGTAATTTTTTTCATGACAGCTGATTCAATTATTGAATTTCTTAACCCTTCTTATCAGAATGACATCTATCCGAACATAATGATACCATTTTGCTAGAATGATGGAAATTTTTGAATTTATCAGGCCGAATAATATTGCCAATATTCATGATGGCGATCAACAAATGCTTTCATTTCAACTAACCACTCGCTTAAACAGTGTATTTATGCGTCTTGTTTGTTACATTTAAAAGCCAAAATCTTTCCGTTCTCACCTTTTACAGTGATTCTAGCCAGATCTGTATTAAATAGATTAAATTAAAACTTTTTATGATCGATCCATGCCAATTTTATATTGCTATGCAAAATTTAAGCTCAATGGAAGATTTGCAAGTGAGCTATAAATCCATTAGAAAATTTGACATGTATATGTATATACAGTACCAGTTAAATAGGAGATTGTAAAAAGAGCTATAGCAGGCGCGTTCCCGAGAGTTCATTTAACAATTAAATATGCAAAATGAGTTATTCAAAAGTACTTATTCAATAATTGTGATTTTTATACTACAGAGCAAAGCACTCTCGTCACCCAATGTTAATGTTATCCGGAGGTTTGAGAATATTGAACAGGTAAAAATACCTCGAATCAGTGGAATGATTTTCATTTAATTAAATTATTGGTCGAACGAATACTTTAACTGTAATTATTAAATATGTTTTCAGAATTAAACAAAACCTTTGTTCGTCGTACACATGTGATATCGTTTCATAGGTATTTCAGGTGGTATAGTATGCACATATACATAAGACTGTAGCGTGAGTGGATTTTTTCTTTCTTCTTTTTAGAAAGAGGGGCACTTACCGAATTCGTAAATTTTAAAACAAATGTTTTTAATCAAATATTTTCGACAAAGTGGGTGGGGGAGCCACGTGTCGCTAGCCACGCTTCCCTTTCGCTACGCCTATGCACATGTAACTGTTTACTCATTGTGTTTTTTGTAAAAATTTATACCCATTTCATTGTTTTCATTTCCGGCTCAGTTCGCGCAAATTTTGTTATTAAAAGAATATTTTTCCTGGCTCGTTTGTTCCACCTGCTGTCTGTGCAATTACAGCTGAATGCTTGTTTCTAAGTTTTATGTGAACTGGTTAATTTGTAGTTTATGAAGGTGTATTTGTGGAATATCGTATAAAGTAAAAACTGTTGAATTATGATCTTATAAAACGCAAGCTTGGTGTATCAGTTTTATTGAATTATTAAGAATTAGGGTATAAAAAATAACTAATGTTACGAGGTTTTATGTTCCTTTTGTAATATTTTGCATGGAGAAAAAAAAATTACCGCCCTCATCTAAAACGAATAATGGCTGTTTTCTGTGTCCCAAAACTTGAAGAATAGATCTTCGAATTATGCGTGTAGGTGATACACACAATTGGTATAGAAGAAATGGCCAAGAACTTCTAGTTCGTGGTATTCTGACTAATCACTGAAAAATGACTAGTTTGTGTAACGAGAAATTATCGATATAAACTGTAATTCTAGAGCATGAGTGTAATGCCCGCTAGCGTACGCAGGTATTTTCATCTGGGTACAAGCACCAGACTATAGAGGAGAGATCTGAAAATTGGGTAAGTGGGTTCAGAAGTGTCTCGTTCTATGATTTAGTGCATAGGTTCCCAACGTGGGCGATAACGCCCCCCTGTGGGCGTTTGAGGCTTTCAGGGGGGCGGTAAAAGACCCAGAGAAAATTAGGAGGCGTTGATATGGCACGGAGAGGCGTGGGAAGATTAACCTAACATAGTCTAAAAAAGACTTAAAAATCGCTCTGATAATTCATTTCTATCACGTGTGCGAAAATTCACATATTTCGTTATGAGACTTCGCTGTTGAGAGAAAGAGATACCTCTCTAAAACTTTTATTCCTCTTTTTTAAATGAAGAAGAAATTCAGTAAAGTTTCAATTCCAACAATATTCTATATATTAGTAATTTTTTTATTTAATTCTTGTTTTCACCATGTATTATGTACGCTCTTATTTCTCTGGAGTGGGGGGGGGCGGTATTGAAATATTCACTAGAAAAGGGGGCGCCAGTTCAAAAAAGGTTGGGAACCTATGATCTAGTGTTTGTAAGACTCATAAATTCTAGTTCCACCAATTATTTTCTATATGTAAGTGTTTTTTTTCCAGTGTGTACACTGGCAGCGTGAGTAAAATTGCAAATCAATGTACCAGCCATTCTATCTTTAAAAAAAAAAACTGCTTTATTATAACACTGCACTGTAAAGAATCCCATATCACACTTCTTAAGTAAAGACATTCTTTTAAGGATAATAGACTGCGATTTCGAAAATTGCTGTGTTTCTCCCTCTCGACTTCTTGATTGGTACAGACAGTAGATAACCACTTGTTATTTGAAGATCAAACAGGGGGAGGGGGGATATTTCCCTAGACGCCGCCGAAAAGGACTTCTCTGAGTAAGTCTCATACAATGTGTCTACTTAAACAGACAAGTAGGCATTGTATTAAATTTGGTGGTGGCGATTTGGGGTATGTCCTTTTTCATAGTCTTCAAAACATCCCCCCCCCGTGTTTTTCTAGCGGTATAAAATAATTATAATAATTTATGGTTGTAGTTAAAATGGTAGATCCATGTCACTTAACTTTGCTGCATTCATTGAATTTGACATAATTTTTTCACCTTTAAAATAATTATCAAATAACGATAAGATGAATTAACTTTATAGCTAATTTGGAAAATATTTGAAATCGGTTTGTCTGTCTGCCCATGCTCTAACTGCCAAGAGACATCGACTGCTTAAATTTATATACGTTATTGCTATGAACTCTGCAATGTACCCTATCGAAAAGTATGTGCATAGCATCAGGGGGTGGCTGAAGGGGGTTGCAGTTTCCCCCGAAATAAAGAAACATAGGATAGAGAAAACAACGCGTTGGTGGATAAATTTCAAAATTTCCCCATGAGAAATTTGAAGTTCATCCACGGATCTAAGAATCTGTTTATTTTTCTAATGTATTTTTTCTAACTGCAAAGATTTTAAACTCAATTTATGCTTTAAAAAATTCAAAAATCATTTTTATATGAGAGGAATTTCAAGCAAAATTAAGGGCCACCTCCACCCCTAAAAAACAAATATGCCATATCCATTTTTATAAGTTATGTAGCATACCATAACTGTTCTCAGCCATTCCCGAAAAAGTTCCTCTCTACGCTACTGCATAGCATCAAGGTGTTTTTAGACACCCAGAAATCTTTTAATTAAACAGTGACTGCCCGTTGATCTTATTTTAACCCTTTGAGGCGCAACCCTTTCCCAATGCTGAAAAAAGGGCAGCCTGTGCCGGCACAGCCAGCTGCGTCAAAAAAGGGTCTCTAGTTCTGTGGCACGCGATGAACGTTTCGATCGTCCACCATCTTGCTGGTAGTTAAGTCGAGCGATGGCAACGGCTGCCCTTTTTTCAGCATTGGTCAATTATCCAACTGTTCTCGCATGCTTCCATTTTTGAGCAGATGTCAGTGCTTTTAAAAATAATCGTGACCATTTTTTTAAGGGAAATGACGTGCTCAAAAGTAAAGGATTCTCGTGGAGCTATGTCACCCGCAACTATTTTTTATAGAAATCCAATCTATTCTTCGTGACTGGCAACAGTCAAAACGTCAGAGTTTGGTGTTCCCAGAACGGGATCACTGCGCCTTAAAGGGTTAAATGCATGTCCGATACGTTCATTTATTTTAAACAAAGCATAATTAATGTACATTGGTGCACTTTATAAAAGAATAAACTTCGAAAATGGAGTACGTAATATTTGTAGCTCTCTTACATGGACAAAAGTTATAGATTTAAGTTCATCTTTATAAGCAGAATAATCCAAGACCTACAAAGGAAGCAATGGGTACAGAAGAATGACTACCATTAGCATTTTTACAAAGATGAGGACGAGCAGGTTAATCCTTCGAAGGGCAGTTGTTTCCGTCGCATTTTCCTTTTTACTTTCGGAACATGTGCCATGTAAGGAAAGTATTGTAGGGGAAACTCTTGTACCTAGGGCCAGCTATTTTCAAATGGCAATATCTTTACTTATAATTAACTTACAATAATAAAAATAGTTTGTATACATTAAGTTCTTTATTCTCTTTAAATAAAAATCACTTTAAGTATCGAAACAAAAAATTGGAAATGATACTGAAAATTTTTAAAAAAATTACAAATGGCCCTAGGTACAATAATACTATTGTACCTAGGGCCAGTTATTTTCAAAAACCGAAATTGTTGTTTACAATATAAAAAAACAATTTGTATGCATTATTTCTTTTGCGCTCAGTTTCTAAAGTCTTTGTAAGGAAGAAATGTTTATTATTCCACGCTTGATTCGCAAAACTGACACCAAAAGTAGGTAAAAAGCATTGACGTTCTGAGCTTCCAGCAGTTTTTAGTTAAGGCAATTTAAATATAACATCATCTCTGTGGATAACGTAAGTTGTATCACTGTGATAACAAAAATGTATTCGAATCCTTAGAGTCGTTTCAGATATTTAACAGTATACTGATCATCTGTAACGTCAACTACTTCTGCTATGTAAAAATGCTTTTGTTTTTTCCCATCTAATTTCGTCAAACAGAAATCTCCCTTTTCAAGTTGTCACTGGGCCTTTCATCAGCTATTGGAGAATCTGTGCTGCTTGCAGAATCTGAAGAGTCCATTTCAAGTGATTCCTCAGGTGTATCAGTGAGAATTCTACACTTGCCAGGTTTTTATCCCCCTCTTCTGGCAGTACGAGGTTTAGCCTTAAGAAAAGGATGCACTTGTTCAGGTGTTACACATTGGGTTGATTCACAATTTGATGTGGAAGGCGGACAATTAACAAATGCGTCCATCTTTTCTGTAACCGTTGCATTATCAATAGGTCTGCTCACAGCCAGACTCTTCAGAAGTTGATTCATCTGCAGTTATTGTGGGCTTGTCTGTTACGTAGGAACTCAAATATTCATCCTCACGAAATATATTCTCTTCAACTGCCCATATGCCTGATACTCTAAAACCAGACTGGATATTTGTAGGGGTAAAAGCCAAGGGATATGCTTTGCTAACATTCTCACATACATCATTAATTATAAGAGGTTTACCTGGATTTGTTTGCATCCAGTTACTGCAGGCTACGTTGTAATGTTTTTTAAAGGGCCCAAATACACCTCTGTCTAATGGCTGTAATTTATGACTAGTATGAGGCGCTATTGTCAGTAATACCATGCTATTTTCTTTTGCTAAGTTGATTGCATGGTTGAAGAAAATGGAACAAATTTTAAATATTAGATTTGTGCTAGAAAATCCTATTTATCTTCCCCATCCCCATTTTTATAAAAAGTTAACAGCACAGACAATAATATTTGTACCTAGGGCCATGGCTCTAGGTACAAGACAAGATATGGCCCTAGGTACAAGATGTTGTTCTTTTTGACAAAATGGCTTCCACAGCCAAAAATCTGCAAAAACCAAACTTTCTTTGTGTTTCATTTTTCCCTTTAATGATTACGAAAAATTATCTGCTATACATTAAAACATAAGTTTTCACTTACTTTCACAAAATAAGACTTCAGTTGATGTGAAAAAATTTAGTTTTGATCATCAAATCAAGACTTTCTTTTTTTATTTAACTATAGCTTTATCTTCCTTTCATTAAAAATAGCTGCTATGATTTGAAACAGTGTTGCCACTCACTCCAATGAGTAAAAATGCTGTAAAATAAAAATTACTTAAATAAAGCATGGTGGCCCTAGGTACAAGAGTTTCCCCTAATCATGAAAAAATTCGACTTTGAGATTTTGGTGTATTTACGCGTTTTGAAGTCTTCTAAATTCATTTACGCTATTTTATTTAATAAATACCTGTAGTGAAAAGCATATTTTCGACATTTATTTTATGAAGAGCAGATGAATTCCCTAATAAATATCCATCAAAAAAACTAATAGATTATAACAGTATTTTCCACGCTTTAGTATTTTGTAAAATTCAAATATATTAACCGTGATGCTAAAATAAGGGAGGAGGGCCCGATTATGGCAAACCGGGGCTTGGGGCAGAAGTCTGAATTGGGGCCCACACATGTTGTTACTGTGTCTGACAACTACTTTATGTATTTTTTCTGTGTTCGCACATAAATGTATCCAACATGAAATATATTAGATAAATGAGAATGTTTATGAACATTATAAACATATGAAGCATCAACATTATGAAATAAGCTTTATTAAAAATGAAGACTTAAAAAATACAACTAAAAGCCAGATTTTTTCATAATATTAAGTCATAATCGGCAAATTTCTATTTATGGGTGCCCCATTCTCGCTGGATAGCCACTTAAAAAAACTTCAGTGGGTCCGGCAACTTATCGCGTAATTACTTAAAATCTAGCAGCCATCCGACTTACCCACTTCTTTTTGCAGAAATCATTAATCTGCTGTGATATTTTTTTCAATGGAGAGGTAGGATTAAGAAAGACAAAAAAAGATTTTGATTACTCGTAACTTGTAAATTCATAACTGAAAAAAAAATTAGGCGTTTACTACATTGAAAAAAAACAAAAACAAAAAAACTTTAAACTGAATTCATATACTGTAATAATTTAGGGACTCCCTCAAAATCGGAGGCCTGGGGCATATGCCCCTCTTGGCCCTGCGATAATCAGGGCCTGGGGATAATACATACCCCACCGTGCGTCGATTCATCGATTACGAAGGTAAAATCCAAAACAACTTTAGGCAACACTAGAGGGATGGGTTTTTTTTTTAAATGTGCCCATTTGTCTTGTTATTATTTTATTTGTCGTCTCCTTCTGCATGCCGCTCGTGCAAGATAACATCCTGCGTTTCGCACATTGATGAATGAAAAACCATTAGCGCTTTCTCCCGCCCACCCTCAGTGGCTGCTGCTTCCGAATCAGCTGTTGCTCTGATCCAGAACTGAAGTGGTGTGATTCTTTTTCTAAACTTCCTCTGGCTGAAAGGCGAGTCGCACTCTCTCAAAAAAAGAAAAATAAAATAAAATAAAATAGCATCATGTGCAGTCTAACCTTGATTTAACGAATTGATTGGGACCCACAAATTCGTTCGTTAAATCGAATATCAATTTTTGTAAAGAGTATGGTATAAATCAGTGCGAAATATCCTTAAATATAGATATGAAAAAAAGAATGATTATTGTTTACTACGAGCTTAAAAATTATGAGTTATACATTAGGCGATCAACTTTAAAATCATCTAAATTCTTTAATGTTACTTGCTCTTAAAATTTAATACGTAATACATACATACATAGTTATTGGTATTTTGGAAAGAAATCCTTGATAGTGCTTTGTTTTGACTTTCCAAAGTTCTTTGTCGATATTTTCTAACTTTGTAAGAACAACAGCATCAATCTCGTCAGATAAAAAAAAAAAAAAAAAAAAAAAAAAAAAAAAAAAAAAATAAGCATTCAAGCTGCAACTGCTTCTCTCTCTGCTCGGAATGTCACCTTTTTCAATTCAATTTCCGTTTCTTCGTCATCTCTTCGCTGATTTCAGAATCTTCATTCTCTTTCTGATCACTATCGCAGACAACATACTCTGTAAAATTTCCATTACTAGGAAAATCTTCCCATCCAGGCATTTGGTCATCGTTATCCAAGGCGTAATTTTAAATGACTGTTTCTGTATCGCTGTCTTCATAGTCACTTGCTTTGTTTGGAAAAATGAGGAAAAAAAATTATTGTATTACGCACTTGGATTAGGGTGTGAAGGATTAAAATTTGCTTGCGAAAAATTCATAGTTTTATGTGTTAATTTTATTTCAACGATTTTTTTTCGTTAAATCAAAGCTAAAAATTCGTTAAATCAGAGCATTTTAGCACCCTTTTTGTCGGGACAAAAAAAAATATTTTAACTCTTGTGGCTCCAAAAAATGCAAAACTTGCCCTTATGCTTCTATCAATCTAATAGGCAATAGTACTAAATATCACAATTTTTGCAAAGTATATAATTGTATATATAAAATTTCATGTACTATCTGTAACATGGCTTATATTGGACAGACTCGCAACCCGTTACACATACGCATTAACCTGCATCGCAATAACGTAAAAAACTATTTATCCAATAGTCACCTTACCAATGTAGAATATGCTCACTTTCACTCCCACGGATTTGAAAATGTTACTATCGAAATTCTCGCAATACAAACAAATACATCTGAGCGGCTTTTCCTCGAATCACAATTAATCAATTGTCATAACACCTGTTATCCTTATGGTCTTAACCAAATAGTACATAATAAACACTTACATTATTATAATACACAATCTGATCCCTCCAAGTATACTCCTATTTATAACCTTTTAAATTTGTCCTTATATAAACGAACAAGTCGATATAAACGAGGAAAGCATAAAGCTACTTCTACTAACATATTGTCAAATAAGCACATTCAGTCTGAGTTATATACCTTAAATAAAAGATTTGAGGTTGACCATAATTGGCTAAAAATACGAGCCTACGTTTTCTCTTTAAAGAAAAAACACCTCTCAAAGTATTATAAAGTTTTCACTTCCTTTACATTCTCTGACCATTTTGCCCACTTGTTTTATGATTTAATAGTTACTCGTGCCAATGCACTAAATTACAATTTACTAGGTCACAATCGCAATAGTACTAAGCTAAATTCCAATTTTGTAATTAATTTCTCCAATCCTGTTTTCAATATGATTAACTTCAATAAACTTTTATCATCTCACTCTGACTCTTTCCCTTTACCGCATCTCAGCCTAAAAAAATCTTTCAAATACCCTATACCTATGGGTAGAAAGATATTTAATTATAACTCTTTCTGTAGGAACTTTGTACCCGATGATGAGGTACCCTGTCTTTGTACCAGTGGTCAATACAATTCTTATGTTAATTCTGATTTTGGACATATAGTTACCGGAGATCTTTCTATTATCAAAGATCTTAAACTTCAACGGATCATGAAAAGAGGTACTAAGTTTAGGTTACCCACTAAATACTGTATAGATGATATAATAGATACTTTTATTTATAATATAGACGTATATATATATAACACTTCAATAAAAAACAGCAAACCTTCCGCCTTCTTTAATGAATGGAAATTTAATATTATTGCTGACCTTAAAAAACAACTACTTTGTAAATTTAGATATACTAAAAATATAAAACTAAGCAATCAAATAACAGAGCTACAGAATAACTTTATCATTACTTATGTTGATAAGTCTAGCAATAACTACGCTATAATATGTAAGCAGTTATATCACAATCTCTTAGCTTCATCCATTAACAATAATCCAAATTTCAGTCTAACATCTATCTCTGAGATAACATTTAACAAAAAGATCTTAGCTTTCCACAAGTTACTTAAAATCAAGCATGACAATCTAAAATATCCCTACTTAGTGCTAATACCAAAGTTTCATAAAACGCCACTAAAATTCAGAACTGTTACTATAGGATGTAACACTTATAATAATGTAGCAAGCAAAATATTACTAAAAATACTTACTTCTATGCATGATCTGTACATAAAATCTAACACTACTTCTGTATCTATAGGTAATAGCTATGAACTAAAAAATAAGATTAATGCTCTATACGATGTAATTAATATATCAACTTATGATTTTAAAGACTTATTCAATAGTATACCACTAGACGACTTATACAATATAATATTGAATCTATTTATACATAGTAATAATAATATAACCCTGCCTTCTTACATAGATACTATGTATTTCGAAAATCTTTTAAAGTTCATAATCTATAATAACTACATTCTACATAATAATAAATTATATAAGCAAGTTATAGGAATTCCACAAGGTGGTTCCAATTCCAGTTACTTAGCAGACCTATATTTATATAATTATGAAAAAAATTACAATAATCCTTCTCTTATAATATATAGGTACATAGATGACATAATAACAATAGCTACTGACAATACTTATAGTGATACTGACCACCTACCCATAGCCTACCATTCAGCCCTAGAACTAATAAAAAATCATAATAATAATAGAATAATTAATTTTTTAGACTTACAAATTAGAATCAATGACGATAAGAGTCTATCCTTTAATATATATAATAAAAGAAATGACTTTAATTTTCAGGTCAATACCTTCACTCATTTCAATTCATGTATGCACACTTCTGTGTTTAGAAATATTATCTCTAATCATAAGTATAGAATAGAGTCTCTATGTACCAATAGTTTTAAGGCTAATAACTTAACTGACCTATATAAAACTGCTATAAAATATAATTATCCCAGTAAATTTCTAACTTCTATTTTATATCCTCTATGTAATCAAAAAAACTGTATGTCCTAATCAGAATATTGGTTGGTGAGGATGGGGTTGGTTGTTGGTTCTTTCTATATTTAAAAAAAAAAAAAAAAAAAAAAAAAAAAAAAAACCATAAAATATATATCTATATATTTTATTTAAAAAAAAAAAAAAAAAAAAAAAAAATCTATTCTTAAGAATGGTTGATTACTGGTACTTTTTCCTTTTCATGTGAGTCTGTAACCAATGAAGCCAAACAGAGTACTGTTCTAACTAAATATTTTACAATTATATTAGCATAAATAGCAATAATAAATGAATATATAATTATTATAAATATCATTATTGTTAATATTATTGCTACAGTTTTTCTCCATTTCCACAACCTCAACTAAGTACTTCTTAGCTACTGCAGCTAGTACTACGTAAAACATAGGCTAGATATACTAGTGTAATATTTATTTTATTATTTATTCATTTAATTATTACCATTTTTATTCTTTTTATTTATTCATTTAATTATTACCTTTTTTTATTTATTTATTCTTTTCCTTTCCATACTTCCAAAGTATTATTAATATATCATTTTTTATTCACACTCCATGGCATTACTTGTCTATTGATTGCATTAAGCCTTCTCTGATGGCAACATGCACTAATACTGCCTCCATTACTGAGCTTTGATCTTCGTGTCGGTCCACTTCCTCGTTGTTTTTTTCTAATAGCTACGGTCGCGCCCCCAAGTTACAAAAGGACCCTAATTTTGGTCAGGTAACTTGCAGAAACCTAGCTATTATTGTTTTTTTCGATTAAATTGAAATGTGTGTGCGGTGGCGCCTGATGATAGAGCACACCATTTCAATATTAACTCCATTTTCGGACTATTTCTGATTACATGTGATTAGGCTTAAAAGCACACCAGTTCTAATTTGGCGCTTTATATTCAATTTTTCCACTCTTTCATTGCCTTAAAAGGCTATATTTAAACACTTATCCGGAATAAGCTCGTTAATTGGCACCATGTGCTATCTACTTTTTTATTTTTTATATTTTCTTCACTTTATCATTGGATTATCTTGGGATTTCACTTTACGTAATAGTAACCAAAAGCTATTATATATTATATATATATATATATATATATATATTCGTTAAATCAAAGTACGTTAAATCGAGGTTCGACTGTATATGCACGGACTTTGTACAGAAATGGGGAGCTTTAGCCTTCTCTAATATTTTTCCAAGGTGAAGTAAGCAGGCAAACCTGATAATTTCATCTTTAAATTACACAAGTTTAGCCCCCAGTGTTGGGTTTGGAAAAAGTTCCAGCCGAACGAGACCACAAAATGTTCATATTTGTGTGAATCTGCTCTAAGTCACTTTGTTAAATCCCTAATAACCAGTTCATAACGTCAAGGGGATTACAAGCATTCTTTATTTGTTTATAGTTATTTATTGAAGCTATGCTAGAGATTTTTACATGACTTTAAAATGCCCCACTTTTTTCAGCATTTTTATTGCGCTTTGATCGGCGATTAGCCAAAAAATTTACTACAATATCTGGCCCACGCATACAGTGTGAATTATACAAATTTAAGAAAAACTGGGAGTTAGCAGAAATTTAGATAATAAAATTAAATTTTAAAAAAAAGTTCACATAGGCGATTCCCTTGATGATATCAACTGAAATGCCCATTATTGTCTCAGGAAAAAAAAAAAGAAAAGAAAAGAAATTATTAACAGGTACTTCTGACCCGCGTGCACACACACACACACACACACAAATAAATAAACAAACAAAAGCACATTTATTTACATTTTGCATGTGGCAGCATAGTCTACATCGAAAAGTCTGGACACATTTCATTGACGTTTATTAGGCGATCGCATTGACAATTCGCTCGCGTAAATGTGTCGAGTCCAATATCTGTATGCTGTTGACAGTGTTATTGACATAACCCTAGAAAAATAAGTCGAGAGGTGTTCAATCGGGACTTCTCGGATGCTATAGCACAGTACCGGCTCTACCAGTCGGGGAATGCAGCTGCCTCAGTGACGTCGGACATGCTCCGTAACACCTGATTAGAGATTGATTATCGACCTAATGTGTGCTACTTGAAACTTATTTAGTTAAAATTCTATCAAACCCTGCACATCACATCGAAAGAATTTCCGTTTAATGTCATTAAATAAGATTAAATGAAATAGATCCAGCCTTTTTCGATAACACAGTATAAGAAGTACCGAAGTCACTCCAACTAGAGGGAAAATTGCAAACGTTTGAATATAAACTCAAGTCTACTGTTGCCCTTCTCTCAAAGAAATTTACTTGTCCTCAACCAGTTTTGAACAGGATTACGCTTAAATAATACAATACAGCAGGGACGTAGCCTGAAGGAGGGGGAGCCATGTGGGCACTGGGCCATGGGCGCCCATAAGGGGGGTGTCAAGGTAGGGCACTCCCCCCCCCTCTAGATTCCTTATGATGTGAACAAAATGGCATCACAAAGCAAAATCAGAACTGAAATTATTGCTACAAGTTTGAAATTTGCCTCTTCCCCCCCCCCACCACCATTAGAGATTTTTTTAAGTTTGCCTTCCCCTTGAAAAATTTCTATGGGCACTCCCCGAAATTTTAGTTTTTATTAAATGGATGATAATAATAAATCGAGAATTTTTGTGAGAAATTTACCAATTTCGGCTTTTGGGCACACCCCCCCCCCCCCCCCGAATTTTTTTTTTTTTTTCGCTACGTCCCTGCAATACAGCAGCTCAACGATCATGAACAGAAGTAAATAAACAAAAATTAACCCTTGCAAATATTGAACTATCCAACTTTTTTATCGTTCTTCTTCCTCTCTTGAAGAGAGAATATTGAGTTGAACTCTCTAGAAAAGCTTTTAAAACATCTATTTTTAAAACCAAATATCAGTTTTGCCTTTCCTATGTGACAGCTGACTATATGCGTGAGCAGATGTGCAGAAATAAAAAAAAAAGTGGGCCAAATGCACGAAACTTTCGGACGTAGGCAAAGATCAGGGACTTCTTCAAAGGAAGATATATCTCCCACCGCGCGTGGGATGATGATGCTGTTGGAAGATCTTTTTTTGGTCATGGATGTTTTCGTTTCACAAACTTAACTGACTCTTATTCTCTAACCGCCAAGTTCGTAAGTCTTTTTGTTAGAGCTTTTCAACCTCTAGAATATACAGGTTGTCCCAAAAAGGTGGTAACGGGCTTTAATTCTTTATCGATTAAGAGATAAGTGGTATGCAGTGTAAATTGAAAAAATGTTAAAAATAAGGTCGGAAATTATATACTCCGTTAAGAAAAAATTCCTCTCGTTAATTTTCAAAAATTTACACGTTTTAAATTTTCATACGACCCCCGTATGAAACAATTCCCAATTAGTAAAGTGAGCCCCACACACGGGGTGACATATAAAATTTGAAAACTATACCTTAAGAAGCGTCAGAGATATGAAGATAAATATAACGCTGACTTTTCTATGGCTCTCGAAGGAAAACAATTACGACGAATGATCGCATTTCAGGGGTCGTGCAGAAATTACGAAAGAAAATCTTTTTTTCCACTGTAGGATGTTTACATACAAAATCACCTCTTTCTTTAAAGATATCTCTGCGACTTCGTATGATAGAAGGCTCAAATTTAGTACATCACCTCATGAGTGAGTGTATGGGGCACATTTTACTAATTGGGAATGCTTTTGTACGGGGATCGTATAAAAATTTAGAAAATTTAACTTTTTGGAAATTGACGAGAACTTTTTCTTGACGGAATCTTGTTTCCCACCTTATTTTGAACATTTTTTCTTCAAGCCCTCAGCCTTCGATAAAAATATCGAGGGAGCTGAGCCCCCTCAAAAATTCCGCTCCAATCTTTCTACTGTCAAATAATTTATTTCCTATATTTGTTAAGACTCAAAGAATGTGATGCTATACTATTATGCGATAAGGCGAATGGCTGCTGATACGGAGCTTTTTCACAAAGAACGCAGAAGTTTTTTTTGAGCAGTAACCGTCTCAAATGAATTGGTCAGAAGTACCCATAGGTCCGTTTTTAAACTCCCTGGCGTCCTAGGTTGTCCCAAATTTGAGAGCACTTCAAATTGTTAACCTCCCCCCATATATTTCCAGAGCAGCCCCCTCCTTCAGTTCTTACCTTGCCAGTTTTGGTTTGGGAAGGACCTTTCTTTGTTGTTGCTCTTTGAAGAGTCTCCGTTATCCACCACCTCTGGAATCGACGCGTAAAGGCAACTTTCCACTTCGAGCGGTTTCGGTCGTACAATGTTTTTTGAATGGGGATATTTGGTCACGTTTTCCTGCAGCCGACAGTGGACTGTCCGCCACCGAACAATAGATGGGGGAGGTGTGAAATCGCAATATTATTCACGGTCACATATATTTCCAGAGCAGCCCCCTCCTTCAGTTCTTACCTTGCCAGTTTTGGTTTGGGAAGGACCTTTCTTTGTTGTTGCTCTTTGAAGAGTCTCCGTTATCCACCACCTCTGGAATCGACGCGTAAAGGCAACTTTCCACTTCGAGCGGTTTCGGTCGTACAATGTTTTTTGAATGGGGATATTTGGTCACGTTTTCCTGCAGCCGACAGTGGACTGTCCGCCACCGAACAATAGATGGGGGAGGTGTGAAATCGCAATATTATTCACGGTCCCCAATTACCTTTCGTCGGTTTAATACCGGAGTATCTCCCTCTTCCTCTGCGGTGGGTAAAATTTATTGCTTACAAGTGAGAACTGGCCATTAAAGTGTTCCCACTGACTCCCTACTACGTAACGGCTGGCGGAAACCGCTCGAAGTGGAAAGTGGCCTTAACGGGCTGGAAACTGGTAGTCGCAAGGAAGGATAGTGGCATGATTTGTCCACTCTTGTTCATTTCTTACCTTAAGGCACAACGCCCTCCTCCCCCCCACCGTTTTGTAGATTATCACGGTAATCGACTAAAGACCTGAGTACACTCCCGACATGTTATGTTCTGATCTTTCGTCTCCCTCGCACCGCCCATTGACGCATGCGTAAATTGATTGGACCAATCTTTCAACAGTTTCAACGAAACGTTTTTGTAAAAATTAAAAGCATTTTGTGAAATCGATTTGATTGAATCAAACAAACTTTTGTCAAATCAAGGAAACAAAACTACCAAACTGTTTCACCAAACAAATTTTGTTAAATCCAACTAAACACTTTTTAGCGTTCAAAATACAGCATGTGCAAAATATAGCATTTATTGAATTTTTGTTTCTTTACTTGCTGCAGTGGAATCAGAAAACTTAAATTTAAGCGTTAAAAGGCTTATCAACACTGCTGAATCTGTTTTTGTTTGTTTGTTTTTCCCTTAAGCACGAGCCGGACTCGGGCTTGCAATCAGTCATGTTACAAGGTATCGGCCCATCGGGATATGTCTATATTTTCAGGTAGGCGTATCGAGACCTGAAATTCCATTACAATTCGAAGCTCATGTTATTTCTCATCATCCTACTACAAGGAATTAAAATTTAGATAGCATGGAGATTTCCCTGCCCCATTTCCCGGATGATGAATAATGTCGTGTTTGCAGCTTCTAAACATCTCCCCCCCCCCCCCCTCCAAACTTCAGCGTGTTTCAGGAGTGTGTCGACAACCCGGGTTTTGACAGCAGCTGTCCGTTTGAAAGTGTTATCGGCTGCAGATTTTTAATATGTTGGGATAACTATTAAACAGACGTGTGAAGGCGCGTGAGTGGCATTTAGCGTGGGACTTTTAACATTTTCTGGAAGGAACGATTTGAGATAAACAAGGATTTATTTATTTTTTTTTTTCTCTTTCTCTGTTTGGAATCGACAGACGTGATACATCGAAAAACGAAGGAACTAATAGGGGTAAATGTTTGAGTAAATTGGATGTTTTCGAGTGTAAGGCATATTTTCCTTCTTGAGTCGGTGTTGTAGCGGGAATTCGTTCTGTGTGTGAAAAACGTTGGACGAAGTAAGCTGCACGCACTTGTTTAAAATCGAAATGCTAAGCAAATGCCGAGTTCTGTTCTGATGCACGCTTCAGTAATGCTTCGACTTTCAAGTGTTTTCGACGGGTTTGTTTGGAAAGGCGATGGCAGTTCACGACGCCTGTGTCATTTAGAACTATTTGTAATTTTCGAGGAGTTTCCCCATCATATTTTCGATCCTCATCAGAACATACTACTGAATATTGGCGCCACTCAGTGTCTTCTAGCCTCACCATGGCACAGTGGTTATGTCACTGAAAATGGTAGATGGACGAAGTGTGAAGGTTCCGGGTTCGGGTCCCATCCCTCGGCTGTCGATTTAACGGTTTGGAGTTCTGGTAGGTTTTCGCCAGATGCAACGTGAATACGCTTTAGAACCCCTTAAAAAGTCCTCCTACCAAGGTATCCCCCATCCTTGCCAGATCGCCGTAGCGTAGAGTTGCCACAAACAAACATTGATTGACAGTGACTCTAACGACTGCCGAGAGCACTTTCGGAGGAACCGATAAGCGTAACTTCGGGCAACTTTTCCTCAATTTTTTTTTTTAATTTTCAACATTTTTCTGAATTTAAAAATAATTTTTCCTTCTCTATTTTTCAATTCAATATTTACCCCCCTCCCTTCCCAAAATTTTCAGTCACGCTACGCCTACGGTAGCTGTAACTTCATGTGCATAGTCTGTTGAGAATCTGGCAATAAACCTTGGAAAAACTGTTAGAAATATCGTTTGAAATTTTTCTAACTCTTCTAAACGTAATATGTGGCTAGAAAATAAAACAGACCTTTAAAAGTGTACCATAATCCATGCGTCGTCTTTATTTGTCTTCCATATCTTGTTACATTATGTTGGAAAGATTTGCAGTGGTCGTCCCTGTTGCGTCAAGGATCAAGCAAACAACCGTCCGATTAGGCCTCAAACACTAGGCTACCTCGGCCCGTATTTTACATTTTTACGCTAATTGTGATGGCATAACTGTGTCTCCCTCTGGATTCGCAGTCCTCCATTTTCAGGCTAAGGCTGCGTTGTTGATATATTGGCTTCGCGGCTATCTATGGGGACGTGTCTCCCCCCACCCCCCATTGCTTTTGTCGTATTAATCTTAACTGTTAATAAAGATACAGAAAAAAAGAACATTGTCCGTATAAATTAGCTCTCCGTCTTCCCCCAATTATCGGCAGGTAGAGACTCTTTGCGCAGACATGTGCGTAGTTCATTGTGTTACAGTCATCTTAATCGTACTTGGATGGAGCATGCCTTTATAAGTTGTGCTTTCTTTTTTGCAGACACGAAGACATCCGGCGCTCTCTGGAGGTACTGGATAGCGTGCTGGCAGAATTCGACGACTGCCTGGAATCCTGGGACAACGTAGCGCTCGACAAAGGGACTTCGGACAGTGATCCTCTCAGGTGAGAAACCAGAAGGGTTTTGTCTTTCCCGTCTCATTGTTGGAGAGCCAGGAACCTGTTGAAAGAGAATGATACTTCTAAGAACTCTGTTAGCAGTGAATCCTCCTGAGTGTTTTGCAAGATGAGAAAAAGCCTTCACCCCTCTGACTATCCAACAAAATCGAATTGTTACTTGTACTGGTAACAATTTTTTAATATAACTGTCCAAGATTTACGTTTTCAAGACGGAAGTTAGCCCATTTACGCCCAGAGCCTTATTGTCGCATGGGCAAATCGGGACTTTGACCAGGGCCCCCCCATTTCAAATATTGTTCTGAAATATACGTTTTATATCAAAATTTTATGAAAAATAAAACAAATTTCATAGATGGGGGCCCCAAAATTCATCAATGCCCGGGGCCCCCGTCGGTCATAATCAGGCTCTGTTTATGCCTAGTGTCCCTTTTTTGGGACGGCATTTCCGCTGGCAGTCAGAAACGTTATTTATTTTTTCCTAGCCTTTATTCACGAGTATTGAACCTCAACTCCACAAAATATTTTAACATGACCCAGTAGGATGTTGACATTTCAATTTTTATGCATAATGATTTTAAAAGAAATCATCCTTTGTCCAAGAAGTTGATATCTAAAATTTATCTTTCATTGCTACTATTAGCAAAAATCGAAGAAAGGTGCAAAAATATCTGGACACAAAAGGGTTAAATGCAAATATTTCAGCGTCTTATTTGTTTCGACCCGTTCGTTCCCCTCGTTGAAGAGACAGCAGCGATTCCCCTTCCCTTCTGTGTCCATTTCTGGGCAGTAATAAGAATTCTACCAGTCCTTGAAATTGGCCTCGTGCTACGTAGCGTTTCGGTTTCGCTTTCAGTCTGCTGTCTGCCCCTTTCAATCCCTTTTCCCTGCCTAGCCCGGGGGCCTCTACGGCAGGTATGAGGAATGGGATGCCCAGCCGTCTGAATCATCCGGATTCCTTTCTCCTGCTCTTCCGCGTCTCGCGTTATCTGTCGAAAAGGATCCTTCCCCTTCCGAGATAACCCGTGCTGTACGAAACGGGCGTTTCCAGAGATTCCTGTATGATCACGTGTCTGCTACATATATTTCCAGAAATGTTCCTTTTATTTATTTATTTTAAATCAGTTCTGGTTATCTAGTGCGTTGATGAATGGATTTATCCTGAGGAGTGGAGGACAGATCTTAATCTCAGGATCTGATTAACGCACAGGCCAACTAGGCCTCGGCCTAATGTCACCAAGTTTTAGGGGGCCCAAAATGATTCAAGTAGTTTTAAGCTCTTCAAAAAATAGCTCAAAAACACCAGTGACAATAAATAAATCTATGCAATTTTACAACGCCAGTGCGCTGTGATAAAGTGCTTGTTTACACTGTATTCAGGGAGGAAGAAATGTCATGTTAAGGTCCAAAGCATTCTACAGTGGGACAGTCAGGGACGCGACCTCGTCTGAAGCATAACTTCTGAGCATTAGAATTTTATGGACTTAAAATAAAAAAAATTATTGAACAGAGGGCCCCCCTCCCCTCCTTATTTGCAACAAAAATTTGTACCCTGTGACAAAGTATGACCGTATAGCGGCCCGCAAAGAGTACTTGGCTTCCGAATGTCTTAGTCAGGCTCTGCTTAATGTACATATGCATTTTTAAAATGCATTTCGTGTTAAAGTGGTTTACTTTTTATCACTATGCAACTAAGCTAAGGTGGCACAGCGTTTGCATTAAAAATTGCAATCCATACTGTTTTGAAAGATAATGCTGTTTGGAAGAGAACAATCACGATTCACAAATCGTGTTTTTCTGTTTATTTCTTAAAATCCTTGTTATAAAGTGCTATATTTTTTTGTAGAAGAATGTAGCTTCTTCAACCGGTAGAGAGTACTTATGTCATTTTTGATAAACAGTGACGTGTTCCACAATTTTGCACAATACTGTAACATCGTCATCGATTCGCCGTTCTTCAGGTTTTAGATCAGTGGTTCCCAAACTTTTAACGTCCCCCCCTCAACAAAGACTAAGTTAACGTGCCACCCCCCTCCTTCCTCCACATTTTTCACCATACATTCAGTTTTTACACGCAAGTAGTTTTGCCATTTATAAGAGTGACCAATATAACTTGTAAAGGCACAGTTTAGATTTTTTGAGTCAGTAGCATAATTTGATCACTTTATAAACTGTTTAAACGTTGCATTATACCTGAAAAGTATTTTCGTTTTTTAAAGTTCATACCCATATTGTGTAGGGGGGGGGGGCTGGCACCAATAAAAAGCAAATAATGTATCGTGTACTGATAACTAAATATTTCGTGAATGATCCATATAAAAACATAAACCTATTGATTTTGAGAAAAATTTTATCTTTTTTGCAGTAAAAATATTTTAAGGGTGTACCACAACGGCATGTTCCCACTCAAGACGTTTCCACATACTCTTAAAAAATATTTTATTTTAATGCAATTTTTTATATGTATATATATAGAGAGAGATGTGTATGTATACGTACACCCATTCAGTGGCACACACAGGATTTTCTCATGGTGGGGGTCCAACACATCAAGCTGTGACACCATCTAACTGAAAAAATGCTGATTTTTTTATAGATTTATCGTAACCCCCTTTTATTGAGATTTTTATTTATGTCTTCATTCTGGAATGTGATGTAGTCTAACATATTTAAAAGTCAAAAATTACATGACGATTTAACGAAGGAAAATTGACAACTCTTTAGGAAGGGGTCTGGACACTGCCACCTAGATATAGAATGCCTAACCACTGCTACGTCACTAAGCCTTTACGTCATCAGTTGGCCTTCTAAAGGTGACGTCATCACAGATTAATTTTCATAAAGTAAAACTATTCGAAATTTCTGGTGAAATTTCTCTCTCATAACAACATTTTAATGAATTGAGATAGGAAAATTAATTTTACAAAAAAGAGCAGTTTTTAACTGTAACTAATTATATAATATAATAAAGGAGTACATCGCAATGAATTGTTTTGTGTCACGAACGTATTTTAATTTTTATCTTTCACTTAAGATACTTTTTAATATTTGTAGCATTCACCAGAAATCTAAAATACTTTTACTTTATGAGAATGAAAGTGTGGTAACGTTCATTACTAGAAGGCCTATTGATGACGTCAAAGCTTCAGCGCTCAGGCTTTCTGTATCTCGGAGGCAGTGGTCTGGACCCCTTGGACCCCTCCCTTGTGTGCGCCACTACACCCATTATCTGTTTGTTAGCATACGTACATTCATTATGCTTTTTTTTTTTCAAAAATTTCCCCATATCCTGCCACCGCCACGAATTTTTTTTTTTTTTTTTTTAACGTTAACTTGCGGTAGCGCCCCCCCCCCCTTCACATTGTTCAGCATACATTCAGTTTTTTAATCTTTAACGATGTACATTTAGTCGAATTTTCTACAAAATAATGTTATCAGTAAAGTTTGAATGAACATTTTAAGCGAAAATGGATATATTTTTGAGTAAAAATGAGAATAAATTAGGCGATTTTTTAAAATCGTGCATCATTACTTGCACTTTGGTTTTTCTCGTGCCTCCCCTGGAAACTCTCTGCGCCCCTTGGGGGGCGCGCCCCACAGGTTGATAAACGCTGCCTTAACCACAATAAAAATTTATAAATGTAATACTTTACTTATAATAATACTTATCAATATAATGCTACTTATCTATAAATCAATTTTTATCATAAAAGTTTTCAGATTTTTCACTTTTCTAAAGTATATATGGATCTTAGTTTTCTAACGACTTCTGAAGATTAACTTTTTCATTCCGATTCTTTTGAACTCTGATATTCGTCTTCACTCAGAATCACTTTCTTTTTCTTCTCCTTCTTCCTTTTTTTTTTTTTTTTTTTTTTTTTTTGAGAGAGAGAGAGACCACCAACGCGTCCCTCTGGAAGAAGTTATAGGGTCTCACTGCTATAAGGCTTGCTCTTTTTCATTGGCCTTTATCTAGAGCAGATCATATAAGGGCACTGCTTAAAAGAAGCCCCCCTTTGCAAACCCATAAAATCTCATTCCAAGCTCCAGGAGAAAGTAATTTATTTCAAGCCAGCACTTCAAAATGACTTAAAGAGGTAGCACGTGTTTCTGTTTACACACTCACACTTCCATGACCCGAAGTCACAGTTGTCATCCTTTGAGAACCAAAATTGGGGAGTTTTTGCTTTGGACACAATTTACGACATAAATGGAAAACTAAGCTGTAAATAGATGGGACTATTTACAGGACTAAGAAAGGGCAATTTTGGAATATGTAGGAATTTTCTTCTTATAGCAAATTTACATCAGAAAAATAAGAAATTATATACTGAATTTAAAATACCGATGTTAAATCTTAACTGAAATGAAATTTTATATACCTTTATCCAAACACTTGCACATAATTTATAGTTTATGGGAAGTATAAGCACGTATGTTTGCATCCCTTTTGCGATCACCCGTCGAAAAATTATCGAAAAAATAAAAATGGCGCTATATAAATAATTTTTTTAAAGAAATGGTGGATGTTGGGGGAACATTTTTTTCTTGGAATAGACACTGAATACTGTAATAATTACGATTATAGTTGAAATTAGGCGCGACAAGCCGCGACACCCCTTCAAAAAGCTTTTTGAAATGTGGATCTTTGAAAAAAAATAAGAAAAAAAAGTTTACAATTTTTTAAAATAAAGTCATATTATTTTTTCAAGCTAATAGATACATATAATCAAAATACATATATTTTACTACAATTATACTTAGTATCAAATCAGTAAATTAATTTAAAGAGCCCGTAAAAAATGCAAGACGAAGTAATAGGAAACGCTGAAATCTCTTGCCGTAAATGAAGAAACTTGCTTTTAAACCGAGTGTTGCATCTTTTGGATATGAATTATGGTCGAAAAACATGCATTACATGATGCATCAGTTACTCGGCTATCCAAAAACATATATATTACTGTTTTTAAACAAATTTAAAATTTTCGCTTTTTGGCCAGGATTTTGATACGAATACTCCACTGTGCGGCGTAACGAAGACTATTGCGCCCATTGCGGTCCTTTTAATGTTATTGGAAGGTAACACTCCCTTCCCGAATTCGGACCTTCCGTTTACTCTCACATTTTTTCAAGTTTCGTGGCTTTTGCCACCACCCCCCCCCATCTTTGTTTTTTAGGTTGCTTGCAGACCGGGGCAGTCCGTCACCCCTACCCGTTGGCCCAGTCGCCACTGACTTTTGTATTTATTTCACGAACTTATACTAAGCATTGTTTAGTTATCTTATTCAGTTTTATTTTTAACTTTCAAAAATTGGAGAGTGATATTTATTAATTTTTGATATTCCTTCCTAGGATATACAAAACTAAAGAAAATACTCTAGATGCTGTGAACTTTTCGTACGTTAGCCAAGCAACAGATGGCAGCACTAGTCATGATTCTGGACTTTCACTACAAGAACAGGTTGGTAATTACACTCTTTAATAACGCACAAAAACTCATGCATGATCGAAACGATCGCGGTCAAATATTTGAAACTTGCGGTCATCTGTGTTTTATTTATATGAGGTATCAGTTGCAGAACTGACGTGTTTATTCTGAGGTAAGTAATTTGTTGCTCTTTCATAAACAACTTGGAAAAAATATTTGTTATTTATTCTTCGCTTATAAAATTTGCATACAATAAGTTAAAACTGAGGGGGAAAAAAGAAAAATAGTTTTACTTTCACACTTTTTATTTAAAAATATGAGCTATTATTTTTAATTCTAATTAATATTTTCACCCTTTTTCCATTAGAAAGAGTATTCAATTTGTGAATTTAGAATAAAAATCTATTTTTAAGTATAAATGAATGTTTATGCGGTGAATTAATTGTAAATTACATGCATGAAGATATAAATATTTAATTAAAAAATTATAATAAATATTTTTAAAAATTAGTTGTTAATAGTGGTGTTATTATAATGAACTGCACTGTAGTTATCTAGTAATGGAAAATATAAAATTTAATTGTATATTATCTCTTTCATTAGAAAAAGTTCCTTTGCATACTGCACTTAATAATAAATGACGTGTAAATTACTTTGTCTGAAGTAGTTGACTGCAAAGGCCCATCCAGGGGGAGGGCGCAGGACCGTCCCTCCCCGTTGAAACATGCACACGATAAAACGGCTCTCTGATAATGATATGTATCATACAGTTATGAATTTATATTAAAATTTTGTCCCCCCACGCCCCCTGTCTCACAACCCTTGACTCTAAAAATTCCCCATGCTTCTTCACAAACTGTATTATGTGCCCCAAAATATCTTAATATAACTTTCAGGGGGGAGGGGAGAGAATTTACTATTGTACAGAAACTGCATTGCAGAATGTTATTCCTGAGTATTTCGTAACTCGCATTCTGTACTCTTCGAATGTCAGATGTAATTTCATTCTCTTAAAAAACTGTTCAAATATTTTCATTCTTTCATAAAAAGTCTTGACAACAGACGTGAATGAATACTAATACAGCTGTATCCCAGAATGAGCGTTATTATTCAATATGTTTATGAAGAAAACTTTTTATTCATCTATATTATCCGAGAGGAGCATTTTTCTTATTTGGCATTTTTCTTCATTCGTCAAATGAAATAAAAAAAATTATTTATTAATGGTTGTTTGCTTTTACCTCCTTTCTCAAAATACCTTTTTATCAGATCTATATTTTAATTGTTTTAGATTTGTTTAGATTCTATTCTATTTCAGTATTTTTAACTGCCAAAATGTTTATTCAGCCCTCGTAATTTCTAACATATCCGCATTCAGATAAATTTTCCTATTCTGTCCTTTCATATATATTTAGAGACAGGAGCCTAGCAATCGCCCAGCGGCACGACCTACGGCATTTTTATTGTAATAGGTTTACCACCACAATTTAGGTTCTCATTATAAGGATTTTCTGTCCTTAACATCGCATCTAGAAAAGTTCTTTTACTTGTTTGCTCTCAATCTTGTCTACCTTAACAATTCTTCCATATCTACCTTACGTAAATTAAAAAATAATTGGGTTTATATATATTTATCTTCCAAGTGTTCATGGTTGGTGTTTTTCAAGGGGCGCCGCACCCTGCATTCCCTCTTTTTTTTTTTCCACGTAGGATTACGTTTCTTAACGGTTCCACGTAAAGACTTTTTTTTCACATTTTCACGAGTTTAAATTAAATAATTTTCTTCTACTGAACCATGGAGGATTGAAATATTTAAATTGATCATTCCGCACGAATTGCTTTTATTTTTAGGCTCGAGCATGATCTTTAATTTTTTTTCTTTTTAGTTATGTAATGGCAACATTAGTTTATGAATTTTTAAAATGGAAGATTTGTTACGATCAGGGTTCGACTAAGGCTATTCGGAGGCCCTGGGCCTAGTCCTTTTGGGCGTCCCCTGTATGGTTATACCTTTTTGGTCATAACACTAATAGTCATATAGAGTACAAATATTTCTTCGCAGTGGCATACATAATTTGGGGGGGAGGAGCGATTGGGCTTCGAACTGAACTCTTCTCCAAAAGGTTGTCTAACTTAATTAAAAGCTCAGAAATTGTAAAATTTTAATGCGCAGAAGTTGTGCTTCGAATGACGTCGCGTCAATGATGCTCCGTGGCGAAATGCATGGGACCTTAACATGACGTTTGTTCTATCCCCTAAATTCAGTGCAAACAAGCACTTTTATTCGGCGGTGTGTGTTGTAATGTAAAAGTGCATCGCTGTATGTATTTTCATTAATATTTTTTATGGTAATTTTTTTAAAACTAAACTATTTTAGTTACTTGCGTACCCTAGGCCGCAGCCTACTTGGCCTGTGCGGGAATCGAGGCCTGTTACGCAACATGAATTGAAGCACAGTTATACCGTGTTAATAAATGTAGATCAAATTATATATAAAAAGTCATCATTCTTCAAAGAGCGCCTCTCATTTAACTAAACGATCAATAATTCTACGTTAATACATCCTGCGATAGTTTCAACAGAAGAGACTACTTGAACTTTTCCCAGTGCCTATGCGCCCTGCTCTTTCTATAAAGAAATATATGAGGACTACTGCGGAGATCAAAGACCCTAACCAGAGAAGTAACGACGGCCACAAAAAGTTTGTTGTTTCGTCTTTGCGACGAGGGAAATTAGTAGCTTTATCCGTTATGCAGTAACATACTTAACCCTTTAACGCGCAGTGTTCTCGCTCTGGGAACACCCAACTCCGACGTTTTGACTGTTGCCAGTCACGAAGAATAGATTTGATTTCTATCCAAATAGTTGCGGGTGTGACATAGCTCCCCGAGCATCCTTTACTTTTTAAGCACGTCATTTCCCGTAAAAACAATGGTCACGATTATTTTTAACAGCACTGACATCTGCTGAAAAATGGAAGAATGCGAGAACAGCTGAACAGATTGCCTAATGCTGAAAAAAGGGCAGCCGTTGCCATCGCTCGACTTAACGACCAGCAAGATGGCGGACGATCGAAACGTTCATCGCGTGCCACAGATCTAGAGACCCTTTTTTGACGAGAGATGGCTGTGCGCACAGCCAGCTGTCGTCAAAAAACGGGTCTCTAGATCTGTGGCACGCGATAAACGTTTCGATCGTCCGCCATCTTGCTGATAGCTAAGTCGAGCGATGGCAACGGCTGCCCTTTTTTCAGCATTGGGAAAGGGTTGCGCCTCAAAGGGTTAAGCAACTATAAGGTTGCGTTGGAAAACGTCAATGCTTTCGACGTAATTTGCCTCTCTTGCTCTCGCCTCACGATGGTTTTTTTCACCTCAAACGTACCTGGAACCGAGATGCGTTGAATCATTTTCGTCGTGACTGGCTATCTATGCCGGTTAAACCATTTGCATGATTCTGTCTGCTCCCCCCCCCCCTCAAATATGAACAAAAGCTTTCAAAGGAATGAAGGATTCACGGTTCCCAAAAGATGACGAAATCTCTTTTTATAGACTCTTCGGGAACGCCAATGACCTACATACGCGATACAACAAGTGGACAGCACTTCTTTAGGCTTCGCTTTTTTTCTTTTTCTTTCCCTCAGAAATATGTATGTAAGCAACCTTGGGAAATGCAAATGTCCCTTTTGCAGGAAAAATAGTGCAGCACTGGGAATCTGCGCCACTTGCCTGCAGAGACAATATTTCTGTTCGTTCGCACTTTCTTACAACACAATTCCTGTTTTAAAAAGCAGCTGAATTGGAAGTGGAGTCCATTCTCTATTTCAGCGTGTTTTCGAATCCAAACCGGGTAGTTATTTCGTAACGGATTAATACTCCTCGGTGGCCTTCTATCTTGAATGGATAGCGAAGTCATTCCAGTTCGCATTACGCTTTCGTGTACGTATTTCAACACCGTCATTCAAGAAATGTAATCTGATGAATGCTTTTCGGGTTTCCAACGTCGGTTTGTCTGTCTGTGCTGTAACTGCCGTATATATGTTATTCCTATGTAGTGTGCCAGGCACCCAATTGAAATGGTTGTAAGTAGTATTTATAGTTTTTCTACAAGAATACCCCAAAACATCACGCGCTACCTACAGTCATTCCTTAAAAGCGTATTTCAGACATATTCGTCTATATCAAACTTAAAAAAAATAGATATATGCTATTGAAGGCTACAGAATAATGCTTTCCATCGAAAATAGTGTAGGTAGCATTTATAGTTCTTCTACAGGAGCACTCAAGAGAATTCCAATACATTACGGTCTACGGCAGTTTTGACATATTCATACAAGCACAACACAATAAGTATACAAATGCTTCTAACAGCTTATTCTTTATTTTAAAAAATGGAAGTATTATTTAAAGTTATTTTTAGAGTCTTGCAAAATTACATTAATATTGACTTTTCTTTGCGTGTGTGTGGCTATATACTCGTAATTTTGCCAACTTTTATATCGTCAGGTTTTTTTTTTTCTCTTTCCTATGGCCGGGTTAGCGGCCTACTGGTGGTTTGACCACTACGAGGGCCATAGATTAGACTTTGTGGGCGCCTATTAGGCAGACCAATGTTGCCCTCTATAAGTGGTTTCCTAATTTGGAACCCATTCCAGAAGAGAGACCAGCACCTGAAATCGGCACCCCCAGAGGTATCGTTTGAAAATGGAACACATTAGAGCCACAAACAGATTTTGCAAGCAACAGCTCCCATTAGCCTACACGGTTCCTCAGCAGCCCAGAGAGAAAGAGGTTTTCACCCTCGCAAGCACTGGCCCAGCCGGTGCTAGGCCAGTGCTTGGGTGCCTTCACTGTCCGTGTTCTTATGGGAACGGAGTTTAGCGACTGGGCCTCTACGCTTATTGGCCTTAACCCTTTAACGCGCAGTGTTCCCGCTCTGGGAACACCAAACTCTGACGTTTTGACTGTTGCCAGTCACGAAGAATAGATTTGATTTCTATAAAAATAGTTGCGGGTGACATAGCTCCACGAGAATTCTTTACTTTTCAGCACGTCATTTCCCGTAAAAAAAATTGTCACGATTATTTTTAACAGCACTGACATCTACTGAAAAATGGAAGAATGCGAGAACAGCTGATAGATTGCCCAATGCTGAAAAAAGGGCAGCCGTTACCATCGCTCGACTTAACTACCAGCAAGATGGCGGACGATCGAAACGTTCATCGCGTGCCACAGATCTAGAGACCCCTTTTTTGACGACAGCCGCGCACAGCCAGCTCTGTCGTCAAAAAAGGGTCTCTAGATCTGTGGCACGCGATGAACGTTTCGATCGTCCGCCATCTTGCTGGTAGTTAAGTCGAGCGATGGTAACGGCTGCCCTTTTTTCAGCATTGGGAAAGGGTTGCGCCTCAAAGGGTTAAAGGACTGCTATAAAGCTATAAACGTTTACCCCCGGAGGGCTAGGTTCGCTAAACCCCACAATTTAGAGCATCACCCGGATCTTCACTTACTCAGCGAGGGGGTCTAACTATAGGCTTGCTAACTTTTATGCACGGATTTGCGGGACTTCCGCGATTAAAATGCGAGACGTGGCTAAAAAAAAAGCGGGATCCTGATTACTTATTACAAGAGGGCTAGAAACACAATTAAGCCCAGATTTAAATTTTACATTTAAATGTTTATTGAATATTATGCTTTTGTAAAATTATACATGCAACGTAGTCCTTTGATAAGTCGGAATTCCAATCCAAATCTGCTAATTAGCCCGGCAGTGATTAAAACAAGTACTTAAACATCTTGTTGGCGTTAACCGGTCTCCCATTGTTGCAAAAAGTTCAGGATGCGATTCCCGTTTCGTGCCTGGCACCCTTTCCGAGCGGGGTGACTTTAAATTCTCCCTCTGTGTCCCAGCTTGCTGCAGGTAATAGTGCGGAATTCAAAGACCTAAATGTCCAGGAGCTACAGTGAGCACAGAAGAAAAATGCACCGCTGGAACTCAGCCTTGAGCAAACGCAACGAAGGGGTCACAGAAGGGGCATCTTCACCGCTGTGTATTTTCAGCAATGAAAGTGAACAGACCTAAACCTGATTTTAATGGTGGGTTAGCCCTTTAACGTGCAGTGTTTCCGCTCTAGAAACACCAAACTCTGACGTTTTGACTGTTGCCAGTCACAAAGAATCTATTTGATTTCTATAAAAATAGTTGCGGGTGACATAGCTCCACGAGAATCTTTAGCACGTCATAACCCCGACTCTTAAAAAAATGGTCACGATTATTTTTAACAGCACTGACATCTGCTGAAAAATGGAAGAATGCGAGAACAGCTGGATAGATTGCCCAATGCTGAAAAAAGGGCAGCCGTTGCCATCGCGCGACTTAACTACCAGCAAGATGGCGGGGCACAGCCAGCTGTCGTCAAAAAAGGGTCTCTAGATCTGTGGCACGTCGTCCGCCATCTTGCTGGTAGTTAAATCGAGCGATGGCAACGGCTGCCCTTTTTTCAGCATTGGGAAAGGGTTGTGCATAAGGGGTCGACGGTCGCTCCACTTCCTCTCTTGATTTCACCATTACAGTCATGAACTAAACAAAACAATGCGAGTCATGTTTTCATTATGTCTAATATGTACGAAAGGCTTTTAGTTCCGTTTTTATAATTGTGAGTCTTTGGTTTTCCTTGTTGTATCGTTGATTGTTAGATTTTTTTTTTTTTTTTAACTTACGTTCCAATTCCCTTGCTAACCTGTAAACACGATTTCCTTGCTGGACACGTGAGACTTTATTTAAACAAAATAAAAAACTGTCTTTTTTTTAAGTTGTTACTTTCTATTAATCAGATTGGTACTGTAAGCAAACCGAAAATTTTATTGCCTATTGTAATGCATATAATTAACTGTTTACAATGACCATCAGGATAAAAAATCCGGATACTAAGCTTTCATTATAGCGATAAAATTTTAACATCACATTACATTTATTTGTTTAACTTACTTAAATAGTAGTTTCAATGCAGAAAATTCCTTTTTGATGCATTGTATTTTAAGTATGCTTGAATGTATATTTGTGTAATTTTAAAAAAGTGCAAAAATTGATACTAGTTTAAAATCTCAACAATTATAAAATACATCCTGTCAAAGTTATTTAAAAAAAAAAAAAAAAAAAAAAGCCTTTAGACCTGACCGTTTCCTCTTAAACCTTTACAGTGAGTGATATATATGTTCTAATCTTTTTAAACTGGATTTTTGAATAGTTTTTGCTTGTTTATTTTCAGATTAAAGTTTCTTCGCCTCCTCCAGTACCAAAGAGAAGTGCCTCCACTAAACTGAGTGATCGGAGCAGTGGGCTCTTCAACTTTTCCCTGGCTGACTGTCAGTCTTTCGACAGCCTCCCGTCGGATTTAGCTTTGCGAGATAACGCAGCAAATGTATCGACACATGGCGCGATAACCTCCTTATCTGCCAAAGAGGACGACGAAGTTTTCAAACAAGAAGACAACAACAATGCAAAGACCTATTGTTGCGCGAAGTGTGGATCCGAAATGGACGTAAAGGGGCATGCGGTGGACAGCAAAATGGAAAAAGAAGCCTCCTCTTCCCCGTTCTTGCAGAGACGTAAAATGTTCGAGGACAGGTTGTGTGATCCAAAAATGAACGTTTCGCCCCTTCTGGAAAGGGCGTTCACCGGGTCCAGTTTCAAAGTCAAGAGCGATCGAACCAAAGAATGTCAGTCTGAACCTTCCTCTCTCGTATTTTACAGATCTACAGAAAACGATCGGAGTGATTCCAGTCAGTCAAGTTTTGCTTCGAAATACGTCTCCAAAGCCACTAGAGTCGATCCACCGCGAGTGGACGGACTCTTGTCCCTCCCGAGCAACCCGCAGCACGCTCCCAATTGCAATTGCAAGGAAAGGATCCGGCAGCTCCAAACGAAATTCGCCGAAACCCAGCGTCTCCTGAAAGCCAACAAGATCAGGGGCCTCGATTCCAAGCCTCCCTCTTTCGCGCCCCCTCCTCCGCCTCCTGAAGTGGCCGCCAAGAACGCTCGGAACGACCTCAAGCAGCTGCTGAACGGCCACACGGAACAGCTTTCCGACGCCAACAGTTACAGCGCTTCTAATGGCAGCTTGAACTCCGAATCACTCAATTCGGAAATTTCCGAGATTTCCCATTCTTCACCCGTGCACGATATTGAAAAGAGTTCCTCCCCCACGAGCCCCGACGAACAAAGACTTTGCGATAGGTGCTCCGCATCGGAGTCTGTTCCGCTCTCGGAAACCATCGAGGACATACCCAAGCTGTTGCCGACGGACGCCCTGAAAAGACCGCACTTGGGGCTTTCGTACAGCATGGAGGATGATTTAAGCCCTGGCGTCAAAGAGATTCTCCAGACGCCTTCCCCCAGGAGTGGCCTGTCGCTCTCCAAAAGCAACAAAATGACCAGCCTGTCCACGTTCAGTCTCTCGGACAGCAGTCTTGGTTATTTTTCTAGTCAAAGTGATGTGGAGATGAACAGCTCGCCCGTTAAAGTGGATAAAGTGCCTGTGTCAACTATAAAATTCAGCACTTTGCCAGAGGGTAATTTTTTTTTTTTTTTTGTTTCCTTTTGATGGTCTCTTATAGGTATGCTTATTAAGTTTATAAATGTGGCAAGTACTTTGGTCAGCGCTCTTCGATCCTTTTAAAAATTCTGATGAACGCTTTATTTTTCATTTTCGTTTTAAAATATTCATGTTTGATGATATTACCCTTGAAACGTCTTAATTTTTGTCCGAGATAGCAACATGTTAGATTTTTCTCAGTTAACGCTGCGGACAATCATGACTTTATATAAAAAATGCACACAAATTTTTATATGACGTTTTTTATTTTTATTAAAATTTGTATTATTGGTTTTATAATGCGGATGTCGGACACTAAATAAATTCAAAATCTTTCATGGCGACAGTCATTTCGAAAAAAATACGTAAGTGATCATCGGTTGAAAAAAAAAAAGAGTAAACTGAACGAAACACAAGAATAGGATGTTGAATGTATCGCTTTTAAGCAACTTTTACATCGCAATTGTAAGTTTAAAGATTTCTGCCAGAAATGTGTCGTGCGTTTTCTTGAATAAGTACGATTACGAAGTGTGTTCAGTGAAGAGGATAAGTTTTTACACTTCTCTAATATAATATAACTATTTGTTTCTACAGTCATAGACTATTCTAAATGTATGTTTAACAATTTTGAACCCATCAAAAGTACAAGGTTAGCAAAAAAAAATTTTGCACTTCAGAGGGCTCTAGAAAGCGTTCCGTTGTTAAAAATGAGATAAAATTTAATCTACATATATACCAAATGATGCGTTTGAGTTTTATTAAATAAAAAAATCTTAGTACCAAAATTAATCAATAGATGGAGCTATAACACAAATGGTATTTATTTGCATATATTGAATATGTGAAACATCATTTGCGTTACAGCGCATGCCTATTACATTATTTTTCGGGTAAAAAGAAGGCAGATTCTTCAAGAGCATTAGTTTCCTCTCTGCATTATCATGCCTACGTTTCAAAAAAATGCGCTACTGGTAAAATTGTTCTACCAGAAGTAGAACTCTTGCAACTGTAAAAAAATTCCGTCGTATGGAGCAGATACGAAGCGGTACAGCATCTCCATATGCACTAAACAAGTTGAGGAAATATCGAAGAACTTGGTATTCTTCCAGGTAGAGGATGAAAGCAAATCCAGTCAATGTACTGTTGTTACTTTACGAAATCATAAAACTTTTGAACAGCTAAGAATTCAGTGGTGTTAGAGAATCGAAAAAAGTTAGGGTTCCTTCACTAGCTGTATTTTACCTACAATTACAGTGAAATATTCTGGAGAGAGGGGAAAAAAAAAAAAGTGAAATATGCCTACTTTTACAATTTTTCTCTAAACGATTACGTACCGCTTCAGCCCATATTTGTTAGAAAATTTTGTGCTTAATAATTTTTTCTGAAAGTAGCAAGAGACTTATAGGTTTGGTGTTAATATAAGTGCATAGAGCATTGAGTGAAAAGCATTAATAATTTTTCCAAGTGCTTAATGTCACTGGATTGTTTTTTAAGCTCTTCAGAAGTTTTGAGATGTCTGTCATTTTATAAAATGAGCAGCCTTAGCATCGAAAATGTGACTACCGTGATCGTTGAAGCTATCAGCCACCGCCGCAAGGTAGTATGAGTATGCTAATTGTTTCGTGTGTAGATTTTAAAGGCTTTATGTGCAATATAGCTCCCCCTATCTACTGATTTTCGTACTAGTTTTTTATTAATTGTCAAGCGCATCTTTTGATTTATCAGTAGCTCAAATTCTATTAGATCAGTAGAGTCCTTTGAAGTGAAAAACTTATTTCTCTCTAGCCCTGTATATATCTCGAAAGGAAAGAAAAAATGTGAAAATTAAACTTATTTGTGTATAGTACGTGTATTTCCTTTTCATTTATTTCATTTCAATCATTCCGACTTAAATGAATATATTTATCTGATTAACTTAACAATTTGATTTTCCCTGTTCGACACGGCAAGAGAATACTGCTTTCGAAACTATAAAACGTTTGGCCATTTTCTTATCGTAGTAGTATATATGAAGTTTAAGAAACTTGAATTGTCTTTTATGACAAAGATACATCGAAGGCATTTTTTCGCGTGCTGCTATTTTCTGATTGCTATCTTCGATAATTCGTTTTTTATAAATAAGACAAAGATCGGAATTCAGCGGTGCAGAACATCCAAATATAAAGAGGACAGTGAACTCGGTATGGATAAATGCTCGCGACATTGTGCGTTTGGTTGTTGAGACTTAAAAGCAGGAATGTTCATTTTTGCTCTTATATGTATGTATATGCTGTTATTAGTACTTAGTGTAGATTATTGTAAGTAATTTCATCTTAAAATATTCAGTTTTGTAGCATAAAAATATCACATTTATAACGCATATGCGCTGCTTAGAGATATTTGTCAAAATGTGTATTTGGAAAAGCAAAATGTCCTGCATGCACACGAACACGGAATAAAACGTGTTTAGGAAAAGCATATGAATTGATTGTATGCACGGTATCACAAAATGATGGTAACACAATTTGATCCATTAGAGATAAATGGGCAATGTAAATTGAAGAAAAAGCTCAAAATACTGTAGGGAAACAGAGTGCGTTAAGAAAAAATTCTTCAGGTTAATTCTCAAAAAGTGACATTTTTTTTAAATTTATATGCGACTGCCGTACAAGAGAAAAAAAATGCGTGTTGTAAAATGTGCCTCACATGCTAATGAGGCCATGTACGAAACTTCTGCCTTCCATCATAAAACATCTCAGAGTTATCTTTAACCCTTTGAGACGCAACCCTTTCCCAATGCTAAAAAAAGGGCAGCCGTTGCCATCCCTCGACTTAACTATCAGCAAGATGGCGGACGATCGAAACGTTCATCGCGTGCCACAGATCTAGAGACTCTTTTTTTGACGCAGCTGGCTGTGCGCGAGCAATGGCAACGGCTGCTCTTTTTTCAGCATTGGGCAATCTGTCCAGCTGTTCTCGCGTTCTTCCCTTTTTCAGCAGATGCCAGTGCTGTTAAAAATAAGTGACAATTTTTTTTACGGGAAATGACGTTCTAAATAGTAAAGGATTCTCGCGGAGATATGTCACCCGCAACTATTTTCATAGAAATCCAATCTATTCTTTGTGACTGGCAACAGTCAAAACGTCAGAGTTTGGTGTTCCCAGAGCGGGATCACTGCGCGTTAAAGGGTTAAATAAGATGGCCAGGACTAATAGATGAATTTGAATGTAAACGCTTATTGCTCGAGCCCCCAAAAATATTTTCTTTCGTAATTTTTGTACGACCTCTGTCCTGAAACGCTGTCACCCGATGTGATTTCTTCCCTTCGAGAGCTTTTGACTTACTGAAAGATGGTTTAAGTTACATATTTATCTTCATATCGCGCACTTTTTTTTAGGATGTCATTCTCAAAATTTGCGCCCAAGGCATTGCCCCCCCCCCCTCCTGCCAGTTTTGGTTTGGGAGATTTCCCTTTACTCTTTCCCTTTCTTTGTTTTTGCTCTTTGGAGAGTGTTTCCATTATCTACCGTGGTTTTCTCCGAAACTTAACGTAAATACGGGTTAGGACCCCTTAGAAAGACCCTCGCGGAGGGCACCCCACACATAGGCCTATATCCCAGGTGTAAATAATTGGCCGTAATCCTACAACACACCACATCCATTATCTACCACCTATGGTGACCCACCGTGTCCCGGACTGGCAGGCGTAAGGATAGGATAATAGTTCGCGGTAATTTTAATTTTTTCTCTTTTTACGCCCTCCAATCTCTTGCGCCCTAGGCATGTGCCTGTGCGGAAAAGCGGCCCTGGTACAGGGTAAACAAATTTAAAATGTGTCACCTTTTAGAAAATGAACTATAGTAAGTTTTTAACAACCTTTTTCGTAACTTATTTTGAACTTTTTTTTTTTCAATTCACATTGCCCACTTATCTCTAACGGATAAAGAATTAAAGCGTGTTACCATCTTTTGGGCATATACCCTCTTATTACCCCGACAGTATTTGATTTACATTTATGTATTTTTAAATTTCGAGTCTAAGAACTTTAGGAATAGCTTCAGTTTTCGATTGATGGTTGAAATGAACCTAAGTGACAAGAGTAAATTCGGTTTTTATGGTAACTATAGTGGTAAAAACACACACACAAAAAAGGAAATTAACTATTTATTTCAAGTGTGAACCAAAATGAAATTTAACTCGACTTAATTTTTCTTAATACAAATGAAAATTATATTGTTTGCCAGAAAACTGCTTTTTACTCTTAAATTCAGCATGAATGCCAAATTAATGACTAACTCTCGCAGATCGAAAAATAACCCCAGCAAAAAAAAACGCTCTCTGGTGTCGAATTCATTCCGGACATTTTGCTTACTATTGTGACACAAATATCCTCGAATTTGAATGCGTGGCTTACTGACATCCTACTTAACATGACTTTTGATTCCGCAGGAATGGACCTCCACTCCCTGCCTTCGTACTACGGCCAGGAGGGGCGCGGCGCGGAGGGCGACCGCAAGTCGTCCCATCAGCAGCCCCTGTACAGGGACCGCAACTTCAACCACACGAGCGATCCCCAGCTGAGGAGTTCCAGCGCCCCGCCGCCGCCCGAGCAGCTCGAAAAGCCCAAGAAGAAGCACTTCCGGGGCTTCAGCCGCAAAGAGAAGAAAGACAAGAAGCACGGTGAGTTAGGTAGTACTACTACTATTGAGCTGGCTGGGCGCGGAGCGGCGGATTGGCTGGCTACCCACCACTAACACACAAAGGCTTTGAGCTTCTATTCGCATTTCTATGTCTATGTTTATATGTGCGCGTTGTCTTGTTGTTTTGCTGTTCTTGTTTATATGCAGAGTAACCCAGAGAAAGGCGTCAATAAAATGTTTATTATTTGTTGATCAATCGTGGAAGTTTATCTGTTTTGTAGTATGTAGTCTCTGATACCTACATTTTGCGGAAGGGGTGAAGTGCAGCCCTGAGTTATCACGTGGGTCCACGGGAAATTTGCCCGGGCCCCAATATTCCTTTCAAAAATATAACAAAACTTCGTAAGTCATCAAGGTTTTGTAAAAGACTGAGAAATTTCACTTCGGAAAATAAACGACGCGCGCAGAATGAATTTTATTGGTTGCGATATTACCTTATCAAATATCGATCGTTATTTCCTAAACAGTGCTGTGAAATTCCCTCATCTTGTCTGGTTATATAAACTAAACCCCTCACTGCTGAAGCTGTTGTGACATTCTGGTTAGTGAAATTATTTTGCCTGTACGGTTATATGTATGTATTGTTACAGAATACTCTGCTAGTTACTGGATTCGTCGTTCTAAAGTCCAGTTGGTGTGGAAAGTTCCAGTAAAGAGTCCACTTGTTGAACAGGAACTTCTTGCTTCTATCGGAACAATCAGCTGCACAAAATTCACAACTACAATCAGCCAGTAACGTGTTTATAACAGTCCGCTTAGTACAAAAGAGTTCACAAATGCTGTAGTTCTTGCACAAAATAAAACACTTCCACAGGCAAAAATTCAGTGGAAACTTCCGAGGGAAATCGTAAACAATCCCTCAAGACTCAGCAATGAAGAATTTAAATACAGCACTCTAAAACACGACTTTTTTTTAAAGCGAGCGAAAATACCGCTGACTGACTGATTGGGGCGGGCACCTGAAAAGAACCCCCCCTCCCCGAGGAAAAAAAAAAAAATGATTTCTGACTACAAATTTTAATGTAAAATTGTCAAGTCCTGGTAATTTATGAAACCTCTTCACAAGCAGTACAGTATAGACACTGTATCGAACGATACACCAGTCAACTCGAGGACTTTCAGGGGGGGAAAAAAAATCTTAAAAATAAAATATTTGGCAAAATGTGTCACACAATACTTAGCAATGCAATTCCTTTTTTTAAGAAAGTTTCAGAAAAGACACAGGTTTTCTGCTCAGAGTGTAATGCAACTCGTGAAGAAACATTCCGAATGTTTTCGACAGCCTGACGCAATTTATTTAAAATTGTGTCCGGGGGGGGGGGGCGATGAAGCAGGGTCTTTTTTCAAATTCAAACAGTTTTAAATTGAATTTGTAATCAGAATTTCTCTAACTAGGAATCCAATTCTCTCGTATTGTGACAGCCCTTCATTCAGAATAACACTTCCCATGCACATTTAAAGTCAGTGAAAAATATACTTGGCAAGTAGAGTACTTTATTTCAAATGTACAAAATTTCAAATAATTTTCACGCGTCATTAGTTTATTGGAACATGCCAATACGAGCTAAATATACAAGGTGTTTCAAAAGAATGACCCGATTTGAGATGTGTATTTTATAAAAGAAAACCGTAAACACTTCCGATTAATTTTACTTTATATGGATAATAATAAAATTTTTCAACAAGCCAAATTAATTGGTACTCAACGGGGGACAGCCAGGTGATTTCCTTTTAACCCTTTGAGGCGCAACCCTTTCCCAATGCTTAAAAAAGGGCAGCCGTTGCCATCGCTCGACTGAACTACCAGCAAGATGGCGGACGATCGAAACGTTCATCGCGTGCCACAGATCTAGAGACCCTTTTTTTTTTTACGACAGCTGGCTGTGCCGGCACAGTTGGAAACACCCAACTCTGACGTTTTGGCTGTTGCCAGTCACGAAGAATAGATTGGATTGCTATAAAAATAGTTGCGGGTGACAGCTCCACGAGAATCCTTTCCTTTTTAGCACTTCATTTCCCGTAAAAAAATGGTCACGATTATTTTTAACAGCACTGACACCTGCTGAAAAATGGAAGAACGCGAGAACAGCTGGAAAGATTGCCCAGAGCTGAAAAAATGGCAGCCGTTGCAATCGCTCGACTTAACTACCAGCAAGATGGCGGATGATCGAAACGTTCATCGCGTGCCACAGATCTAGAGACAACGGCTGCCCTTTTTTCAGCGTTGGGAAATGGTTGCGCCTCAAAGGGTTAATAGAAAAGAATGAAAGTAAATCACGAATTTTTAAAAAAGTTTTTATACTATTGCGTATCGGAAAACTTGATTATAATTATTAAAAACAATCCGTCTGCATACGAGAAAGTTGGAAATACGGGAAAGGTTGTTAAAAGTTTTAAAAAAATCTGTTTTCTACTAAAAGTTTTCAATCTTATTCTCACTAACAGAAATTTAAATTCTGATAGGCTGAAATTTGCTTAAGAATGTCCAGGTTCTTAAACGGATCCTGATTAGCACTGATGCTGTTTTACGAGAATTTTGAAAATCTGAACTGAAATACCATAGACTTAGAATCCTCCAAATTGGGATTTACTTGATCAGACAGTTTCCTGATCTCGATTGTTTTAAGAAGCCTGGTATCTCGACTCGGGAAGTCGGTGTTCTAAATTCCCCTTTCTCTTATCGTGCTGTTGAAAATATTCTGCTTTATTTTGTAATTTTCAGTTCAACCCGTTCCAACTTTCGCCAGAACTAGGTTTTTGCTCTAATTACTATCTTTAGACGTGTATCTTTTATAATTCATGAAAGAGTGTATTGCATCATAAGAGTGGTACGGTTTTTTGTTTTTAAGCACTACTGTGCTATTAAAATCAAGGAGGGTTTTTAGCGTCGACATATCTTGTCTACACATTATTTAGTCACGATGAAGTACTTTTCAAATGTATTTTCCAGATAACGCGGAGAGGTGGAGGGGCTGGAATAAAATGTTGAAAGTCACGGTGGTTTGCAATTTTCGATAATTTATCGCAAAGTTTGGTGCCAAAAAATAAGCCTTCAAAACCGAACCAAGCTTGACGATATCTTCCCAAATGTGGCAAGAAACTGGCAAACGCGAGACGTTATTACAAAGGAAAAGTACAGTTAGAATATGCCTTAGTAGGCGATTTTAATGTATAGCATTTCAATTTCGAAGAAGTGTTTTATGGAACAAGGAAAACAAGTCCGGTACAATCATAGATTATGATACACATTCCAAATTATATTTATAAAGGTGAAATATAGTTAGAATGTGCCTGACGAAGATTGTTAAACTGTTTTGTTAGGCGATTTTAACTAGATTAAGTTTGAAAAAGTGTTTGTGGAACAAGAAAGACAAACGCGGTGCACTCATGGATTATGATGCACAGGCCTAGATCCCTCGTACAGATAATTGGCCTTAATGCCACAACAACAACAACATTATGATGCACATTCCAAGCAATATTTAAAATGGGGAAATATAATTGGAATATGTTTGGCAAAGATTGTGAAACAGTTTTAGTAATCGATTTTAAGATGGATCTTGATTCCAAAAATGTGTTTTATGGAGCAGGAAAGAAAAAGGCACACTTATGAATAATGGTATACTTTCCAACTCAATTGGAATAAGGGCAAAAAATAGGGACGACGCATATACGCTTTTAATGAATAGCACTTTAGTGCGTATTTAAAATATAAAAGTGTTTCAGATTTTCGTCCTTTTTTTTAAGCAAGAATACATGATCCAGCCTGCTTTGTTTAAAATGTTCACTGAGTTTTGTGGAAGTTTGTTCGTCCTCGTGTCGTATTACTATTTACTCTCTTTTAGTTACCCCTCGTTTAGTCTCTATCAGTTAAATGTTTGAGCCAAAATATCCTTGAAAATTATTCGTTATTACAAGAAAAGGGGGGGGGAGGTTCTGGTAGTTTGTTCTGTAAAACTGGAGAAACTATCGTATGCTGTATATTAACTTAGGATTTCTTATATTCATTACTTGTAAGGCGTTCGTTGAAAAAAATGATGAATATAACTATAATATAATATAATAATACACGAAATATTTATTACTAAATAATTCAATATTTACGTTGCTTTAATGCTTTAATCCATACGTTGTTTAATGCTTTAATCCATATTATCGTAACAAATATTCTGTTTTTAAAATTTAATGTTGTCAATACATAACTAAAACACTTAAAAAATTGTGTTCCCGTATATAAACAAAAACAATTCATGCGGAATCTGTAATGCTCAAATAATATTTACATCCTCCGTGGTTCCGCAAAAAAAAATAGTTTGATACCTTTCAGAATATAAATAACTAGGGGCCAAGGCCCCCCCCCTACTCGCTACGCTCGCTTTTCGTATGAGGCATTCGGCCCCTAATAAGGCTTATTCGTAAAAAAGACATAATTTCAACAGACAAAAACCCGAAGATTGGATCAGATAGAATGTTACTGAGCTACACATTGCTTGGTTCTTGCATGTCCATTGGTTCATAAAAATTTAAACTTCACGCTACAGTAGACCCCCTCCCCTTCATAACACGGAAGATATTTTGTTATGGGAATCCGTGTTGTACGGATCCTGAGCTATACTCTACCTGGAGTGCGGACTCCGCTTATAATCGCTGGAAAAATTATTGGCACTCCTCAGAAACACAATGATATTTAATGTTGCCATTCAAAAGTTATATTAATTAGGAGCTAAAGCGTAATCAAATCAGAACATCTGTTTCAGCTGTATTTTTAATAATGTAAAACCTATTGGACACCTTGCGGGTTTGCCACCCATGGCGATTTTTCATTATTTGGCGACTTGCGTACATGTAAAGTTAATAAAAGCTACGTAACAGATAGGATAGCTTGACACCAATGGCGACTTTTCATTATTTGGCGATTTACACATGCTCACAACCTATAACTACTGTTCATTTAAGGTTATCGGAAAACCGTTATCCATATTTTCATTTACATAATCGTTTGCAGATTGGCGTACTTAGCACCACGAATTATACCATCTCGTCGCGCTAGCAAATATCCAAAGTGTACTATAACTGCTATAATGGCATAGTTAACACCGCCAAATATTTCTACTGGTAGCAAATAATCCAGCTGGACCGAACCGGCTTTAAAATAATCTGCATTTTGCATTTTAATTATTTTTCATTTTCAAGATATTAGTTATTCTGTTTTCGAAAAACGAATAATCTCTAATTCTGAACTCCTGTTGTCTAAGCGAACTTACTATTTGAAAATTGTCAACTTTGTGTAACACATTTTGAGTTACTTATTTCATATAGTTTTTATTTTGGCATAAAATGGGCGTAATTCTAACTCATGTTTGTAAATTTCACGCGATTCTAGATACTTGGAAACGCTTTGTTGCAAAGGAATGAATGATTTTATGCCAAATCTGGCAACCATTATGTTTATTTTTTCAGTTTTTTATTAATATCTTCTAAAATAATTCGATTTTCGAAATTTAAGTCAGCTTATCATGTTCCTTGGAATTTTTGGAATCTGTGGGCACCTTAATCGAAACTTAAATCCCCACGGTTTAGGAGGAGATAGGCCAACAAGCTTTGACGGCGACAGCGGCCTTTACTTTTTTTTAGAATAGAGAGAAAAAACTGTGTAATCTCGAGGAGCTCTTTAGAATCGCAGAAATATCGAATATTACATAATTTTTGTAGCAGCAGACTTTATCACGCAACTTTTAATTTATGATTGACGCCTGTAAAGGAAGTACCATTTAGTTCAAATGTTTAGGCTTCTAACGGAGTAGTATTATAACTTACAAAAACATTGAAAAAAAAATTTTTTTTTTCTTTCATTATGTCGGAGAGTTGTGGAGGAACGTAATCGTACTTTTTTTTAAAATAACGTGATCAGTCCTGACTATTTTCATCGAAATCGACACTGTTCGAGTGGATTCCACAAACGCAGACACGGAAAATCTCACAAGTTTTCCCAAAAGCGAACTCCTGTCGCATGTTTCCTGATTCTGATGTGTGTTGTGTTTAAAAAAAAAAGTATACTTGCAGAGGGTTTCACGAAGGAGCCCTAACTTTGAAAATAGATAATTCGATAAAAGCATGAAGCCTGCGGTATGTTTATAAAAAGAAATCTTAAGAATTTGATACAGAAGCCAGAAAATTTTAGTTACAAATTGCGCCGATAGATGGCACTGAAAGACGCAACACGAATCTAAGAAAATTATCATTTGTCCCACACATGACCTCCTCATTGCCCAAAACTTACCGTTTGGGATGCAATATCTTGCAAAATCATCATTTTTACCTTTTTTCCTTTGAGAAATAATGACGCACGACTGTATATTGCACATTTGAAACACTTGTCAGTAGTCAATAACCGTTGGATGGTCGACCGAGAACGGCATGATTCATGCAAGATGCGGCTCGCCTACACCTTGCAGAAAACGTTTTGGACTTTTTAACAAATAATTTGATGATAAGTTGTTATGTTAAACTAACTATTCCCATGCGAAAAGGTATGGATTGACTTTCGTGTTATCTCAAACTCAACACCTTCCTCAAACCCCGAAATTTTCGAAATTTTTTCCTGGCTACGGCCCTGGCGTGTAGTGTGGAATAGAGATGAGACGGGCTCAGCCCGAGCCCGAAAGACCGGGCTCGGGCTCTGTAATTCACAATTGCTTGCGGGCTCGGGCTCTGAAAAATTTCTATTTTATTGAACATACTCCTTGAAGCAGATTTTTAAAAAGTGATTCTATGGAAAATAAAAGTACTTATTAAAAAAAAAAATAGCGGCACGGGTGACTAGAAGGCGCGTGAAGCTCTTTCGGCATTTCAGAACGGGGGCTTATATTGCTTAGTTAGTCATGAGATCGGACATTATTTCATAAACATAGATATAAAGAATTAGAAAGTGCATTAAAAATTTGCAACTATATTTGTCTTTAATTTGCACAAACAGCAAAATTTATTGTATTCTATCAAGGAATTATTTTATTGAATTTTATTTATCTTTAGTTGAAATTTCGGGCTCGGGCTCCGACTTAAATAATATTGCTCGGGCTCGGATTAAAAGTCTTCGGGCTCGGGCTTCAAAAAATGAGCCCGAACTCATCTCTAGTGTGGAAGATAAGCGTATTAAATCGTTTTTGGTGTGATTGTTCTCGGTGTCTGGGTTCTCTTTCTGGCATCCGTATTGCCGGTTATAACATCATCTATCGGTTCAATTCGGAACTAAAATTTTATGGCTTCTGTATCGAATTCTTTTTGTAGTTTTATTTTAATTAGAATATCACTGGTTTGTTGGGGTTCTGTATCAAATTCTTTCTGTAGTTTTATTTTAATTAACATACCTTTGGTTTCATGCTTCTGCCTATCGCCGTTTTTCAGTTATTCATTTTCAAAATTAGGGTTTCTTAGTGAAACACCCTGTACCTTCGTGTTCTCCAAGGAGGTGGACTTTCCGTACCTAATTACTGAGATTTGATGCTCTAATATTTCAAATATGAAAATATTGGAAATAGGGAAGCGCTCCTAGCTCTTAAAGAGTAAAACATTTCTTGCGGTGACTGCTAGCCTGTTTTTTAGTTTTTAGCAGCCGTCAGGAACTGCTTCTTTAATTTCTCCCCCTAGCATGTGAACGAGGCTATGAACGCGATTTCGAAATTTTAATTTCACTTTGTAATAGTGCAGTTTTCCTGGTAGCCTTAGCAAAAAATGAGTAAAAAGGGAAAAAGATGTCCTATGTGTTTGGTTGAGATGATTAAAATATTGAGTTTATATTTGCTACGAGTGTGTATATTTACGCCAGAGAATGGGTTTGAGTTCATTACTAAGATTTTTGTTTAATATTTTAATACTAGAAAATAAAGCCTGATCTGGAGGGAATTACAACGGGCACTAGAAAAACATTCCATAAAAATATGTCTACACTCAATGTATTTAATCTTCGTCCACTTAGAATGACTCCATATTCAGTTTTTATCATAGAGATATGAATAGAAGGCGACGGCATTAGCTATCTGACAGTGAAGCCGAAACTGTAACCGATTCGCCATATTGCTTCGACCACATTGCAGTATGACTGTGTTATTCTATGGTGACAGTTCCAATTTTAAAGAAGTAATGTCGCCAAAGTTGGCGCCATTACTTCTATTACTATTAGAACTATTGTAACATACAATTGTGCATATTTACTTTTTAACCCGTAAAATCGTGTATCCTTCGCTGTTATTTAAAATGAAACTAACAAAATGATCCGCCATACTTAGACCGACACAGTTACTTCATTTCGCTCAATGCTGAAGATAGCTAATGCCATCTCCTTGTATTCATACCTCTATGGTTTTTATTATATCCCGAAATTGAATTTCACAGCTCTCCCGGAAGCGTGCGTTCTGGAGCCTTGTTGAAAAATGGGTTAAGGTTTTGAACACGGCTGTATACAACTCGGCTCGTTGTTTTGAAAACTAAAATAAAATCTGTATGAAGTTTTAATGCCTATTAGGTTTATTTCAAAATTATTCCCGAATTCCCTGGATCGAAGATGTATTCCCGATCTAATTTATGCCGCCATTTCACTCCTATTTTGCTACCTTTTGGAACTTACTGTCATCATTGTCAATTGCGCAGCGCTGGCCTACTTTTACCATAATGTGAAACAACACGAAGAGCGTACATCATCTGCTCTGTTTGGAATAATAGTCACGTACAAAACTTTCGCAGAGTTCGTCAGTGCTGCTACTTGCTTGAGCTACGGTATTGTCGATGTGGACGCGCTATACTTCACTGTCGGCTTGCTTGGAATAGTCGCCGGCTTCGTAGTTCGCATACTCTTCCATTTCCACCAGAGGAATCCGGAATCCGACGCCCTGGCGCATACTACTTTTTTGTTTACTGTTCTTCACATTTCTATGGTGTACCTCTGCAGTTGCGGATTTTACTACATTGCGGTGGAATCCGGAACGATACCGTGCGCCGCGAATGTGATAACGCGCGTGCTCCCTTTCATGGCGCTGTCCAAATGCATACAATACAGAATTTCGGATTACTTCCTTTTAATGACCACGGTCGATGCCTTTGCTGTCGTCATTTTGTGGACGTCATGCGCTAGAGTGTCTTTGAAATATATTGTCATCGTGCCTAACATTGTGGGCTTTATACTGTTTGCCATAGATAAATTTTTAATACTAGTAACTAGGTTGTCAGAAAATAGTTCAGCTGCTCCGAGAGAATTATAAATGAATTATCTTTTTCAAGGACGCACTTGTGTCAACCTTTTAATATAATTTATTAGTGCTTAATCATTGTGTATACTAATTAATGAGATCAATGTTTACCTAAATAAAAACAGTTGGAATATTTATAATTATTATAATCTGCTGGCAGCAGATCAGATAAGAGTTGCAAGCTGTAACGACTACTTTTTAAGGAAAGGTTTTATTTTAAACATCGTTAGTATTTGCTATCTGTTGTCGACTTTTGAATTTTAGTGATAGTCAGGCGAACTCTTTGCAGTTCGATTTGTTTTTACGGAAGTCATAATGACAAAATGAAAATCACCAAATATTCAACAGTCTCCTAAAGATAGGAAATGCTCGAGCTACTAATTATCTTGCGGGCATTGTGCTTCTATCAGAAAGAAAAACATTTCCGAAAAACATGATGTAAATGCAGTTTAGTCAGCTTCTTTGAAAAATTCCTAGATAACTCATTTTTGTAGTGTTTTCCCTAAGTTTCAACAACATACCAGAGCTCACGCGCGGTTCTCGAGAGCCGTGCAATGCAGATGCAAAAGCTAAATGGCAGCATGCTGCATTAAAAAGAAATCAGTGTCCAAAATAAGGAGTAAAAAAATTCGGGTACTTTCGTATTATACCGGCGGTCATTCCCGTCAAATTATTTTTTCGGAAAATGTGCCAGGGGAAACTGTTGCCAATCTTATTCGGAACCATCCATAATTTCATGTGTCCTGCATTTATCTTGGTAAAAAATCGCTCGGCTTGGCGGACCCCCTGGATAATACGTAAGTACTAAATTCGAGTTATGGCACTCTTCTATCTCATTTTTCGTGGACAGATATAGTTTGATAAGTTCCTCCTAAAACGCCCTAATATCCTCTTCCTTCTGAGACTTCCATTCAGCAAGCAGTGGACTAATCTGCATTCGAGCTATACGCCGGAACAGATTAAAATAACACTTAATGTGTCTGTTAGAAAACAGGATCTGACAGGTCTCCTGTGGTTGTGGTATTCATCGAAGCTGAGTCTAGTTTATTTTGAAGTTAAACGGTCGTCATTAGAATGTTTTATTGAAGAGTAACCGGCTCACAATCTCCATTGAAAGCGACCGTGCTGAAGACTAAACACGTACTGCGAAACAATTTCCTGATTATGAGCCATATTTGGTGAAAGCTTAATAGTGTATTTATTCCCTGATAGACGATTCTAGAGAAATACCGTGACGAGCTGGACTCGAAAAACCAGAACCTCACTCTACCGAAAGCCACTTCCGTTGTCCGTACCATTTCTCTGTAACAAAGAAAACAACTGAGAATTTTTGGGGGGAGCCGCTATCTTTTTTTTTTTTTTTTTTTTAAACTTCCCGGGACTTAGCTTTACGTTTCCCTTCGTCGTACAATGGTTGGCTCTTTTTGATTGCTGAAAAGAAGCGATCTGCTAAGTTATTTTGTTTCTTATTAAATACTTTGTCAAGTTCTTTAAAAAGGTAAATATGGAATGCGATTGAGTTTTAGAAGAGATCTTTTGGCAGCAGGATATTTCAAGAAACAAATGGAATTTGTAAGTAAAGGAAGACCCGTTCGTAAAACAATCCGCCATGGGTGAAAGGCAAAAATGTTTACCAGAGTTTACCTTTCGATACCGTTCTCTTTCCAAACTTTTCATCATCCCGAAAGTTCTTGCTTTGGGTGATTACGAACTTACTCTTGCGCATTAGATACATTTCTGCCGAATCTTTCTGCAATATCGCGGAAAGGAAATCCACCTTTCCTGACTGACTGTCTGATGGATGTTACTTGTAAGAGTGCACTGGGCACTCCTACAAGTCTTTTCCATAGCTGCCAACTGCCCGGGAGGTTTCCCACCACAATTTTCATACAGTTTTATTATGCATTAAATATTTGGACTTATTTTAAGCATAAATTTCTAAGTAAGAATTAGTGGTGAGAAATCTCCCCGTAAAATCTGGAGAATTGGCAGCAATGCTTTTCGGTTAATATTTCGGTGTTCATTAAAGTCTTTTTGGTGAACCTGTAAATAAACTACTCAGTCGATTGCAATCAAAAAGGAAGTGCACGGTTAGATGTTACAATAGTTCTAAATACAAAATTTCAACATTCTACGGTTTACAGTTTTAGAGTTATGCGGAATACAAAATTATTCATGGCGCCAAATTTGGCGATGTTTCGGGAAAACTCGCCAAGGTCGATGACAAATGGCGAGATTTGGGGCATGGATCAAACAGTGACTGACTACAGACGTAATATATTGAAAATGTCCATAGACATTAATGTATTGAAATTCTTTCGGGTGGTCCTGTAAATAAACTATCCAGTATATTGGAACCAAAAACCGGGATGACCAACTAGATGTTAAAACAATCTTATATAAGAAACTTCAACGTTCTACGTTTAATAGCTAAAATAAAAGTAATTTATGTTAAGCTCCTGCAGAAATAAGTTTTCCATGTTTCGTCAGAGCCCTGGATTTGCTGAAATTCCTAACTTTTGAAAAATTGTTTTTTTTTTTTATATTGGTACTGTTTTGTTTTGTTTTTTTAATAAAATGCGGAAAGAAGTTTTCTCAAATATCTCAAGACTTTTAGGACAGTTTTTCAAAAGCTCGGAATTTAAACAAAGGATTCGTACAAACCTTGGTGTTCCTCCACTTTTTTGCCCCCTGTAGAACTGCACCGCATCAGTCGATTAGAATCAGATGCGAAATTATCAACCACACATTATGAGTTTTGAATTCCTTAACGTTGCTCGGCTATTTCCAAAAATTTCTTCACTAACCTGTCATAATAAACTTTTGTTACGATAATAGAAATAACTCAACAATACAATGTGTATGTATATAGTGTACACGGTCACGAATTATAAAATAGAGCACTGAATGAAATATAATCTTTGTTTTAGAGAAGCAATAGATCTGCATAATTAGATGAAAATCACAAAAGCTTTTTTTTTTTTTTGGGGGGGGGGGGAGGGGGGGTCTGTCTTACAATGATTTTGCAAACAAGATTTAAAATTAAAAATCAACAGCAAAACAGCGTTATGATAACTGCTCAAGTACATTAGTTATTCGATTGCTAACATTAATATGTGTAAATAAAATTTTAGGAAAATCATGATGTACATGCACAAATAACTACTACCAGTAGAGTAAACGCTGGAAAGGGGGGGGGGATGTCACTACTCACTTTTTTTTAATGCCTCGTTTACACTCGGCCCACTTCCACGCCAATGGGCAGAAGAAATGGAGGTAGCAAAAATGCAAACGCCTCACACGTCCTGCTCATGCTATAACCTTTCTTGCTGCCCTTCCTGCTGTCCGCGTTCTTTCTTGAAGGGATTTTGAAGGTACAGGCAGAAGAGAAGTATAGCAGAAGTACAGAAGAGACGTGCAGCAGGAAAGCGTAGCAGGAGAAGGGGAGTACAGCAGAACCCTCACTGAGAAAAGGGGTACAAGACTTTAGTATAGCTTTATAAACAAACCAATGAGGTTAAACATTCGAAACTAATAATAATACTTCCTATCCCAAATCATAAGCACTAAAATCGCCTTCAAATATGGACTGAGGAGTTACCTGTTTAGGGAAATATTGAGAAATTCAGTATGTTTTGCACATTTTCCTGAGTGTTTCGACACTACATTTTTCCGAGTCCCTAGTGCAATTAAAAATTTTTAAATGCTGTTCATAAGTTACAATAAGTGTAGCTTTAAATGCAAATTCAGAAGAAAATCTCAGTCACATACACATACACAATGGACTGTTAATGGTATGGTACATGTAAAATTTTTAAGGGGGTCGCAGCATATATTGTGCTAATACGGTAAACGGTATTGTCAAAAACAAAATGGCAGACAATCGCGTGCGATTTAGCATTCCTACAAAACTGTACAATACAGTAAAATATAACACCTGTAAAATAAACTATAAAATATAATACAGCCGCAAACTAATGAAATTTATTGTGAAAGCAGATTTATATTAATTCTCCAGAAGTTTTAAGCCCCAAACCCTTACGAAAATTATACTTTTTTATTGAATTTTATTTATTGAAATATTAATTTATTGAATTTTGCGACACATTCTCGAGCTCTCCTTTTCAATATACTTTTTTTTTTTTTCTGGGTTATCCTATCGTTGATGCAATATAAAATGATTATATCATCAGTTTTTTTTTTTTCCAGTGCAATACCTTTTAGGGATAATTACTTATAAAGAATTAATTTACTGCGATTTAATGAAAGCTAATGTACTTTAAATTTGTTACTTTTTATACCAATTTATTACTTTATTATATATACACTGTCTACCAATAAGTATTTGGACACCTGCGATGGAAAAGAAAAACTAACTTTATTTAAAATCAATAGTTGGTAGAGCCTCCACGAAAGGCAATTACAGCGTGAACCCTCCGGGGCATACTTTCCACAAGTCTTTGTATTACAGCTAGTGGTATTGTCTTCCACACGGCTTGGAGTAGACATAGAAGTTCCTTCACCGATTTTGGGCGGGTAGTGCACCTCTTAATTCGGCGATCCAACTCGTCCCGGAGGTTATCGATAGAGTTCAGCTCTGGGCAGGCCAGTCCATTCGATGAACTCCATTGGCACCATACCAAGCCTTGGTTAACCTCGAAACATGACAACTGGCATTGTCGTCCTGAAAGTATCAGGTGTCCAACCCGTAAAACTGCCACAACATAGGAAACACATTGTCATCCAAAAATAGTGCGGTAGGCATCGGCGTTGAGCTTACCATGAATGGGGACCAAGGGTCCCAGTCCATACCAGGAGAAACACCCCCAGACCATAATTCCACCTCCGCCGAACTTGACTGTTGCACAATGCATTCTGGCAGGTGACGTTCTCCAGGCAGACGCCAGACCCTGCCATCCGAACGGTAAAAGGTGAACCTTGATTCGTCGCTCCAAAGAACCCCTTTCCACTGATCTACGGTCCAATTTCGATGTGCTTTGCACCACATTAACCGAGCAGCGCGGTTGAACTTTGTGATCAAAGGCTTATGGGCAGCAGCACGACCATGAAAACCAAGCAGATGTGTTTCCTTACGGATGGTATTCATTGAAACAATACTCCCGGATGCCTGTTGAAACTCCTCCCGGATGAGGGCCATCGGTTGGGTGCGGTTCTTCCGAATTTCTCTGGACAGCACTCGTCGGTCTCTATCTCCCAGTCTCGTTGGTCTGCCGACTCGGGGCACATTCCGACAATCACCGATCACCTTCCACTTCTTAATCATATAGGCCACTGTCGATTTTGGGCACTTCAGATCGCTAGATATGTCCCTTAAGGATCGGCCAGATTTGTGATACCCGATAATTATACCTTTCTCGAAACCAGAGAGCTCCGAACTGCGCGGCATCTTGCATGCGACTAATGCCGATGCTGTTTCCTACAGGACAGATGCGTAGCCGGGGGGGGGGGGGATATCGGGATATATCCCCCACCCCCGAAATTTTTGGATTACTGATGAAATTCCGTCTATTTATACACATATAAGTTCATATACCCCCCCCCGAAAAATTTCCCTGGCTACGCCCCTGCTACACGATATATAGCGGCGGAGGCCGTGACGTACCTCAGGACCGCAGATATCGTCATTTGCATAGGTGTCCACAGGCCCGGACTGGCCAGTGTGTCCGACTGTCTGCAGACGGGTAGGCCCCGCCCTCTGCAGGCCCTCCCTGCTGAGCGCGGGCCGCCAAAACAGAAAAAAGAAAGAAAATAAAAAAAGTGCTATACTGATAGCACTTGAATGAAGTTTGACACATAAAAAATTTTTTGCAGCTGCAATTGTGCCCCAGAAGGCTTGAAAACACTTCATTTTAAATGTAGTTCTCAAAATTTTTTAAGTGAGGGTTCCCGAATGAACAAGGGATTAATTAATATGAATGACGCATATTAATTAATAGATCAATATTATTAACGCATTAATTATCAATCATAATTAATTAATAATACCACCATACCCCGAAAGTTAACACATTCTATTATTTATCGGTTGCACAATAACCCGGCCCTCCCTTCTCTTGAGACGGGCGGGCCCCTCCCTCCCAGTCCGGGCCTGTGTCCAAATACTTATTGGTACACAGTGTGTATATATATATATATATATATATAATAAAATATTTTTTTGTTGTAAAATACTTTTTTTCAGATTTCTTTAGGAAAACTCCGTATAAAATGCTTAACTAAATTAATTTTTAGAAATAGTAAAATAATTATAAACTTATAAAAAAATCATTTTTATATATTCCATTTATTATTTTATTTTAAACAAATTGAAAATTAAAGGATTTTTAATTTGTATCCAAATCTCTTAATATTTATTTATTTACGGTCTGGAGTTGTGGTAGGCTTTTTCCAGAAGTAACGTATATACGCGTTAGAACCCCTTAGAAAATCCTCCTACCAAGTCACCCCCCAAACTTTGGCAGATCGCACTAGCATAGCGTTGCCTAATCACTCGGACATCAATTATATTTATTTTCTGTTTCTGATTTCCCCCCCCCCCTGTGTTTTGAATTGCTTTAGGAAAAACCTTATAACATGTTTAACCCTCTCGTCACCGAATTATGAAAAATCAGAGGGAAAAAAATCTGTCTAGCATTTAATGCATCTGAAATCCTAACTAATATTATAAATGCGAAAGTGAGTTTGTTTGTTTGTTTATGACGCTTTCACGCCAAAACCGCTGAATCGATTAGGATGCATTTCGGTTTAGATATAGATGGGACCCTGGAGTTGGTTATAGGCTACTTAGAATTTTAGATTTTTAATTACTTTTTTAGTTATTAATTAAAAACCGTTTTTATGTTGACATGCTTGGCGAGTTTCGCCCGTATCATTTGATTCATGTTTTGAGCTAACAAGAATGCTATTACTTCAATAAAGAAGCACGTGCATCTGAAAAACATTAAATAATACGGAAATTATGCCAGTTTTATGCCAAATATATCTATCTCTAATAATAAAAATGAATGTTCTCCAGACAAATCTACAGAAAGCAGAGCTTTGAAAATTCGAGCATGCCTGAACCCATGACTTCGGTAAAGTGTACCTGAGGCTCGGAAATTTTAATTACTTTTCTAACTATTAATTAAAAACCGTTTTATCGCCCGCACAAAATGATTTATGCTTTTGAAATAAAGCAGAAATTCTATTTGCAAAATTACATGCATTTGGAAAACATAAATAAGTATGGAAATTATGTTGATTTTACGCCAAATTAAAAAGCATAAATAAAGAAAGGTGTACTTACGTATAATCCCGGCGGTCCGCCAAGACGAGCGATTTTTTGCCGAGATAAATGCACATGTGCACAAAATGGGCACATGAAATTATTAATGGTTTTGAATACGATTGGCAACAGTTTGGCAACTCATTTGACGAAAAAACAGTTTGGTGGGAATGACCGCCAGGATAATAGGTATTAAGTACCAAGAAAAGTCCAGATGTGTTTCTTAAAGTTCGTAAATTTCCAAATCCTACAAAAAAAAAAAAATAATAATAATTGTGTACGTTTATGTGTTTGGATGTTTTTGACTGAATCACACAAAAATGGTTGGAAAAATTTGTAATGAAGATAGCTTATGCCCTGGATTAACATACAGGCAACCTTTCAAGCATATAGCATAAATAATTCTTTTACAAAGACACTCAAAATAATGCTAATGCATTGCGCTCTATGGAAATTTTGTAGCAACTAAACCGATTTTAAAACTTTCTTCACTGATTGAAAGTCCTAGGCCTATATGGTCCTAGGCGTATATGGAGAATTCGTCTGTGTGGAATTTTCTAAGGGATCCTAGCCCGTATTTTCGCGAGGTTTTTGAAAAAAATACGAAAACTGCGAGCGGCTAGGTCGACAGGCGCGACCGGTGTTTGAACCTGGCACCTCCCGCCTTCCAGTTTTGAGAGCAGACCCACTTAGACACTGGGGGGACGCTGAGTGTTATAGGCTACCTTTTATGCATATATCACAAATAGTTCTTTTACAGGGATACTCATAAGAATTATATTACGCTCTATGTGTGTCTCTGTAAGTACTGAACCGATTCCAAAACTTTTTTCACTGATAGTAAGCTACACAATTCTTGAGTATTATAGTCTAAAATTAATGCATGTAGCGCAAATAGTTCCTTTACAGGAACACTCAAAATAATTCTAATACATTACGCTCTATGGGTATCTTTGTAACTATAGAACCGATTCTAAAACTTTTTCGCTAATAGAAAGCTGCACTATTCCTGATTAACATAGGCTAAAATTCATGCATATAGCATAAATATTTCTTTTACAAGAACACTCAAAACAGTTCGCAAATACTGTCGTAACTGACTCTATTAGTCAAATGCCTGAAAAAAATCTAAATTTAGTAATTTTACATACTCTTTTATTTTTAATGAAGTATACTGCCATGCATTATACTCCATTTAAAATAAGTAAAAAGCAAATAATATTTAAATGCAGTTTCTTTAGTCGCAAACATATTTGTTATTCACACATGCTTCGTTTCTCTCGGGACCTAATTCTAAAGCCGACGCGGACGAAGTCGCGGGTAGCCGCTAGTACTATTATAAATCCTGCAAAAATATTTTTTTCTAATGTCGATTAATATTAGATTTTTCTAATACTAATTTCTGCATTTTCGAAGCATTTTGTTATGCTAAAATTAATTTAAAAGGGTGCACATATAGGTAAAAGTTGAGGAATAAGATAAAAAACTATACTTACCTTTAAAAAAGAACGGTAAAAAAGCAGCGTAAATATTTTCTTAATTTTTCTCCTGAAACAATGAATCGAAAACTGCAAAAAATGATCTAAATTGACTAGTACTGCAATCTAGGCACGATTTATGCATCTAGTTAAGAGCCTCATATACTTTCTACATGAATTAATGATATTGATATCACTGAAAGAAAAAAATACTAAATTCAATTGTTTTCTCTCTAAATATTGCTATTTGAAGTAGGAGCCTCATATGAGGTTCAGGGTGACGAGAGGGTTAACTAAATTTACAGAATTAATAAAATCCTCAAAAATAATTATAAATAAATTAAAAATCCTGGTTTGTTTATATGTAGTTGGGTGCTTGTGAACAGTGATGGCGTCAGATTTTCCCCGATGGGAGGGCCATGTTCCCCGACAAGGGGGCCAAACGATAAAACCGCCAAATTTTACGTTTCAGTACTTGCACAGCCTCTCATAAAAGTATTCGAGTAAGAGATAAATTTCCTACTTTTGTTTCATATGTTAAAAATTATTATGATGAGATGGTCATTAATTATCTGTGATTTTCACCAAAGTCGTAGTTAAAAAGGTCTTTACGAAGGCAATTGTCAGCAGATCGGGCAACCCTGCTCACCCTAGAAATGTGGATCTTGTTCGCTGGTTCCTTCGAATCTCGAGAAACATACACCTAGCTGCAGGTAATCAATATTCAGTATATGAATATCGTATAATTACAAGCAGAATGAGAATGGAAGTGAACGGAACCTCTACGGTCGTGTCAGACACTTTGAATGGAATTTTTTATCTGGTTGCAAAATTTCCTTCATTTTTCTAAACCAACAAATTCTCTAAAAAAATCCCCGACGACACTCCCCAACAGGGGGGGCCAGTGATCCCCGACGGGGGGTGCATGGCCCCCCCGATCCCCCCGCTGGCGCCACCCCTGCTTGTGAAGCGTTTAATTTATTTATAAATATTTTATGACGATGACACTTTAATTAATTTTAACAATTCTTTTTGTTAAAATTTTATATTATATTTCTTGCGCAAACAAAATAGAAGGGGGGGGGGGGAATCATTTGGAAGAAGAAAAATTATAATGATAAAATTCCCAACAAAATAAGAATTATTCATTTTTGTTTCCTTATTTTATTAATAGATGGCGCAACGTCGCGCGATTCCCCTTTTACCCAATTAGCAGGTTTTTTCTCTCTCCTTGCCTCACCATGGCACAGTGGTTATATCACTGAAAATGGTAGACGGCCGAAGTGTGAAGGTCCCGGGTTCGGGTCCCGTCGCGCGGTCGTCGATCTAACGGTCTGGAGTTTTGGTAGGTTTTCTCCAGATGTAACGTGATTACGCGTTAGAACCCCTTAGAAAGTCCTTCTACCAAGGCATCCCTCATCTTAGGCAAATACCCCTCGCGCAGGTTTGCCTTAATCACACACCACCAATTAGCAGTTTGGGTTCGGGTTCGATTCCCGGCACAGGCATGTGTCTCTGAAGTTTTATATAGGGTAAATGATGAGTGCTCCTTAACAAATGGCCATCACTTTCGTCGCCATCCTAAACAAGGCTCAAGTGCCAATATCACGCCTACAGAAAAAAAAGAACAATTAATTCATTACTATTCTACTGTTCATTGAAAAGCTGTTGAATTTGGTCTCGTCAAGTAATTATTAATGGATTTAAATATTTTTTTAAGATTGAGTGTTTATTGAAATAACCTTTTATATGAAAGTATCTCAATCGTCCTGTATATATAATTTTTTTTTTTAAATCACAAATCGATTTTCGTAAGGTCTACTGTGTAACATTTTTATCTACAACTATGAAAAAGGAACAAAATATTTTAGGTATATTTAGCTTATGAATAATAACATAAAATTACATTTAGTTAATGATTTTTTTTTTTTTTTTTTTTTTTTTAAGAATTAATACTGTAATTGATTCTACTTAAGTTTTTCAGAAATAATTTCAAACTAATTACGTTTATTGAAGTTAAATTTATTCAAAAGTAGCATCCCTTCACTTTTTTTTTTTTTTCTACTACATCACTGTTAAAATGCAACTAACAATTTAGAAATATGTTTATTTAAAGTAACTAATAAATTAAGATTTAAAAGTTGCATTTAAAATTGAGAGATTAACTTGTGGATATATAATAAAAGGTAATGAGTTCTTCAGATTTTTCTGAACAAAATTGTATACTTATTTATCACAGATATTTTCTAAAGGAAATATGCATAAATTCGTTTTTGTTTTACAGAAGATAGCATTTCTGTGGCATCTTACCTATCTTTGGATGAAGGAGTAATTCTGAAATCTATAGATGGCGGCACTAGCAAACAAAGTAAGCTCATTTTTTTTTTTTTTTAATTTTTTATATCCCATTATTAAATTGCATTCTGTATAACTGATTTTTATTTTAACACCTTATTGATGATAAAAAGTATTAAAATTGCTCACAAAAATTTGAGTTCTGTCATTAAGTATAAATTTATAATACTGTCACGGACTATTTTCTTTACAAAGGAATAATTCTAAGCTCAGTAAGTGCTGCCCTCTTTTGAATGTTTTTATAATACAAATTGATGTTAGTGTTGTGTTCACTGGAAGGATCTTTAATTTGGTCTCGTTAAATAATTATTAATGGATTAAAACTTTTTTTTTATATATAAGATTGAGTGTTTGTTGAAATAACCTTTTATATGAAAGTATCTCAATCGTTCAATACAATAATACAAAAAAAAAAAAAAAAAAATCATAAATCGATTTTCGTAAGCTGTAGTAACATTTTTTATCTGCAACTATGAAGGAGGAATAAACTATTTTCGATCTATTTAGCTTATGAATAATAACATAAAATTAAATTTTTTAATTTAAATTATTGTTCACGAAACTTTTTCTTTATCGGTGAATTATATCAAAGTCCTGACTTCTACTTTTGTACTTTGGCGATGGACGAGGGATAAACTGTGCCAAGATAGTGTCCCTGCGACATCACGTGACGTTGACAGCATTCTTGATTGTGAAGCTGGCTTTCCCCCTTTTCGGAATAAAACTCGCCCGATGTCTTTTCTTTTTTGTTTTTCCCAAGCTGTACGTATGGCATTGCAATAATTACTTCGATCAGAGAGGGACCTTAAATGTAGTGGAAAGGAGGAAAATTTGAAAAACAGTGATCGGCACATAAGAACTGTTGCTCATAACAGTTTCATTTCATTTGATCAACAACGGACTACATTTTTTTTTTAAATGTGAAAAACGTTTAAAATGAAATTTCATCTCCCTTCACAAACTGCACCTGGCGGCAAGACAGAAAGGAAAACACGTAATGAATATTTTTCTCTGGAGTTATGCATGGCACATGAAATTTTCATAAAAGATTAAAGATCAGAGATACATTGCAAAATTTGCGGAAATGCAACACATTTTAACAAATTATAATAAGTTTTAGATTCTCCCCCTCCCCATATGTGTCATAACACTAAGTTTATTGTTGGAAAAAGTGCATGATTTGGGATTTCTTTTCGAGTTCCTGGCACATTTTATACATTTTTTAAACTTTTCATAAACAGCATGATTTTTGAGAGCAGTCTAAAAGATACAATTGCATTGTAAGTAAAACTCTCTAAAGTGCTTCGTATTCAGCTATTTCTCGTATATTTATCTGAAAAGTGAAACATTTGTAGTACAGTTTGTGCAACGGCATCGGGGCCGCCGACAGTATTTTTGGGCCCCAGCGTATATACACGTCGGCCTCCACCACCCCCCTTTCCACACACACACACACAAAAAAAAGCAATTTTTTTTTTAGAAAAGTTTTTAAACACTTTAGAATTTGTACACATTAAATTTACCGTAGGCCATGTATACAAAACCTTGTACATGATAAACTTCCATCAAAAAATTTCAAGCATTTTATCAGATTTATTTTAAAGTAATGTGCTTATGTTTCTGAAATTTTTCCTTAGTGTATGCATAGAATCACTTGATACAATTAAATCTAAGCCCTTTTTTAAATGTTGAGTACTCGCTATTTGAAAACTAAAACAGAGTTATTATAAAATTCGTTGACAAATGAATAATGCAGGAACGTTAGCGAACACCAATGAGAGTTAATACCGCTGAACGATTTCTGTAAATATGATTTACCAACATCAGTGCGAGAATATATTCTCGCATTGATGGTCGTAAGTCATATTTATCGAAACCAATTTGCGAAATTAAATCTCATTGGTGTTTGCTAACGTTGTTTTTTCTATGTTAAAGCAGAGTTACCTTCTTTACTTACCTTCATTACTTATCCTATATTATCAATAAATTCGTAATATAGGATTCGTATTATACAAAGTTCGTAACATACGTCCTCCAGGTCCAGGCCCCGGGGCTATTGTCCCCTCTGCCCGCCCCTCTCGGCGGGTCTGAACGGCATGAATTATTTTTGCGTTCTCTTCCCGACACTTTTATTCTCCCCATAAAAGTGCAAGTGATATTCATTTATTATTTGTTTCCTCTCATTCCCACCCCCTTATGAAAATTATCCTTATTATAGTGGCTCATCATGACTGTCCACTACATAAATACTTTTAAGTCGATCTGATTGCAGTACCCCAAAATAAGCTAGAAGTACGGAATTTGGGCAGTTCTCTCCGAGTTTAACCCTTTGACGCGCAGTGTTCCAGCTCTGGGAACACAAAACTGTGACGTTTTGATTGTTGCTTCACGAAGAATAGATTTGATTTCTATTAAAATAGTTGCGGGTGACATAGCTCCACGAGAATCCTTTACTTTTTAGCACGTCATTTCCCGTAAAAAAATTGTCACGATTCTTTTTAACAGCACTGACATCTGCTGAAAAATGGAAGAATCCGAGAACAGCTGGATAGATTGCCCAATGCTGAAAAAAGGGCAGCCGTTGCCATCTCTTGACTTAACTATCAGCAAGATGGCGGACGATCGAAATCATCGGAGACCCTTTTTTGGCTGTGCGCGGGCACGGCCAGCTGCGTCAAAAAGGGTCTCTAGATCTGTGGCACGCGATGAACGTTTCGATCATTCGCCATCTTGCTGGTAGTTAAGTCGAGCGATGGCAACGGCTGCCCTTTTTTCAGCATTGGGTAATCTATCCATCTATTCTATTGGGCAATCTAGCTGTTCTCGCATTCTTCCATTTTTCAGCAGATGTGATTGCTGTTAAAAATAATCGTGACAATCCTTTTTGACGGGAAATGACGTGCTAAAAAGTAAAGGATTCTCGTGGAGCTATGTCACCCGCCACTATTTTTATAGAAATCAAATCTATTCTTCGTGACTGGCAACAGTCAAAACGTCAGTGTTTGGTGTTCCCAGAGCGCGAACACTGCGCGTTAAAGGGTTAAAAGCCTTCATGTGATCGCCCTTTCCAGATCCCATCTCATCTGTTGCATGTTTTTTCAACGAAGCCAAATTAAAATGTAAGCGACAGTACACAAACACGCCCAGAACTTTTTATTAACGCGCATCCAAGGTATAATGAAATCGTGTCCAAACGGTTTCATTTTTTTGCCGGGTCGACAATGAGCGGTTGACATCCATAATAAATTAAAAAGAAAGAGAACAAACACATGCAGCCGACTGTAATGCACGAATTTGACCACGGTTCATAAACCACTCAACTGAAACAAGAAGAAAAAGGAAAAAAAAAAAAAAAAAAAAACTCATTTGCGGCAAATGCGCGCTCACGCATTGGACAGATACGAGTCTTAATTGGAAAATGCCATGTCGTTGTTGGATGTGTCATTTAGTGGAAGGGATCATTAAGAGCTTTTTCGTCCGCGCGAATGACGAATGATAAAGGTCGTAATTAATATTTCACCATCACCAAAACTGTCGCGCTCAGGTGGGTTTTCCCCCCCGCAGCCGTTCTCAGGTGGCCAGTCGTCTCCCAGCCGGACACATTTAGTATGAAGGGCGAAAAGGATGCCCGAATGGAGGGCGCAGTATACTAAACGGGATTACCCAGAGGCGCTCATATAGCATGAAACTTTGTCTTCATGCCCCCACCCTCACTACACACCTACCTTTTATGGCCGTTTTCATACTCTCAATCCATTTGGAAGTGTTTTTTTTTTAAAAAAAAGGGAAAAAAATCGTATTTTTTGCTTTAACTCTTTAGCGCCCAGCTCCACGATAATCTCACATCTGTTGGTTCCCAGCGAAACGGCCGAAAAATGCCTTCCCCCATCTTACCACTGATTTTTGACAATGTAGAACCTCCCTTCTTGAGTAGCACTAGGGGCGAGAGGCTTCCTATTGTGACAATCCAAAGAAGATCTATAGTAACCGCTTTTGACAACACATTTGCACACTGGGCAATGACAAAATTTTTAAGCAACTTTACCTTTCTCTCCCACCAGACTCCCCCAGCACTTGAACCCTATTCATCAAAAATCGTCCCGCCGCATTCTTCACACTTGTTACTTGTTTTTTTGACGACAGCTGGCTGTGCCGGCACAGCCAGCTGTCGTCAAAAAAGGGGTCTCTAGATCTGTGGCACGCGATGAACGTTTCGATCGTCCATCATCTTGCTGGTAGTTAAGTCGAGCGATGGCAACGCCCTGCCCTTGTTTCAGCATTGGGAAAGGGTTGCGCCTCTAAGTGTTTTGAAAAGAAGTTCATTGAAGAGTCAGGGTAGACAGCCCCCGTGATCACACATCATGATCAGCTGGGAATGCGGTCCGATATCATTGTCGAGGAAATCGAATTTCCTAATTTTTCAGGAAAAGGGTGCACACGTCACCCCCCCCCCCCCCACACTCCAGAGGAAAGGAAAGGTGCTTCGGAGGGAAACAGCAGAGAGTGATGGAGAGGAAAAAGGAAGCCGTGGCTGAGCACTGTGCATCCTGTGAGAAGAGCGCATGGTTCCTGCAGAGACGCTTTTCGGATACACATCTCGTTACACATGGAGGGGCGCCCTCCCCCCCTCCTGTGATCGAGTGTTGCCCCCCCCTCTCGGACAGGTCATCTCCATGTTCTGGCGAAAGACATAAATTTAGCCGTCCGATCAGAAAAAAAAAAAAAAAAAACTTTTAACCTTTTAAAAAAAAAAGACATTATTAAGTTTCATTTTTCTTTCCACGCTGGTGTTTGCAGGAGTGTAGTACACGCTCGGTTGCCCGGATAACCTGACACGTCCTTCGGACGTCGTCGTGTAATGGAGGGCTGCAGAGGATATCCATTCCTATTCGCCTCTGTCAAGTGTCCGCATACATGGGTGACTTCAAGAAAGCAGGCGATTCGAGACAGAATGATGATCGATATAGATATATTTAGAATTATTTTTATGCATGCTTTGACTTCTAATTAGGCTCTAGTATGCCCGGGCCTATAGTGCCCCCAAACCCCAATTCAGTTTTTCTTAATTTTATCTTTTTTAATAGCAGATTTTTATAGAACCTTTCAAATTTTTTCGAACAGCATTTTAAACATGTTGCCAATCTGCTCGATGTCTGCATGGCATTTATAACTAGGGGTTGAAAAAAGTTGTAAATTCATGGGTATTTTACCCGCAGCTTGAATTTGTTTGTTTAATTCATCATGAAATATAATAGACGACTGCCATTTTGGAAAAAAAAAAAAAAAAGCGCAGACTTTCGACAGCAGGGCACATCCAGACAATAATTGACCTTTGGAAATTTCACACTGCCTACATCAGAGTTAAGGGGCCCCCATCCCGAGTTGTGCCTAAAATCCAGAATTTTCTAAATCGGGCCCTGCTTCTAATGCTTCAGTTTAGTGGTAAGAGCCCTTTGAAAGAGTCAGGGCCCAAGCTAAAGGTCTCCTTATCGACATCTCCCACCAGAGCCCCTGAAAAGAGTTTCTTCAGGGGGGGGGGGAGATGTCGATAAATTGCCAAGTCAAATATCGGTTTTTACCAACTTCATTATTTTTTTTTATCAGCTATATTACCAACTTTTTACTTTTGCCAACTGAGTTTGCGTAATTTTGCCAAGTGTACCAGAAATAGAAAGTAAATTGTAGTTTTTGTTAAAATGTTTTGACTAATTTTGCCAAGTATAATAGAATTTTGCGAGTTTTAGGGGGGGGGGACTCCCCCTTTAGCAAGGGCCCTGTCTCCCCATCCCTCTAAAAAAAGTCTTAGCAGTGGCTCCGGAAATAGTGCAAGCCACCTTTTCAATCGCGTCTCAGTTTACGCGGCCCCGGTTCAAGAACAGATGTTTTGTTTTTGCTCTTTCCTTTCGCCTCTTTATTTTGTATCATAAAGTCGCTCAATCTAAATAATAAAAGTCCTGACCGTAACGCTGCCAGGTTCGTCTCATCGCTCCCGGTGCATCCGGGGGCCATGTTGAAATTTTGAAAAAAAAAAAAAACAAAAAAAAACGTCATTTTTATCTCTAATTAAAAGGAAAAAAATTTTGTACAGTTCGAAAGATCTCTAAAAAATGAACCTTTTTCAAAGTTGCAGTAGTTGGCGTAGTTCGATGGTTCAGAGTTGGCGTAGATCGATTAGATGACGTCATATACTGGCGAAAATACAGAGTTTTATTTAAAATCTCTGGCGTAGATCGATTAGATGACGTCATATGCTGACGAAAATACTCCTTTTTGCGTGACAAGCAATGGAAGGACAGTTTTATTTAAGTTCTTCGGGGGCAGACCCCCAATTTCTGTGGGGTTTTTTTTGCGATTTGTCCCCACAATGTAAAAAAGGAATTGGGAACAATTTTTAATTATGACATTGTTTTGAATTAGATTACTGTTAATTATTTCATTAATTAGAAAATGTCCACAATTGTGTTTCAAAATATGGGGACATGTCCTCAATTTTACGTTCAAAAATATGGTCACCTTAATTTAATTGTGAAATTTAATAGATTTTGGGCAAATTTATTGAGAAGTCTTTTTTTTTTCCCCCATTGATGTCAGCCACGTTAACGGCGTGACATTAGTGAAATCCTATTTTAAAAGTGTTTGAGTGTTTTAGATTGTTTTGGTGACAGCGATTGTTTAATTTTGAATTCGTTTAACCGGATGGATTTTAATTTCAGCGTTGTTGGATTTCATAGCTTTAATTTAGGTTAATTTGGTGTCGTTTATTTTGTTTTTGTCGTAAATCTATAATTACTAGCCAGCGAACAACCCGCAGGTTGCAAATTTCGGTTGCGAAGAGGACCGTGTACCGTAGGTTGCACAAGCCAGTCGCGAAGCGGCCAGTGTGCTCTAGGTTGGACATTTTGGCCGTTAAGCAGCCATCCACGGCCGAAACTAGTCGCCGAAGGCGGGCTAGTTACAAACAACGAACAAAACTAAAGCAACAAGAAGTTTTTTTTTTTTTTTTTTTAACGCAAGCGTACATGTGAATGAGTCTAAGAATTTATGAATTTAAATGAAAACTGTCATTTTGAAGAATGTTTCCCTTCTCCCCTGAAAAACAAAACGAAATAAATAAATAAATAAAAATAATTTTCTATACATTTTCTGGTTTTGGATTGAAAGAGGGTTTCTGTTCAATTCTAAGCGATAAATACTACATGATTTTGTTACTGCTGTCAACTTCGCATAAGTAAATTTAACTTTAAAATTAGTTTTAAATTCTCGATTTAAATTTTGATCCTAGCCCACCAAATATTACACATTTTGAGCTAGCTAATGTTGCTATCTTACGACATCTCCCGTCACTTTTTCTAGCGAAATTGTGTGTTTTAGTAGTGACACCTACAGAGCGAGGCGTAGTCTAAGCGTCAGACCACGCACTCATTATAAAAATGTAAGAAAAAGCAGAATACGAGTGAAAGTTTAATACCTCGGCTTGAAATTGTCTGAAGGTCGTTGATTGGTGCTTAACACTGTTTCGGCACTTCTCAAGGATTATTCCAAACTGTCAATCGTCGACCGATGTACCATTTTAGGTGATGATTGATAAGTGGGTTATTTTACTGACAAAATACATACTGGGGTTTTCGTAGCGACAAGGTCATATTCCGCTCGTTCAGCTCATTATTATTATTGCCATGGGCGTCACCACTTACACGAGATGGTGATTGGAGGACCTTAACATTTTCTGAATCTATGGCCAGTGTTTGATAAAAAGAAAATAAGAACAAAAAATATCCAATTTGAGCGACCAGTGTCGTAGTGAGGGAGGTGCTAGGGTGGAGGAGGGGTCTATTATGCCCCGGGCGCCAAATCGTCCCTAAGACAAAGAAAATTTGACAAAAAATAATAGGGAGAGTCGCCAAAGAGGTATCGTGCCCCGGGTGCCAGTTCTGCTCGCTGCGCCGCTGTGTGCTACTACAATGAATTGCAATTAGAAGTGACAACAGTCGCAGCTCTTCTGTTCTATTAGCTTATCTGTTTGCGGTTCTTATCATTGAAAAAAATGCAAAAGATGAATGCTCCAATGCAACCCAACGCTTTTCCCCAGCGAAGCATTCTAAGATCCTAAGCTCGGAAGCAACACTTTTCACAGCAGGGGAGTCTTCTACACTGCATCTTTCAGCGATGAGAACAAACAGTTAAACATGGGCTCGGTAGCGGCCGTCGTGAATCTTCTACTCGGCCCGTTTGTGTACTTCAATGAGTCATCCAAGCTAGCAGGCATACGTCCGTCTCTCATTCCTTATAGATGACATCTGGAACCAATAAGTGAGCATCCGTAGGCCTCTTTGGGTGACTCATTGCGGTATACAAGCAGGTCCGGTCAGGCGCGTAGCCAGAAAAAAATTTCGGGGGGGGGGGGGATATGCGCCTGGAAAATTTTTCGGGGAGGGGATATGAACTTATATGTGTATAAATAGACGGAATTTCATCACTAATCCAAAAGTTTCGGGGGGGGGGGGATATATCCCGATATCCCCCCCCCCTGGCTACGCCCCTGGGTCCGGTAGAAAATTCACGATGGCCCCGGTTAAGTGATAAATTAAAATTTCTAAGAACTCCATAGATTTTTACTTACGCTTACAACTTTTATTGTAATAATTGAAACTACGGTGATTAAAGTTACCCTGGTGCGGAAATGGTTTATACGAATTGAGTAATAAAGGCAGAGCCTGATTATGACCAACAGGGGCCCCGGGCATTGATGAATTTGGGGGCCCCTATCTATGAAATTTGTTTTATTTTTCATAAAATTTTGATATAAAAAAGACTATTTCAGAACAACATTTGATATTGGGGGCCCTTTCGAGCCGGGGGCCCTGGGCAAAGTCCCGATTTGCCCATTCGATAATAAGGCTCTGAATAAAGGTGTAATTTCTACTTGTTCAATCAAAATGAATCTTGTTTGCCAAGATGAGTTGAAAGTCACTCTTTTTATAAAAATTAAAATACTGACTGTAAGAATTGTTGAAAAAATCGAAAGAAATTGTATTAAGCAATGTCTTTTTGCTATTTTAAGAACAAAATTACATTAAAAAAAAATCAGAATAAATGTTACTGTTCATGTCTTCTGTTTTTATGATTATTTGATTATGAAAAAGAAACTATTTATTTTTAAAAAATATCTGCTGTCTAAATGAATTTTTTGTATTTATGTGGTTCGTTTACTTTTGTTACGAACTCTTTTTGGTATAATATTGGTAAATTGGAATGTACTTCTGGCTTTCTCCACAAGCTATGACAGTAAGCTTTAAGCATTTGAAATTAATAAAAAAAAAATAATCAACAGCAGAATTTCTATTTTATAATTTACATTTAAGTTGAATACAAAAATTAAATAAAATATTTTAAATTATTTTTCCGTAATGCTTAAATACATTACCAAAATACTTTTTAATATGAATTAGCTTGCCTAAAACTTTTTCTTTCCCGCCAAATAACGTTGAACATAACATGCCGAATATTTTTGCGACAGTTTATCATTTATAGATTTTCTTTTTTAAATTCCACTGGTCGTAATTATCTCACCTGACCCTATTTAAGGAAAGCACTTGTACTTGTCAGTTTCGTGTATGCAGCTTTGATATCTCATTAATGCAGGCCCTAATTTATCGCAGGGGTATTATATGCCCTGTGCATCACCACCACCCCTCTTTGAGAGAGTTATCTAAGACGATAATAAAACGAAATTAATGAAGGCTGCGAGACGAGAAAAATGGCTCTCTCGTCTTGCACGGCTACTGCAAAGCTTTGTCTTGAAAAATTCCTATATAGCAATGGGAAAGAAGCCTCTCTCGTCTCGTATTACAACTTCAAATCTCTGACTCGTCTCGCTTCCATACCTAAAGAATAATACAACACAAAGAAAAAGGAAAGTTATCATTCTTTTTTTTTTTCACTTTAGTACTAAGTGTACAAACATCCAACAAAGCTTTAAAAATATCTCGAACCCAGGTTTAATTAGTGTGTCCCACCGTCGCAAAGCCGCAACGGCGAAAATTCCCCTTCTGCAGCCTGTGTTGCGTGTTCCTTCCTTGCATTGTTTTCTTGAATGTCCCCTTAAGGTGGATTCAGTATCTCAGAAACCACTGGTGGAACCTTGCCATAGCTCCAGCCTGAGGAAAAAAAAAAAAAAAGTACAGTCTGTGAAAATGTGTAAAAAGCACTTCTCTAAATGTTTTGGCTGCATGAGGCGTTCCATTCACTTATTGAGATCGTTAATTTTATCAAAACAATATAGTGGTTATCCCCCCCCCACTGAACCCCGGTGCATATAGCAACGTAATTAACGATAAGCAACGACCGAAAATGTTGATTCTATTTATGTTTCGTTATCAATCATTATGTTTTTATAACGGTGCACTTGATGTCATTAGCGTGTACTCTGACGTCACAGCGATTTCCAAAACGGGCTCTTTTGATATCAGTAACACCCCCTCCCCCCCCCCCGGAGTCCAAAAATAACACACGCCGTACGCTCTCAGATATCCCAAAAATAATTTTCATATCTTGAGAAGCTCTTGTCGGACGGCAATGCTCCATCTAGTACTAGCAGGAGAGGACGGAGAATGCAATCCTTTCCCCACGAATTTTTTCTTTCTCGTCCACATGCAAAAAAAAAAAAAAAAAAAAAAAAAACAGCTTACAGCTTATTCTCAGGAAGAATTTCTGGGGTGCAAAATGAATACCAACCCTACAAGATTCTAATAACGCTAGGAGGTATAAGGCCATAATAAAGAGCATAATGCTTTTAACCCTTTGAGGCGCAACCCTTTCCCAATGCTGAAAAAAGGGCAGCTGTTGCCATCGCTCGACTTAACTACCAGCAATATGGCGGACGATCGAAACGTTCATCGCGTGGCACAGATCTAGAGACCCTTTTTTGACGCAGCTGGCTGTGCGGCACAACCAGCTGCGTCAGAAAAGGGTCTCTTTAGCCGTAGATAAGATTTTAAACTCGATTCATGAATTTTTAAAACTTTATTTTTGTTTTCTTTCATTCATTATTTTTAGGCACAATAAAGGGAGGGCATTCCCCTCTCCCCTGCCCCAAAAGATATATCGATTTTTATAAATTATATTTTAGTTTCTGAGTTCTCAGCCACACACGAAAAAAATTCCTGGCTACGCTGCTGCTCTACCACACATTAAAGCAGCGTTTCTAAACCTGTGGGGCGCAGAGCGTTTGCAGGGGGGGGGGGGCGAGAAAAACCAAAGAGCAAGTAGTGATGTATTTTTTTTTTTTTTTAATCATCTTATTTATTCTTATTTTTACTCAAAACTCAAAAATATATCCATTTTCACTGAAAATGTTCATTCAAACTTTACTGATAACATTATTTTGTAGAAAATTCGATTAAATGTTCATTGTTAAAGATTAAAAAACTAAATGTATGCTGAAAAATATGAGGGGGGGCGCCGCCGTACGTTAGCCTTTGTTGGGGGGGGGCGACGTTAAAAGGTTGAGAACCGCTGCATTAAAGGGATAAACTCGAATTACGAATGTCAGGTTAAAAGCAGAATTATTGCAGCTGCTCTTGTGTCTGCGTATCTGATTTTATGAGACTAATTTATTTTCATAATCCTTACGGATTTTTAAATCTCTTTTTAAAAATAGAATTAATATGTATTTTTAAAACTTCAAAAGTAAACTTTTGCTCCTTTCAGATCAGTTCTTTGAAAAAAAAAAATGTATCATAAACTATTATATTTTAAAATCGAATATCAAAGGACTGTATATTAGATTCTAATGTTCTCCACATTTTTCGAATTTTTAATAGCATTGAAAATTGTTAATTAATATAAATCGTTTTTTTTAATAGCATTTTCCATTTACTAAGTCACCGACTATAATTAACTCTATTGTCATGGTAAAACAATGAAATTAAATAAATGTTGTCAATAAAGCTCAAGAAATTAGTTGCTTAAACAAGAAATATAATTCAAAATTATGTAAAAAAGTTAGTTAAAATTTAAATAAGATAGAAAATATTGAAACATTAGCATAGATTTAAATAATGTGTTTGGGAGGGCCATTAAAACTCGAAAAAATCTCTTTTCGGTTTATTTGGGGAAAGCGATTACACTTGCTGATTAAATTTGTTTCATTAAGTTTAGGGGACTATTCACGCTTATATTTTGTCCGTTAAGCAAGCCAAGAAACAGGTCTGAGGGCAGAAAAGGAAGATTGCTACGCCTACGCCTGCCTCTTTCGTTCATCGAACTAGCTGAGATCGATTCTTTCATTGGAAGATATACCCAATCCCTTAGTAATGAAAACTTGAACTTTAACCTTAACCTTCAAAATGACGGCAAAACCGATCAGTAGGTGAAAGGCTGGCCGGATTCGCGGTTCTGATGCTATATACACTCTACAGTTCTACTTTACATAATTAGCAAACTAACAGTTGACTAGTGCCGATCCTAGCGGGGGGCAAGATGGTGCACCGCACGTGGGCGGCCAAACTTAAGGGGCGGCGAAATGATTAGAAGTATTAAACTTTTAAATGAGACAGAATTTATGTCTGTAAGTGAAAATTTTAAATTTTCTACAAGTGAAACTGGTAGAGGATTTAGTTATTCGTATTTTTACAAGTAATTGAAAAATGGTGAAAAAGTTAGACGAACTTGGCTTTTATATTCTGTTTCATTAGATACCGCATTTTGCTCTTCATGCAAAATATTTGGAGGGTCCGAAGGAGAAAATATTCAGCTTATTAGTGTTGGTTATAGGGATTGGCAACATTGCTCTGACTATTTTTCTAGACACGAGAATAGTGCAAAACATATGAAATGTGTTAAGACTTTTTGGGAACTCAAAACACAGCTAAGCAACAATAGCACAATAGATAGAGAACAACAAAACTTTTCTTTGGAAAAGAAACGATGGAGAGCAATTATCGAACGAATGATTGCTATTGTGTAATATTTGGCTAGCCAGAACTTAGCTTTTGGTCACCGCCTCACCGAGACAGCAAAGATTCTCTCTCCGAAGGAAAAGGAGATAACACATTTACATTTTGGATTTTTACTAGGTCCCCAGCCTAATGAGACATCTGCTGATAATTCATTCGGCGATTTGGGATTCGACGATTTGGACTGTTCCCGATGTGGTTCCTAGTTTAAATCTAGATGATGTACTTCCTAGTTTAAGTCTAGATGTTCAAAACATTCGGGGACAAGGATACGATAATGGCGCCAACATGCGCGGAAAAAATATAGGTCCTCAAAAGACTATTAGATATTAATCCTAGGGCATTTTTTACACCATGCGCGGCACATTGTCTGAACTTAGTAATTAACGACGCTGCTAAATCAAGTGGAGAGATTGCAATTTTTTTATGTTATTCAAGAATTATACAACTATTTTTCAGCTTCGATATACAGATGGAATATTTTAAAGAATACAATTACAAACTTTTATTTAAAGTCGCTGAACGATACTCGCTGGGAGAGTGGAATACTGGCATTACGACCATTGCAAACAGATCTTAAAAATATCCTCGTTGCGTTGAATAAACTTTCACGTGAAGCAAAAGATCGTGTAGCAAAGCTAAAAGCTAAATCTCTAACGGAAACAATTTGTTCATTCAAATTTATATGTTCACTAATGATTTGGCACGATTTGCTAGAAAGAATAAATATTGTTTCAAAAATGTTGCAGCAATCGAACATAGATTTAACAGAATGTGTCGAAGCATTAAGAAATTTAAAAACATATTTAATTTTGAAAAGAAATGACGAAAGCTTTGTCACATTTATCAATCAATCGTCTATTATTGCACAGGAAATTAATGTAGAGCCCGAATTTCCTGAAATTCGTGAAAGAAAAAAAACCTCGTATGTTTCCCTACGAATCACCACGATAAAGATGTTACAGACTCTGAAAAAAAGTTTAAGATTAATTTTTATTTTCAAATTTTGGATATTTCCATTAATTCAGTATGTGAACGTTTCGATTTGGTGGAAAGCTGTTTCTTAACATTCAGTTTATTACTAACGTTTAACTCTGAAGATAGTGACAATTTGAAAAAAAAGTTGTATGGATTTGGACATTAAACTACAAATAAATAAAGATGGAAAAATAGAAAGGGACTTAGACGGTATAGAATTGCACAGTGAAATGCAGCTGCAATTCTATGTTTTCGAGATCTGTTTCCAAATATTTGCCGGTTAAAGCCATTAGAAATTTTGGAATCATATATTAAGTCAAGATTTAACATCATATTTTCCCAATTTATCTATAGCACTCAGAATATTTTTGACTATACCAATCTGTGTTGCTTCTGGTGAAAGAAGCTTTTCAAAATTAAGTTTGATTAAAAATTACTTAAGATCTACAATCTCACAAGAAATGCTTACGAATGGGCTATTGTTTCAATTGAAAGTGACATCTGTGAGGCGATAGACATTTCAAGTGTTATAGATGAATTTGCCTGTAAGAAAGCTCGAAAAATAGTGTTATAATTTTTTGTTAAAGTTCGTATTTTATTTTTTGAAAATAAAATACGAACTTTAACTTGATTTTCATCCATTCCATACTTTTTACACTTCCATACATTTTTTAAAAAGCGTTTGATAGTAATTTATTTAAACATTTTGTTGGTTTGTAAGAAAAGGGGCGGCCAATTTTAATTTGCACGTGGGCGGCCGAAGGTATAGGATCGGCACTGCAGTTGACTGATTTATTTTTATACAGAATACTTCACAAGGACAAATACTGATGACAGATAATATGGTTTTTCTACGGTATAAACCCATTTACACAGACTGCATCATCATGCATGTTTACATTTCTTTCAATCAGTCATGATCCAAGAGCCAATCAATTAATTTTAACTGTTCTAAGGCGATTTTGCTATTTATGTCTAGCTTTGATTTTGAATACTATTCTTAAACATAAAACAGATTTATTATTTTTTTTAAATTCTAATTTTCAAATCGACCACTCGCCGTTCGTAACACCCCCACCCCCCACCTCCCCTTCTTCCATCGGATCCCTCTTCTTTATTTCTGATCGGAACAATTAGCTAAAAAAAAGTTTCGCAACATTCAGACACTGCTAGACCAGACCAGACTGACAGTTCCTTTTAAGCCCATGTCTGCTGCCTGCCGCTGCCACCAGCTGCCGACAAAAAACATAATAAAAAATTATCAGAGTTGAGAAATGAAACGAAGGAAACCGTAACCAGGTCACGATGTCATCTTGTTCGAGACCCAATGAGCGAGCAGGATCTCCAAAAGGAATAAAAAGAAAAGTTGTCTGCCGGACAATTAGCTCGTTTATTGGCTGTGACTTGTTTACCTGTTTCAGTAGAAAGGAAAATCCGTAGCTGGATGAGCTGTTCACGTTTCGATGAGCTGAGACTTGGAAAAAATAAAAAGAATAAAGAAAAGAATAATACATAAATAAAGTGAAACGTTTAAACGAAATTAACTCTGTTGCCAGTCATCATTTCAATTAAATGTTCAATGCAATTTCTCTACAATGATGTAACTTTTCGTAGTGTAGTTATTGCCCTAACTCGGGGTTCCAGCGAGTAAGCTGGGTAATTTTTTAAAGCAGTATTTCTTAACTACCCAGTCATATCAATTGCAGCAAGTCACAAAATTCTTCTAATTTTATGCAGTCGTTTAAAATTCTCGTGAACTTCTCATACAGACCTTTGATATTTGAATTCCGCCCTTAGTGCAGTCGACAGCTGTTTTGAGATTAATACAGCTCTTTATTTTTTATACTTTATTGGAGAGGGACCGGCGACCGACCTACCAAAGGACGGGCTGCTTGTTTTCAGGGGCAGTTGCTATGGCGAAAGGCTTGGCAATTTTCTCGCTCCTGACATACATATATATCCCCCAGTAGCGGGAGCAGATCCAGGGGAGGGGCTAGGGGGCTTCAGCCCCCCAAAAGAGATTGCTTAAGGATAACATTCTGCTTTATTATACACTTTAAATCTCTAAAATGATCAAATTTCATAACTTAGCCCCTCCCAAAAGCATGCACATTGGTTTAGACTAAAATTTTTATTTATAGTATATTTTAATTTGGTGAAATAAGCTTTTTTAAAAATTTAGCCATTCCCCCAAAAAAATTTGGATACGCCACTGATACCCCCTAGTTCCTAAACCTGTCACTAGGGTGCAAGAGGAGTTTCAAGACAGATAATTGTTTCTTCATCATGATGTCTTTTATTTGCAGATTTAGGAATTTAGCCCGGGTCTGGATCTCTGCAGGAAGGACGCCGACACTGGCGGCAAAGAACTGTAAAAAGCGCTTATGCTACATTCTTAATTCTTACGTGAGTTCAAAAATCGTCTTTGAAAGTAGTGTATATCTGACAGAAAAACAAACTTCACATGGAAAGTACTCCATTTCACGGAGATTAAAGACAGTTTTCAAAACAAATTTAAATTAAATTATATTAAACTGACAAAGGCTATTTTATTATTACACACACAAGCACACACACACACACACGTGTGTGTGTGTGTGTGTGTGTGTGTGTGTGTGTGCGTGCCTATATATAGAACGCTGGAGCAGATAAATAAAGCCATAACATAATCATTCAACAGACCATTCTATGAACGACGGGTTAGCATTCACTTTTCTAACATTCTGCTCCTGTAACACTGATTTAATCGATAACATGAGGGAGCTTTCCATTGACGCAGAAGAAAATAATTTTTCTTTTAACCGTTGAAGCCAGGGGGGGGGGATATCGGGATATATCCCCCCCGAAATTTTTGGATTAGTGATGAAATTCCGTCTATTTATACACATATAAGTTCATAAGTTCATATCCCCCCCCGAAAAATTTTCCTGGCTACGCGCCTGGTTGAAGCATCAGTACTGTTTTCTTTTTCATTGCGTTTTATCAATAATGGACAGCAATTTCCATCATTAACGATGGTATTGACGAAAATTAAATCTTAATTTAAGTTTTGAGAATAATCCTTTGAACTCACTTCAAATCTGTTTTTATCTTCAAAAATACTCCACATCTTTTAAATTTCTAATGTTTATCATTTTTTTAACCACCTCATATTCAAAGAAGTACACTATGCGTTTTAACTTACGGGGGAATGTTGACTTCAGAGTTGAAATGTAATGTGTGTTGAAACATTTTATAAAAAGAATCAGTTATTTTTTTGTTAAAAAGATATTGCTAACAAATCGAGTCTATTTCTAACAAATTATAACAAATACCAATTAAAATTACACTTTTTTCAATTAATGGCAAGAACACATTAAACATAAAATGTTTTTTTAAATTATTTTAATGCATTTTTTTTAATTTCATTTATCCCTTAAGCATTTTAATTGCAAAAACAGAGCCCATTATTTTGTGACCAACACAGGCATCCTTTGGGCTCAAGTGACGACCTGAGCTATTTTTAATCACTCTCGAATTTTCGTTTTACGTTCTGAGTGGATTTGTAGTATTCTGTGAATGGGGAACCTTGTTCGAAAATAGGTGAAGTAAGAGGGAAAATGGCGGGAGCTGTGGAGTTTCGTTATACGCAGTATTACTATAGATGATGGGGTGTTAATAATACAGTTCAGGAACAGACAATAAACCGCTGTTTTCTTCTCACTCACTAAAATAAAGCGGTGGCAGCTTTTCAGGTGAAGTGCCTCTTCAACCCAAATAGAAATAAGGTTTGAGATGAAAATGTGTTATCATATGTACACTCATTTTCCATTCATATCAAAATTAATCAAAATATTCATGATTTTAAAAGAATCTCATAGAATATATATTAAGGTAAATGTATTAAGTTCTGGGAATGTGATAAATTCTATATTATATAATCTCTCTCTTTTATGTAATTCGACTCGTATTGACGAATGTGATAGACCGTATAGCTTTATACAAAAATTCGTCTAGTTTGAACATCTGCAGCTTAGCTTTTATTAAGGTCTGATCTATTGCTACATATAATAATTCTATTCCTCGAATTTCCATCCGATCAATCCGAATTTCCCCGAAGGGATCCCCTCGCACACATACACACACAGCAATGCCGAACCAACTAATGCCTTCTATCAAAGGACCATTGGTGGTGGATTTTCGATGCCCCTCTCACAGCAGTGGCCAGATTTTTTTTTAAAGCTTAACAAAGGACCACTAATACAGATTTTCGAAGAACCACACACACGCAGGTAGACGTGGGCTAACCCACTGAGTTTTTTTTTTTTTTTTTAAATCTTAGCAAACGACTTTTTGATTTAATGGGAGATGGAGGCACCACCTAACAAAAGGCTATAGTGTAACTTTTAACGTTCTTAATAGCGTTTTGAACAGTTATTTACCTCCCCCCCCCCCCTAAATCTCCACCTAAAATGGCGATAGTGGTATAATAATGATTCCAGCTTTGCGTTCATGTATTCATACACGTTACTTTCATCAAAGGCGTTTCATGATAATGTATATCGCCGCGGGTTTTAATCCTTTCAAGAACAACCATTTACCAATGCTGAATAAAGGGCAGTCGTTGCCATCGCTCGATTTAACTACCAGCAAGATTTTGCTGGTAATTAAATCGAGCGATGGCAACGGCTGCCCCTTTTTATTTCAGCATTGAGCATTCTATCCAGTTGTTCTTCTATATTAATGTATTTCCATCGTATTCTCCATTTTTCATCAGGCGCTAGCGCTGTTAAAAATAATCCTGACATCTATTTTACAAATTAGCAACAATTTTTACCGGAAATGATGTGCTGAATAGAAAAGGATTCTCGTGTAACTATGTCCTCCTGAATTTTTTTATTGAAATCAAATTTTTATTCTTCGTGACTCAGAACAATCAAAATGTCTGATTTGTGTCCTCACGGCGAGGACGCCGAGCGTTAACCCTTTAACGCGCAGTGTTCCCGCTCTGGGAACACCGAACTCTGACGTTTTGACTGTTGCCAGTCAAGAAGAATAGATTTGATTCCTAAAAAAATAGTTGCGGGTGGCATAGCTCCACGAGAATCCTTTACTTTTTAGCACGTCATTTCCCGTAAAAAAATGGTCACGATTCTTTTTAACAGCACTGACATCTGCTGAAAAATGGAAGAATGCGAGAACAACCGGATAGATTGCCCAATGCTGAAAAAAGGGCAGCCGTTGTCATCGCTCGACTTAACTACCAGAAAGATGGCGGACGATCGAAACGTTCATCGCGTGCCACTGATCTAGAGACCCTTTTTTGACGACAGCCGGCAACATTGGAAAAGGGTTGCTCCTTAAAGGGTTAAGTTTTCTGGCCGGGTATTTTATTAGTTTGCATTGGCCCCTGTTCCCTCCCATTCGAGGTGCCTCTGTGTAGAGCGCTTGTGGATTCACGTTTCGGGAATTTCCCCATTGAATTTCGCCTGCCAGCATTTGACCCGAAGTGCCGGAAGCTCGGCGCAGAGGGAGAAAATTTACGAAAATAAACCTAAAATATGGGAATTCGCGACACGCACCTAAAAAAGAGAGCACGCCGTACCTGAGCACAGAGCGCGGGTGAAACTCTAGATTCCAAGAATAGCGCCCCGCTTTTCTGCGTCAAATGGACATCAGTCATCGCACGATTTCTCTCTCCTCCGCATAGCAGATGCAGTCGTCATCCGAGACACTTTTTCATTATTTTTTTATTTTCTTATTTTTGTGCTTTCGCGTTTTGGCAACGAAGATGTATATGAGTCGGGAATTGAAAAAGAAAGAAAGAAAAAAATCTTGTGCGAATCGACTGTGAAATTAACGTAGAAATGTTACATTACGTGCTAGTAAAATAATCTTAGTGTTTAGAAACATAATGACGCGGTTTCTAGTTCCATTTGATTCCGCGTCTTCTATGATAAGCAACGCAGGGCGACTAATTCAAGAGTCTTCGCCTCAACTTTGAAATTCCACGATGTAAAGGCGAATTTACCTTCAACCGATACCGTTCGTAACCAGAAATATCTTTTCTTAGTGGCCGCCCCAAGTCGCAAAACTAGCTTGGAAAACGTATGCTTGCGCCCCTGCTATGTTTGTTGCGTCTTCCGCAGGATCTGTGCGTCGGCCTTAACCCTTTAAGGCGCAGTGATCCCGCTCTGGGAACACCAAACTCTGAAGTTTTGACTGTTGCCAGTCACGAAGAATAGATTTGATTTAGAGATTAGGATTAGCTCTTGGATTGTTCTGCTTATAAAGATGAACTTAAATCTGTAACTTTTGTCACTGTAAGCGAGCTAGAAATATTACGTACTCCATTTTCGAAGTTTATTCTTTTATAAAGTGCACTAATGTACATTAATTATGCTTTGTTTAAAATAAATGCACGTATCGTACATGCATTTAACCCTTTAACGCGTAGTGATCCCGTTCTGGGAACACCCAACTCTGACGTTTTGACTGTAACCAGTCACGAAGAATACATTGGATTTCTATAAAAATAGTTGCGGGTGACATAGCTCCACCAGAATCCTTTACTTTTTAGCACGTCATTTCCCGTCAAAAAATGGTCACGATTCTTTTTAACAGCACTGACATCTGCTGAAAAATGGAAGAATGCGAGAACAACTGGATAGATTGCCCTATGCTGAAAAAAGGGCAGCCGTTGCCATCGCTCGACTTAACTACCAACAAGATGGCAGACGATCGAAGCGTTCATCGCGTGCCACAGATCTAGAGACCCTTTTTTGACGCAGATGGCGCAGATGTGCCGGCACAGCCAGCTGCGTCAAAAAAGGGTCTCTAGATCTGTGGCACGCGATGAACGTTTCGATTGTCTGCCATCTTGTTGGTAGTTAAGTCGAGCGAAGTTATCCATAATAATTTTTGTTTTGTCGGTCAGTTTGTTTTCAGTTCTCTAGATGCACTTGTAACTAAACATTCCTTGCAAAGTAATGTGTTTTATATTTTCTAAGTTAAATAACGAATTTTCAATTATTTCTTTTAACGTTTGATAAAATATCTAAAATCTATTGTGCCTATTTTCTTTTGGCTTACAGACAGCATTATGAGAAATTAAAGACAAACTTACCTCAAATATTGAATGCAGGCTTATTACCTACTCCAGTGGTGCGCAAACTATTTTCATCTGCGACCCACTATTTTGAGTAAAATTTTGTCGCGACCCCTGGATAGACAGTAGACAGTTTGTTTAATTGAAAACGAAGTTACATTGAAATTCTTTCTGGGAGTTGCTCTTACAGGGTGTTTTTAAAAGAGTGTCGTGACGTCATCGATTGGAATAACGCGTTTTTAAAACAGCGCACCAAACTTATAAACCACCATAAAAATGGTATAAAAGTTGTAATATCATAAAAATCAGTTAATGAATCAACACATAATTTTAGGAAACAATGCTTTATATATGCATATGGATATAAATATTTTTTAATGAAAATTACTTTAAAGAAACTTTACATCATAAAAAGTCAATGTGAAATATGTGCTTGCAAAGAGCTCATGATTGCTTCTATGCTCGGATCTGTATTGGAAATCGCAAGTCGTAAGCCATCCTCTGGATCCAATCGGGATCGATGTTTTGCTTTAATGGAAAATAATTTTGATGATCACTATGCATGATCAATTTGCAGATCACTATGCATAACATGGTTTTGAAGCCCCGTGATAGCGATCGCGAATATCGCGCTCGTAAAATAATAATTGTCAGTTTCTTCTCTTGTATTATTTCAGTTTTTTGAAATGAATAATTGTAGATTTTTCATAAATTTGAATCTCTTTGAATTTGGCGACCCCCAGAAATTTTCTCGCGACCCCTCCGGGGGTCGCGACCCACGGTTTGCGCACCGCTGACCTACTCTTTCATTTTGACGAGACTACTTTTGATTTCAACATTAGCCCATAATTCAATATTAATTCACTCACTCCTCTTTAACTTATTGTACAAATACAAAAATAACAGCATTTGTGTACAACGATAGTCAAACACCCAACAAAAGAAATAAAACTGACTATACACGCGGTCGCGGACTCGTACAAAATATTCTACAAAGATAGTATGGCAACAGCAGTGCTATTAATAAAACTGAGAAAAACATTAGTTTATCTATTTATTTATTGTACTCTAACAACAACTTAATTTTTCTTTCTTATTTATGTTATTTATTTACTATTTTTCAAGTTTCATTTTATAAAGAAGAGTTACAGTAATTGCTTTTCCCCCCTTTAAAAACTGCTGAAAAAGCCCGCCATCTTTTTATATTACCTCTATATGTTAATAGTTATGCGTCAGATGTTTTAATTTTCTTTAGAAAAAACCTATTCCGATGCTTGTTTCACTGCATTCAGGTTATGAGGACAGAGAAAACTTTTGGTTAAGGGGAAATAAAAATAAATTTAAAATAATAATAATAATAAATAAGCTCCCCCTCCCTTTTCTTCACTCCACACTGTGTTTAAAATTTTGTTATCCCATCACTTTGATTATTTTACCAATTTCTTCCTTTGGGGATAGAAACACTTCTGGTGTACATATCTATTTAGCAATAATGCGAGTAATGTTAGAATTTTACGTACAGAAAAAATGTTTCGAAGTTTGCTTCACTGCACTTAGACTTTAGCAACGGCAAAAACCGTTTGACAGTGAAAAAGAACATTAGACACTGCTTCTAAAATTTTATCACATTAACTTTGTTGCTGTGTGATTTTGTTTTTCTTTTCCTTTCTTGAGATAGTCAGATAAAAAGAGGATTACTTTGTTCCATGGTTAGATTTTTTTTTTTTTTTTTTTTTTTTTTGAAGCTAGCAGTTTTGCGATCTCTATTATAAACAAACAAATGAGAAGTCGTATAAAATATATTCTATTCCTTACCTTTTTCCATTTTCCATTGAGATGATATTCAAAGAAGAAGATATAAAAGAAATCAACCTTACCACCTCTCCAATTTTTGGCATGTACGCAAATCGTTCATCAAAAGTTGCGTTCGTTGCTTACCGGATTTTCCCGAGCTGAGCTCGGGCAGAAAAACGTTTCATTCTGGATTATTCTGAGTGTAGCTCGGGCAGTGGGGAATTTTTTATTTTTCACGAAATCTTTCCAGAATTATTTCGTTTTGCTTTCAAACACTTTTATTCACTTTTCTGCCCACTAGAAGGTAGAACTATACACGATTTAGGAAATCTTATATGGGAATAGCGTTATTATGTTTTTAAAATGTATCTGTATCAAAATATGCATTAAAAAATTGACGCTTTTTGACCCTCCAATTTGGAAAAAATTGAACCGGCAAGGGGTTAAGATTTATAAAAGAGTATGGTTGCGTTGAAGTCGAAGTTTCTCAGCTATCATGCTCTGATTTTCTAATCCTTTAACGCGCAGTGTTCCCGCTCTGGGAACACCAAACTCTGACGATTTGACTGCTGCCAGTCACGAAGAATAGATTTGATTTCTATAAAAATAGCGGCGGGTGACATAGCTCCACGAGAATCCTTTACTTTTTAGCACGTCTTTTCCCGTAAAAAAAAAATGGTCACGATTATTTTTAACAGCACTGACATCTGCTGAAAAATGGAAGAATGCGAGAACAACTGGATAGATTGCCCTATGCTGAAAAAAGGGCAGCCGTTGCCATCGCTCGACTTAACTACCAGCAAGATGGCGGTCGATCGAAACGTTCATCGCGTGCCACAGATCTAGAGACCCTTTTTTCAGCATTGGGAAAGGGTTGCGCCTCAAAGGGTTAACTGAAAAATACAATCCGTTGAGGGGGGGCGGGAGCTTTCGGTGCGCCACTGGCAACGATGCTGGTTTAGGTGTGTTATCGATCGTCAAAGGAAGCCTGCATTTGATTCGTTAAGTTTTTTAATGTTGCGATTATCAGGCTTGGCAGCACAGATTGACAACCCTCAAGGAAACCCGTTGACTGGTAAATTCCAGACAAACTTATCAGCGTGTGCGCAGTCCTTCCCAAATGTGCATTGCTCACAAAAATGTGATTCTGTATACACTCCATTTTTCGCTTATCAACTTCCGGTGTTGTTTTGTTTGAATAAGAATGGTTACGAAGTGATAAATAGCGCGATAAAAATTTCCATTTATCAACTCTTAACTATTCTCCCACTTTTGTGTTGATGGACCTTTGCACTATCTTGAAGCAAAAAGAAGTGGTCGTGCAATGAATCACGGCGCCCATATGATTGCTTGTAGGGAAAATTGGGGAGGGGGGGTGCAAGTCTGTTAAAAAAAAATAAAAATAAAAAAAATTAGAGGGTAGATTAATATTCAAATCAATCCTTTTTTTAACACTTAATATCTTCTTAAAATGACAAGTTTTTAATTTCACGAAATTGTTATTCTTCATCCTGCAGTTATGCTGATCACCGACTCAATGACTGTGTCACAATTCCGGTTCAACCATTCCAAAATAAAACTTTTAAACGCCTTTACTCCAACAACATTAAAAAGTTAAGCACGAGAAAAGTAATAAAATCTAAACCATTTGTACGATCTGCTTGACACTTTTCAGAAATATGTAAAATAAAAATATAGAAAACAAACTGCGCCACGTTAAAAATATGAAAATTCACACGTTCAAGAATTTTAAAGTAATTTTTCGTAATCTTCTTCTTTCTATATTCGAGAGTATGAAAAGTGAAGCAATTGAGTGAGAAAATTAGGTATCGTAAGTGATACTGGTGTCATGTTGATGTCACAGTTATCAGGCTTTCAAGAGAACATTGGGACTCCTATTAGTTTGAAGTAATTTTTCGAGATTACTCAGTTTCACTTATTTTCGCAAATAAGATAATGTCTTTCGTAGGAAGCGTTGATATAAGAGGAGCTATTCCCAGAGCAAAACGATATCTTTCAAATGGTAAAATTTTGCACGAACACACTCTTCAGAGATTTCACTCATTTTCAGAAAATATTTTTCTAGCACCCATTGTAATTACCTCCACAACGGACTTCACCTTCTAGTGTTTGACGTATTTGGCTTGTTTGCTTAGTGTCTAGGATATGCATATTTTTAGTGTATATGCGTAAAAAAATCATTATTATTACTATTGTTATTTAAAGATATGTAAAATACTTATTGTTCTGATAATGCAATTTTTGCTGTGTCTGCTTGAAAACAATAGATGCCATTAAATAAAGCTTTCAGAATGTAAAACACAAAGTATCATGAACGTACACCTAAAATGTTTAGCGAGATACAATCTCTTCAGATGAAATTCGATAATAAATGCTCGTTTCATAATTCCAAACCGCGTGTTGCATTCATCCATTAACGCACAGTGTTCCCGCTCTGGGAACACCAAACTCTGATGTTTTGACTGTTGCTAGTCACGAAGAATAGATTTGATTTCTATAAAAAATAGTTGCGGGTGATATAGCTCCACGAGAATCCCTTACTTTTTAGCACGTCATTTCCCGTAAAAAAAATTGTCACTTATTTTTAACAGCACTGACATCTTCTGTAAAATGGAAGAATGCGAGAGCATCTGGATAGATTGCCCAATGCTGAAAAAAGGGCAGCCGTTGCCATCGCTCGACTTAACTACCAGCAAGATGGCGGACGATCGAAACGTTCATCGCATGCCACAGATTTAGAGACCCTTTTTTGACGCAGTTGGGATTTTCGCACAGCGATCATCCGCCATCTTGCTGGTAGTTAAGTCGAGCGATGGCAACAGCTGTCCTTTCTTCAGCATTGGGAAAGGATTGCGCCTCAAAGGGTTAAGCCGAATCACAGGAGGAATTTAAAAACCCGTGTTCATCTGCAAGGTTGGGCAATCCATTAATCTCAGTTGGCTTTGGCTTAGGGGTCCCCGACCGTTTCAAAGACTGCAAATCAATGGATAAATATTTCAACTGATCAAAAACTCACCAAGTTTAAAAATAGTGATAATACGAGTTAGAAATTTTACGCTCATGAAGTTGAAGGTGCAGCAGAAATTTTAGTATAACTGTAGTTGTAGTATAACTGTGTCGACTTTTATTATGTTCAATTAAATATAAAATATACTTTACTAATATAGAAAATCTGTCTATTTCATAATGTAGTGCAGAGGCGTAGCCAAGGGGGGGGGGTAGGGGGTCATACTCCCCCCCCCATGAGAAATTTCTTGCCATACAAAATGTATATATTCTTCACTACATTATCACACACACGTATACGTGTATATGAGTTGCAGTAGTCGTAACCCCCCCCATGAAAAATTTCTGGTAACGCCCCTGATGTAGTGTAATTACAGGCTAACAATTCGAGCGTTTATATTTAGTCCCGTGTTACGTTGGCCCATAACAATGTTCTATATTACGAACATCGAAGTCCATGAGAAGAGATTCACATGGAGCCCAAACATTTTTTTTTTTTTTTAGAAGATGGCCACATACATTTTTATAGCCTAGGGGTCAATGTAAGGTTCAATCCGGCTTTTAATGCGCAAATAATATACTGCGTTTTAAAAATCGATGTATTCAGCAGATTTGCCTTTCTTTTTTGTCCTAGAAAAAGGTATGCTCTGTGAAGAACTTTTGCTGACTAATTTTAAACCCCGTCCGAAAATCCTAAGCAAAACAATTTTGAGTCCGTGGGGCAAAGACGACGGGCGACCACTCGATAATTAGGTCCTAGAAGCGCATAGTGCTCCTAAAAATAAAATTCCGGGCAAAACCGCAGAGTCACGTTACACTGCAAGCTAACCAGAGCGCACGTATACCACCATTTAGGAACATTCGAAATTGAACATCAGATTGGAGTGTAGTACATACTCTCCAAAGCGAATCTTGCTCATAACCTGCGGGCAGCAATTTCGTATTTTTTTCACGTGCATACATTTTTTTTTCCTTTAATCTTTTTATTGTTTAATTTTTGTGACACCCATAAAACGATTGACCCAGACGCAAGTGCAGTTTTTCTCCATTTCAAGGTCGTGCTGTGGCTGCGAGGTCGAACATCTTGCTTTAAAAAAAAATTTCTTATTCCCCCGGAGCTTTGCAAGATCACGACGGTTCCGTGAAATGGGTTGTTTTTTGTCTGAACAGTTGGCATGGTAAGCAACAAGGCTCCTGCTGTGCTGATATCTCAGAAGTGTATTGTTTTGCTACCATGAAAAGTTAGACTCGAAATAAAGTTGAAAAAGTATATTTTAACCCTTTAATGCGCAGTGTTCCCGCTTTGGGAACACCCAACTCTGACGTTTTGACTGTTGTCAGTCACGAAGAATAGATTTAATTAAGAAGATAGTTGCGGGTGACATAGCTCCACGAGAATCCTTTACTTTTTAGCACATCATTTCCCGTCAAAAAATGGTCACGATTATTTTTAACAGCACTGACATCTGCTGAAAAATGGAAGAACGCGAGAACAGCCGGATAGATTGCCCAATGCTGAAAAAAGGGCAGCCGTTGCCATCGCTCGACTTAACTACCAGCAAGATGGCGGACGATCGAAACGTTCATCGCGTGCCACTGAAGTTTAGTTAAAGTTCAGATCTGTGGCGTATGCGTACTCACGGGAGGAGGGGGCACTATAAAGGGTTAAAGCTCGCCCCCCCCCCCTCCCGAAGGAGAAAAAATAAAATTGAAGTATTTCAAAAGTGGAGTTTAATTATTTGACACATAGAACATGAAATTTAGTCTAAATTGAAACTATTCAAAGTCTAAATTTAAAAAACGAACAGCGTTACGAATTTTCGAGGTGAACCTCAGAGCAGCTGATCGAGCTGACATGCCGACACCCAAAAGATATTCACTTAGGTATAAAGCAGTAACCGCAATGTAAATAATAAAGAATGTATCTCATTGTTTATTCATTTTCTTATTTTGTAAAATTGCTATCATTTATATACAAAAGTATAAACTTAAAAATATCAAATAATAACAAATTTGTCCCAAAAAAAAGCAAAGTTCTTGTAAATTTTCTTTGAGAATATTTTTCTGGATAAAGTTTAAGAAAGGAAAAAGATAAAATAAGATTTTTGTCCGAAGACGCGTTTTCCTACCTAACCTCACATTTTAAAGTATTATTTATCTGTAAAACTGAAATACCTGATCCCTTAATCGCATAAAAAACTTTGTACAACTAAACAAGTTTGCCTAACGTTTTTCTTTTCCAAGGGAAGCGGGAATTTTATTTGAAATATGCTATGCATTTAACCTAATGAATTCTTGAGCAACGTGAATATGGCGTTAGAAATTTTAATGTAAGGTGTATGTTTTAGTTTGAGATTGTTAAATTAGTTTCAATTTAGATAATATTCTTCACAGTAGCGTAGCGAGGGTGGTGTTTTGGGTGTCAGACCCCCCCCCCCCCTAAAATTTAGCAGAGTTCTATTATTGACATGAAGAACGCGATCCATAATGTAGATTATCCGTTACATCAGTGCCTAAACCCCCCTTAAATTTTTTTTACTGGCTACGCTACTGATTCTTCAATATATTTTTGTATAGGGGCCCTCCGCAAGCATCTGTGTTCTGGGCCCCCCAATTGAGTATGTCGGTCTCTAAATCCATCCTTTTACAACATACCTCAAATGTCCTCCAAAAGTAATCGCTACCCATGGATTGAATACCAGTAGTTTAAATTTATCACATGCATATTCGATACGCATTTGCCACGAATCGAATAAAATCCAGAAAGTTCCTTCTAGTCAGCCTGACAAACAACTGATTTGTTCTGTTTTCAAATGAAACAATTCAACTCTACTCTTGCCATTCTAGCCCACTGAAAGGCTGAATCTTAAAATTTTGCGCACTGATCTTCAATTTTTACTGCAATACATCTACAACTCTCCGCAGGCACGTAGCCAGAAAAAAAATTTCGGGGGAGGGCCCAAAGGTTGAAAAGGTAGAATTTCTCACAAAAGCCTTGATTACTGATATCCAATCAACAAGAATCCAATTTTTGGATGGGGCGGCAGGCCGCCGCGGCTCACCCTGGCTGCGTCCCTTTGCCTCTGTAAACTAAATTACGTTTGCTATAAATGATTGTCTAACTGCAAACTTCCAAAGTATTATTTAGAATTGATTTTTTCTTAAATACAGTTGTTTTTATCCAGTTTCTAATACTTAAAAAAAATTCCAGATTTTACTTTTTTTATATATCTTTATTTATTTATTTATTCTGTTTGTTTCATTTTATTTGTTTGGCAACAGCCATATTTTTTTTTAAAACAACAATGCTGAAAGTAGTTATACTGGGTAACTAAGCTGAATGCAGAGCGCGTGTGCTCGCCTATTCAACAAGTCCACAAACAGGAAAACTGTCACGTGATAACAGAAATATGAAACTATTTATTATTCATCCAAATGAATTGCATCTCAACTCTGAATGGGGAGGGATGACATTGCATAGACATAAGCCTACCATTTCCAAAGCAACTATATCCCCGTTCTCCGTCTCTTCGTTTCGCCTTGTGGTGTCTGCAGCAGAGCAACATATGATTCAATTGCTCCCTCCTCCCCATGTTTTTGGAGCTTATGTATTTTAACAAAGAGAAGATGAAAAAAAAGTAAGAAGAAAAAAGAAAGAGAGAAAAAAAAATGGAAGAGGGGGGTACGATCACAGCTGTGCTGTTTGAGGCCCTCCACGGAGCTTCCGCTTGGGGATTTCCCGATCTCTGCAGTAGACATGGAGCAAACGGAGAGGAAAAATTCTACTTTATTCATATCTTACTTAACATACGGGTGTATATATCTGTGAAAGACAAGGAATGAGCTTACTGAGTTATACGTTCGGGGGGTGAGGTGAATTTCAAATTTTTGCAGACAGTATGATTTAGAAAAATGTCATTTATATAATCATATAAACCCATTAACGCGCAGTGTCCCCGCTCTGGGAACACCAAACTCTGACGTTTTGACTGTTGCCAGTCACGAAGAATAGATTGGATTTCTATAAAAATAGTTGCTGGTGACATAGCTCCACGAGAATCCTTTACTTTTTAGTACGTCATTTCCCGTAAAAAAATGGTCACGATTATTTTTAACAGCACTGACATCTGCTGAAAAATGGAAGAATGCGAGAACAGCTGGATCGATTGCCCAATGCTGAAAAAAGGGCAGCCGTTGCCATCGCTCGACTTAACTACCAGCAAGATGGCGGACGATCGAAACGTTCATCGCGTGCCACAGATCTAGAGACCTTTTTTTTTACGACAGCTGTCTGTGCCGCACAGCCAGCTGGTCTCGGGACAACTGGGTCTCGGCCTAAAATAAATGAAGTTCTATTCTGAAAAAAAAAAAATTAGCATAAGAAACATTAATGACACTAAATAAAGAAGTGCACTTTTACAACACGTGCGGCAGTGCTAAAGTACTGTTTACACTGTATTCCGAGATAAAACAAGCGTCATGTTAAGGTCCAAAGCATTCCACCGGGGAGCATTCATCGGGAAGAGGGGGTAGGGAGGGTATAAACTCCAAGCCCTTCCCCTTATATACACCACTGTAAACAAATATTTGTGCCCTGTGATTATGTGTCCACAAGTTAGTCGCATAAAGTCACAGGGCTAGGCCCAGGGCATCCGAATGTTTTAATTGGCCTGGACGGAGGGATACTATATTAACCGGGAGCATAGCCAGGGGTAAATATCGGGATATATGCCCCCCCCCTCCCCAAAGTTTTCGGATTATTTAGCATAAGTTCTAATTCATGCAGATATTCCGTTTATTTACTCACGACTTTTTCCATATGTTCCCAAATTTATTTTCCTGGCTACACCCCTGAAATCAACCTAGAATTATTTATCGTTTAGTAATACCTTTTTGTTTAAATTTCTGGTTTTCCTATTCTTCTTCGTGGCTCCAGCCCCTGGAAATAAACAAAAAAAAAGTCGTTTAGTTAGTTGTCAGTTGAAAAATAATGAATATAACACTTTTAATTTCACGAAATATTTCTTAACACAGTATATTGTGCTTTAGTCCATATTGTCGTTACAAATTTACTAATACTACCTATTACTTATACCATCTGTCTTCGTACCTCCCCTTTAAATCCTCAATTTAAATATTTCAATCCTTCATGATTCAATCTTTTGAAGAATTTTGAACTATGTAATCTGGACGAGCTATTTACAATCGCTCGATTTGCAAATTAATTTTCATACATGAGGCGTATTTTGTGTCACAGTTTATCAATCTCATGCAATTTTTAATTTGTGACGTCATGGTTTTGAATGCCCTTAAAGAAACCCCTGGTATTTCATTTAAGTCATCCTGGCTAGTTCACTCAGTTAGTTTTCAAACGGAGTAACATTGAAACTTTCGACGAGTTGAACAAAAAAAAAAATTTCTTCTTTACATGGGACCATTGTGAAGGAACGTAATCCTGCATTACTGTAACAAAACTGTAAGAAACGATAAACCTATTCACCAGTTTTGAAACCTTCAGAAAAAAAATGACAATATTTTGCTAAATGCTTGGCATTGAAGAAAATTTGCAATGCAATGCTATGTTTAACCCTTTGACGCACGATGTCCTTGCTGGACACAAAACTCTGACTTTTTGTGATTCATGGAGAATAAACTTGAATCTAATCAAATATGTAAGAGTGACTTCTTGAAAGATTCTGATTGGCTCTAAATTCAACATAACAGCCAAATTTGGCGATGTATCGCCGTCAAACTTGGGAAGATTTTGGGTAGTATAACCTCAATGCTGCTGTAAGTAAGGGAAAAGTAAGAGGGTTTCGTTTATATCCTTACATACTTTATAAATGTGAATTGTGCTTGAAATGGATGAAAGTTTCGATTAATTGCTATAGAATAGAACGTAATGTATTGGAATTATTTTGAATGCTCCTGTGGAAAAACTATAAATGATACAGACACTATGTTCGGTGAAGAACTTTATTTTGTAACTCTGAATAACATGTATCAATTTTGCATTGTTTGAAATAACCAAATATCTTTAAAATACGCTTTAAAGAATGACTGTCCATAGATGATAATGTATTGGAATTCTTTTGGGTACTCCTGTACAAGATCTATATGCGTTACATACACCATTTTCAATTGGATACGTGGTACTGTACGTAGAAATAACATATATAAATTTCGTAGCAATCGATGCAAATTTACAGCGGTTGTGAAGCACGGGAGGACGAACAGACAGACAAGCGAACCAAAACCATGAACTCTCTTCAGCCTTGTTGGAAAGCGTTAAAAAGGCATTTTGTTAAATCGATTTGGTTGAATCGAACAAACTTTTATTAAATCCTCAAAACCAAACTGCAAACTATTCAACCAAACAAAAGTTTGTTAAATTCAACAATACATTTTTTAGCGTGTTTTATTACATCTCCTAGAAAAGTGGTTGAATTTAATTTAAGGCTGCTCGCTCATTTAAGGAACAATGCAACTTTTGAACAGTTCTTAAATATAATTAAATCAGAGTCGTCCCCCCCCCCAAAAAAAAAAATAAATAAATAAACTATTATTTGCAACGATGGGAACGCATAGATTACCCTATAGGGGTTCTAGATTGTCCAAGAGCTATAGTGTAAACGAAAATAATAATGTTGTTGGAAAAGTGTTTTTATAATCTATGAGTTCGGCATGACTTATCTGTTTCGCTTAAAGATTTAAATAGAAAAAAAAAGACATCCATTTATATCTGCTTGAATGCTTGGAGTAGTAATTGCATGATGTTTACGGTGTGTTCAAATTTGACCAAGTCGTGATTTCTGATCGATCCCATGTAACTTTCGCCAAGTGAAATGACATAGCACAGGGGCGGCTTAATGATCTTGAAATCGTAACACGATCTGATTTTAAAATGCCCCGGGAAAATTTAGAATTGGAAAATGAGCCATGTTCGCGAGCAACTGTTCGTGCCACCACATCATTAACTGAACCAAGAAAATACTTGACTCGGGTAATGCGGCTAAAATGGTTAAACGGTAAAATTTCTGGAGAATTTTAGTGAAGAATAAACTCGACTCTTTAGGTGGAGCTGTAGAGGTATGTCAGCAATCATGAAAGAATGTGATTAACCAGAGCGTCAAATTCGAAAGAGTTCAATTTGTTTCTTCTCATTAGTGATGCCAACTTCAAAGAACTATCAAATCAGTATTCCATCTGAATTATTATGAAACGATGTTATAAATTACCTATAGCATTGAATTTTGTTTAATATTATTATACTTAATTTATTTTAAATTCCATTCATTGTGTGGTTCTTTCGTAGATTCTACATGCTGGTGTATGTACAAAAACCAGATTTTCATTTCATATATTGAATAATGAAACCTAAATATTTCTGGATTCCGATTTGCTGAAATACCCCTCCCCGCAGCTCTTCTTGTAATCGCTTCTGTAACTGCACATATTTAATGGAGGGGGGAAAAAGCTTAATACTTTATCTCTTTATCTTTGGATCTGCGTCCAACGGATTCATCCATTACAATCATTTTACAAATGCGCCCTCACTGCGAGACAAACGATACATAATATTCTATATTAGTTTGCAATGAGCATAAAAAAAAGGTTCTAGTTGATTATTGTACATCTTTTTTTAATAGGAGTATTATCGTTATAAAGATAGGAATCTTTCTGGTTTTGAAAACTCTTATGAATGCGGAAAATTAATTATTCCTAGAATATCCGTTTACAAACACTTAGAAGAACGATTAAGCTTGTTTTCCTGTAAGACGAATAAAGTTTCTGCATCTGGCAACGCTCATTTATTTAACTACGGTTTGTGTTCGAAAATGAGCGTATCAAAATAATTATACCTCCTTGCAGATAAAAATTAATTTAAAAAATACTTACTTATTCTTTTAATGAAGCGAACGAAATACGCTTTTATTTCAATAAGAACGGAATTTTTTTTAATGTGTTGTCGTCAAACGAGGTGAATTTTTGGGGATAACTTTTTTGAAGAATGTGTATTACCGTTAATGTAATTTTGCGAGACCTTGTAAAAGAGCTCTAATTGTTATTCCTATCCTTTAAATGAATAGTAAACTGTTATAAAGCTTACATCTTTATTGTACTGTGCTTTAAAAATGAATGAATATCTTTAAACCAAGGGCGGATTAAAGGGGGGCTGAGGGGGTGACCGCCCCCCCCCGCGAATAAAGAAATTAATGTAAAAGATCCTATTTTACTTTCATAAAATGGATGTATATTTCAATCTTCTAACTAACCGCCCCCACCGACAAACTTGCAATAATCCGCCACTGCTTTAAACTGCCATAGACTGTAATGTACTGGAATTATTTCGAGTGCTCTTATAGAAGAAATAAAAGTGCTGTATACACTACATCGAATCGAGGGCCTTAATTTATAATTCTTAGCGTCATGTATCAATTTCATTTTGTTTGAAGGAGATAGATGTCTCCGCCCATGGGCGCCCATAGGAATTTTTCTAGGGGGGGGGCAAACTTCAAAAAAAATTTCTAGGGGGGGGGGCAAATTTCAAACTTTTAACAAATTTAGTACTGTTTTTGCGATTTGTTTACATCATGAGACAGTAACCTAAATCTCTAGGGGGGGCAAGTGCCCTACCTTGCACCCCCTATGGGCGCCCATGGATGTCTCTAAAATACGCTTTAAGCAATGACTCTCCATTGAACGTAATGTACTGGAATTCTTTTGGGTATTCTTGTAAAAGATAGCCCAGTGGTGTGATGGTTAGCGCATCGCGCTGCCGTCCTACAGGTCCGGGGTTCGAATCCCATGCTGGGGCCTTTCCCCGACCGGGAAAGGTCTACTCAGCCTTTCATCCCTTGAGTGAGTCGATAAAATGAGGATCAAGTTTGCTTGGGGTCGAACAGTGGGTGCTTCGCGTCAGGCTGACCACCTGGCCGAGGCATATGCATCCATACCCCAGAGCCCATGGTCGCGAAGGCGCGCTTGGGCAGCTCAGGCCTTGGCCCCACAGTGGGGCTGTTGCGCCATTGTTTGACTTTGACTCTTGTAAAAGAATTATAATTGTTCTTTACACTATTTTCAATACTATTGTATTGCCATCTATTCTTTGTATGCCTGTAAAATTTCACGTTAATTGGATAGATGGAAGGGCGGGGGAATTAAATAACAAAATTACCTTGATACATACATACATACAGATGAAAGTAATAAAAGCGTGTTAATTATAAAAAGCACTGCTATAATGTTGATGACAGCATGATTAGATAATTAATATCTAATCGACATAGCGGCGGCATGTCGTTCCATATTCTACTGAATTAAGCGGTGAAATTACTAAAATAACATGCAACAGCGAAAAGAAAAAAACCAACACTTAGAAGTTCGTATCATTTCACTTGAAACATACAATAGCAATAACCAGAAACAAAATAACATAAGAGTTTATTACACCTGGTTACTTTTGGATGGCTGCCACGAGAAGTTACTCACTCTTAAATGTGGGATAATGGATGAGACTGGAAGTAGAACGAGACGCATTCTTTCTTCACTTTCCAGACGTTCGTTTTCGCACCTTCCGTTCGTTGAAACTTTATTTCAAGAATTCAAAGTTTTTGAATCATTTAGTTTCGGTGTGTGGGTCGGATGAAATAAATTGAGACTTCAGTGAGCCCAACCCGAGGCACAGGCGTAGCTTGAGCCTATCTCTCTTCAACTTTGTACAGAAAACCATTTATTTTAATTTAAAACCCATTTTCCGAACTCTGAAGAAACTTTAAGAGCGATGCATTTGAGATAGAAGTTTGATTCATTTTTCAACCGGGCACTTTAGTCGAAATACTTATATCTCGAATCCCCACTGAAATTACTGAAGTGCGAATAATTTGTAACGGGCCCAGATAAACCCTTCCAATTTTTATAGCATTGCTTATATTTATTATAAGCACCTATTTTATAGATGCAAATAAGAAAAACATGTATATGGATCATTTTCAAAAAATGCTACAAATCACGTCCTTTGCATTCAGTGGCATCCAATTTTCTTTTGTTTGTTGTTACAACTTTAGCATCAAGTTTTTGAAAAAGAAGATATTATTCTGTTACCTTCTTTATGCTAAACTGTTATGTCATTAGCATTAGAATTAAACGGCTTTTTAAAGCCTTATGAAACTCGATGATAATAAGATTAAGGTCGAGCCCACATAAAATAAATGAGTGAACCCCAAATGAAACGTTTTTTGTCCACTCTGTTATCTTATCCTAAAGTTTAACTTAAATTATGCTTTAAGCTACTTAAGGCTGTACATTGTTAAAGTTTAGTAACTAAGAGACAATAAATTTACCTTTGTAAAATTTGCATCTTTCTATGTTTTAATGAAGGAAAAACGGACTGTCTCCATTGAACTTAAGAGAGTGGACACGTTAAATTATAATTTGAATAAATGTATTTATTTAAAATATTATGTAACATTTATAATATTAGTTACCTGCCAAATTCATCCCGTTAACCCTTTAACGCGCAGTGTTCCCGCTCTGGGAATACCAAACTCTGGCGTTTTGACTGTTGCCAGTCATGAAGAATAGATTGGATTTCTATAAAAATAGTTGCGGGTGACATAGCTCCAACGAGAATCCTTTTAACTAAGAGAGGTGAAGCATCATATATTTTCTAGTAGTAATATAAAATGCTCCGGAGAGCAATGTTAAAAAATAAAATAAATTAGGACATCCTACTTTAGCTTATCAATGTGTATGTTCGCTAGTTTTAAGAAATCCTACATTAGGACTCGTGATTGAGTTCTGGCGAAAAGTACTGATTCAGACCTAAAAATAGAACAGAACATTGTACAGAATGAAACAGTAATCGAGATGTATCAATGCAAATACAGTCAACTCCGGTTATAGTTGAACCTCTGGGGACCGACAAATTTCGTGCACTATATCCGAAGTTTACTAAAACCGATGTTTCCCTATATTGAACAATAAAACAATACAGAACTAGAAAATAGTGTTTCATACAAATACTTAATGTTTATCAAGTAAATCAAACATAATGGATCGCGTTTATGATCATAAAAATATTTATTTAAGTAAAGCAAACATAATTAATCCTATTTATGGAAATAATGTACATTCTATTCAGTTGGCAAAAGGTGTTGTCGCTTTGAACCTGTGATTATTGCATTGGAAATGGAAAATGAAATCGTTCAAGATCCAAAGCGAAATTTCAGCTTTGGTTCACTTTCAAAAGTACTTGCTTTTGTTAGTAAATGCTTTACAGAAGATTAGAATGCATTACAGAATTGAAAAAAATTATGAATATCCCCTTGTACCCTGTTTAGCATAAGCATGTTAGCCTAGACACTAGCAATTCACCTGTATTTCGGAACAGGTTCTTGATTGATATAATCTCTTTCTCTGTACTCAAACACAAAACAAACAGTCTTCGTAGAAATCGAACATCCTCCTGCCGTTCAGAATTTTCTAAGTTCACTATAATCGAAATTATATGGTTCACAAAAAACCGAAAATTTAACACTGCATTGTGAATCGGTCGTATGGAACGCGTTCGCTATATCCAGGCTCAGAAAATCCAGAGTTGACTGTGTTGCAGTGAAACTTCTTCGAGTACAGACTTCCAACCCTTTAACGCGCAGTGTTCCCGCTCTGGGAACACCAAACTCTGACGTTTTGACTGTTGCCCGTCAAGAAGAATAGATTTGATTTCTAAAAAATAGTTGCGGGGGACATAGCTTCACGAGCTAATTAGAACGAGAATAATTAACTTTTTAGGACGTCATTTCCCGTAAAAAAATGGTCACGATTATTTTTAACAGCACTGACATCTGCTGAAAAATGGAAGAATGCGAGAACAGCTCAATAGATTGCCCAATGCAGAAAAAAGGGCAGCCGTTGCCATCGCTCGACTTAACTACCAGCAAGATGACGGACGATCGAAACGTTCATCGCGTGCCACAGATCTAGAGACCCTTTTTTGACGACAGCTGGCTGTGCCGGCACAGCCAGCTGTCGTCTGTGGCACGCGATGAACGTTTCGATCGTCCGCCATCTTGCTGGTAGTTAAGTCGAGCGATGGCAACGGCTGCCTTTTTTTCTGCATTCGGAAAGGGTTGCGCCTCCAAGGGTTAAACGACAGTTTAAATAACAATAATAATAAAACTACCTTTAAGGTTAATTTGAAATTTAAAAATATGTATCATAGAGGATATAGAAAATATTTAAGGAAATGGTACACATTTATTCTTTTATACCGTAACACATGTATCGCAGATCTAACGTTGCGACAAATCTTCGTGATGTGTTTATTTATGGTGGATTCGTGAGAAAAATTCCGGCCCATATGTGTTTGAGTGTCAGAAGAAACCATATATCTTGGCTAGTTTATCTTTCGTGTACTTCTTACAAAGCCGTTCCTTGTTGCGTGGAAAATCTTCCTTAAACTTTCATTGCACGCTTGGAGCCAAGAGTGTAATATACTTTTTACCGCCCGTATTTTTGTGATCATCCAGTCCCAAATGTCTCGCTTTCCGGACGCCACTATTATAAGTGTGAGTAGAGTGAATTAGATGTTTCCTTATGTGTCACCAACGAAAAAAAATTCCTCAATTTTTAAAATTCTATATCGCTGAAAATAATCCCACTGGTGTTGTCATTCGAGAATTGACGACGGCGAAAATGATAGTACTTTCATAAATTTTAGTTCAATCGATTAATCAAGAATTAACTTTCACAAACGTTCAGGTAGTTTCCTTTGTTGAAACTGCCGCGGGATATTTTAACGTCAGGATTAACCCTCTGACTGATCATCCCGCGATTTCCATGGGCAACTCAAATGTAGCAAAATGTGCTCATCCCGCGATTTTCGCGGGCAGGTGTTTTTCTTCCTGTATTGAGGAGAGCATCCCGGGTTTTCACCGTTTAACCAGTGAAATAAATTAGATACAGCTTTAGACGTTTAATTTAGGTTTTGACCAACACATGTCGTTAGTCGTTCACTAAACTGAGGCATTTGAAGGTAATACTCGGTATGTAATGCTCTAACTCCACTTGTTTGTCGCCTTGTCTAATCAGAAATGGCTGGTAGAAATCGTTCAGCAATTGACAGAGTGTATATTACGGATGATTTATGAGATTCTGAAAGAGATTTTAGTTTTGATAGTGATAGTGATTTAGATTTTTTGGACTGCTCAGACGGCGATGAATCTGATTATGATTCAATAAACCTGCAAAGCGTTACGCGGTGGTGCATTTTCTTATATTATGTAATAAACGGAAATTAACTGTAATTCAATTGAAATTTATTTAAAAAAGTCTTTTTATGTAATAACATCTGAAATTGGTTTTTCTGAAGCTTAGTTTCTCATGATAAAAATCTATATTAAATATCTTTTCTAGAAAGAAAAAAATGCACATTGCAATTCTCCAATGTATATAGATTTGAAATATGAAAAAAAAAATTACACAATTTTTGAAGCGATTTTGGTCCACAAATTGAACACTGAGAGGGTTAACTTATCGTTTAGTTAGTCATCAGTCTCTCATTGAAGAACGGACGAATATAACATTTTTAATCCAATATACACGAAATACTTATAAACAAGGTATATTGTGCTTTGATAAAATTGACATGACAAACCGTTTAAATATTCCCTAAAAATAAAAACAAATTCATACAAAATGTTCAACTTAAATATTTATTTAAATCTTCCATGGTTCATATCGGGAGAGTTTATCAATCTCAAACAATTTTTCATTAAAAGGTGTAGATGCAAAACACGCATCCTCCACTTAAAATGAACACTGAACACTGATATATGATAAGTAAATTAAGAAGTTAAATTAAAAGTTTAAGTGAATTAAAAAGTTAGTTCTTAATTCTTAGAAGAATGCAAAAAACTAGTTAACAAATATGATGTATTGGCACATTTTTTTTTCTGTGATATATTTGTTCAGAAACTACTTGCACATGGTCCTAAACCTGTAATAATTCAATAGTAAAGCTAGAATTTAAATAGACAAAATGTGACTTTTGCAGAAGTGGTGAATGTGAGTTTTGCATCTACATCCTTCAACTTAAGACGCCACGGTTTTGACTGCTGTAAAAGAATCATTTAAAGCAAATGGTGAAAGCTTAACTCAGTTCACCCAGTTAATTTTCAAACGAAGTATTATTGAAACTCAGAACTACGTTGAATTCTTTATCTAGAACCATTCTTTATAATTTTCTGGGGAAAGCTCAGTCCCCCCTCTCTAGCATAGCCGACCTTTATTTTAAAATGTCGCATAATATTTTACGCTATTTTATTTTAGACAAAAATTTCTCTTATCTAAGGGTTCGTCCCAATAAAAGAAGGTCCTCATCCTGAATTCGTTTGAGCCCCTGTTGCAATTAGCTTATTCTGATTTGTGTACTTAGACCGTGAGGGAGATTTTATTTTTTCGAACTACACCCTTAACATTGAATTGTGGTAATGTTTTCTATCAAATCGAAGCATGAATTTTGTATTTTTACATTATTTCTTATTCATACTAAATGAAACATTTTATATATAAATCAGTGTAACTGTATTCATCATTTCCATGAGCTAAATAATGATTTTCTTTTTAAATGAATGGAGGATTTACTGTTTTTTATACGCGAATAGACTTACACACGTCATTCGTATCTTTAAAATCTCAACTATTCTGGATTGAGAACGCTGCAATTTCCTTTATGAACTTTATTAAGATGTTCTAGTAATGATAAATTTCTCTCGTTCTCTCTCTCTTCTCTTTTTTACCCTCAAGTAGATCCTAATTCGGCTCGGAATTATTGCCAATATAAATAACTCGGGGGTGGAATAGGGGGCAGACATGATGTGACCTAGTTGAGGGCTTCCTTTGCGGAAGAGAGTTGGAAATAGAGACTCAGACGTCATAACGCGTTGTCAACTGTAAAATTAAAAGCCCTGTGTTGTGTATACAACCTCGGGTCTGCATGGGAATTGATGTTTTGTTCTCGAATTCAAAGTAATTCCGTAGCATCGTTTTCGTCTGCTTGAATATCTCTCATCTCATTTTTCTTTTTAGTTATGCATAATTCCGCACATTTATGCCCTGACGGCATTTGATTTAAAGTTTTTTTCACCCCTTGTACCAGAACTTCCCTACTGGGTGGCATGTTTCACTGTCATGCGTAGAATTATTTACGAAGGGTTTTTTTTTTTTTTCGAGGGGGGGGGGGGCTTTATCTACAAAGAACGCATTTGTAAATGATTTGGAATGTTTTTCTTTCGTCCCGGAAACTTTGAAGAGGTGTCTGAAAAGTGTTCCAGCTTTAAATAACTGTACTCATATTTTCAAGCTCGGCTCGGCGCACGGCAGATTTCATGTCCATGTAAATGGAATATTTCATTTATATTGTATATTGCATATTTCCGGTTTCTTCTGCCTTCCAGGGGTTAAAATTAATCTAAAATTCGTATTCTACGCATCAAATCATTAGATTTTGATAAATAATTAAATAACATAACGATTGTGCGTTTTAACATAAAAAACCCAAGGCCCAAGTCAGTCCTGATTTCGGTGGTTAAAATTTCGCAGTGGTTCGACAGCCCGTTTTCAGTTCCTTCGTGAACTCCCCGTCTCCGTGAGATGAATCATTCCTCTGTCACCATGACAACCGCAGAGAATGAATGTTGTCACCGCAGCTGAATCGGAATCGCCATGACTCAACCGCTTGCCTATCACGCCCAAACAATCTTAATCGCGGCACCAGACCAGAAGGTCAATAAAAAGTTCAAAATTTATTGCTTCTTGCTAAATAATTCCAAGAATAGCCGCAGACGAAATAAACCGTGCAGCAGTGATAGGAAATTCCGCTAGCAGTATCACTTAGAAGTAGAGATTTGCAGAATTGTGTTGCTGGATAAACATAGAAAAAACATATGTTGTAAGAATTCCTTATCGAACTTGTCTGTATGTACATCCTGAAGATTGGAATGCAGTGAATTCTTGACTATTTCCACTACATTATTTTTTCTTTGATTCTTTTGACTTGAGTTCCAGTACTGCCAAGGTATACAAGTGTAGTTCCGTTAAATATCTTTAAATTAATACAACCTGCGAATGTATTAAAACTCTTCAAACAGGTAACAGATATTCCCCAACTCATACGATGGTAGTAAGAGTAAAATGCCGCCTGGTGATGAAACTGACGTGAGCTCAGACTCGGTATTCATGTGCGAAAAATATTTTTTTTTTTTTTTTCACAAAATTATTTGAAATATTATTATTATTATTCATCGTGACAAAAATTTAGCATTACAAACGTGGTTTAATTTTTATAGAATTGGTCCCACAACAAAATTTTCTCATCACTCCGCAATGAAGAAAAGACCAATCCACCAATCAAGCATTCTTATATCAATGAGTTTATCACTATGTTAGTGTCGTTTATTTCATACAGTTAACCTTCGTCTGTAGTTTAGAAATTTAGATGGAGGGGGCAGGGGAGAAAGAGAAATATAGTTTTTCAAAAAGTTTGAAAGGAGGAATTCCTCAATTATTTTGATTTTTATCACTTTAAGAGGCCAGGCAGTGTGCACATTTTATTTTAGTTTCAGAATATTGTTCCAAATTTGAATAGCAACATTTAATGAATTTTTACGGACTATGGTTAAGCGAATTTATTAAATTCTTAGAACCACACATAATTAGTAATGTGTATCAACTAAATTTCTTTCTGATGAAAGATTACCTTAAGAAATTCACTCGTCCTATGAAACAATAAGTAGCAGATTCCCTCCTATTAAAAAAATAAATAATAAATCCCGTCTTTTTAGAAGAAAAATTTCCTTTGTACTTTCTTCCCTCAACACAATGTTTACCACCAGAGTTCTGAAGCAGCTGTTATCAATCTTTCTGAGGTATCTGATTTCTTTCCTCCTCCCAAAAAGCCGATGATAAAAGGGAAAAATCCAAGGAAAAGCTGAAAGCTCAGGAGATATGGCCTTTCCTTTTATTGTTATTATTTACTTTATTAGACAGCTAATGTTAAGCACCTGTACAATGGTCTAAAACAATTATTTTTCTAAACTGCTTTTAATTTGCTTGTATAAGCATAACAAATAAATCTTAAAAGAGAGTGTTTTTTGACAAAACAATGTAAGACACTTGGTTCTTGGAATAAAATAAACAATAAACAAAACGTTAAGAACTATGAACAGTGCCGTTAAGAACTATGAACAGTAAAACCTATAGGACTTGTATGAAACTTACAGAAAATCACAGAATTGCTTTGTAAATTTGACTGAACATGATCCATATAGCAAAATACTGCTTGTTAAAGAATTTTTTTTTTTTTTTGGGGGGGGGGTTCTTTTATCAAAGTTAACCGTTTGTAAGTGTGCAGGACATCATACTTAATGAAAAGACTTAGCTTACTTAGATACTTAGCTTAATGAAAAGACATTCTGAAATTTCCTTTAAAGAAAAGAAATAATAAATAGGCGAAAAAATGAAATGCCTACAGATTTTTAATTTGCACTATAGTGATATATATCTAAAGTGTGTCATAATCCATGCGTTGACCCTATTTGTTTTTCTTGTTTCATTATGTTGGAATGCATCATAATCCATGCGTCGGCCCTATTTATGTGTCTTGTTTCGTTATTGGGCAAGTATATCATAATCCATATTCATTTATTTAAAACAGTCCATTCCTGCTCTCTTTTGACAGGCAAATCATGTTTTGGTAAAACCAAAGGAAGAAATTTTATGGCTAATATTGTTTCTTTTCCACGAGTCACATTTTTGTCCGTTGCTTATATGTCCCAGTGCTGTAAAAAAATCGCCAAACAGGCAAGCACGATGTATGAATATATTTTGAAAAATAAAATTACTCAAAATTGTTGACATATTTTTTAGGCTGAAATTTAGTAACACGCTAGTGCCGTAAGCAGGCGCGTAGCCAGGAAAATTTTTCGGGGGGTGGGGGGAAGGGGGGGATATGAACTTATATGTGTATAAATAGACGGAATTTCATCACTAATCCAAAAATTTAGGGGGGGGGATATATCCCGATATCCCCCCCCCCCCCTGGCTACGCCTCTGGCCGTGAGTGATGGAATCGCATCGAATAAGTAACATTTTCCACGCAAATCCAACCTGTTCGCTCCCATCGATGCAATGACGCGAAGAGAGGGATTCTCCTTCTGTGTTTATTTTCAGACATGTGTCTGAATGTTCTCCTCTGCGGTCGAGTGGTCGCATACAGATGCAAAGTTAGCTTTTCCTAGGCACTCGAAGTCCCATGCCTATTAGATATGAGTTCGGGCTCATTTTTTAAAGCCCGAACCCGGGGACTTATTGAGCCCGCCCGAGTCCGAGCGATATTATTTCAGCTAATCGATAAATGAAAGTCAATTTCTTCATTGATTAGAATATCATAAATTTTGGCGTTTGTGCACGTTTAAGATAAATATAATAGCAAACTCTTAATGCACTTTCTAATTCGTTTTATTCCATAAGTTTATCAAATAAAAATAAATAGTCTGTTCAACGATAGGAAAGGAACTGGCTAAAACAAATAAGATACTAAATTATTTGTTTTAACTACTATCGTTATACCTTAGTCAGGAAGAGTTTTTTATTTGCTTACCATTGTGAAAGAGTTATAAGTATACATTATTTTCGACGGAGGGGATGCTTTTATGAACTTTAAAGCCTTGGCTAAAATTATTGAGCACCTTTGCCATGCTACTTATTCTCCGAATAAATCATTTGGACATGTGCGCCTATATAATTTATGATAATTTTATGGACTACCTCACAGGTGAAGTTCAGAGGTTCAGATGAAAAACAGCTTGATTGAGGCTGCCGCAATATGCCTACCGAGCTAAGATGAGCATTATCTGTTAATTTGAAAACGGGAAAAGACATTTCTCAATTTAGCTCAGCTTGCATTGTGTGCAGGAGTGTGCCTGGATTTTTTGCAGCCCGAAAAGAGATGAACTTAATATATTATCTCTTTCAGGATAAAAATGATAAAATAAGAGCTTACCTCACTATTTTATAACTTTATACACATCTCCCCAAAATAAAATTATGTTTTTGAAATAATTTTATATGAAAATTTATTTATTCTTCGACAATGTTAATATTGACAAACTGTATTATTCAAGTTCTTTAGGGTATTTTTCTTAGTTGTTGCATGTATTTCCCTGGTGTTACGTCTGTGATGACTTCCATACTGACACTCTTGTAAATATGCATTCGTTTGAGTATGCACTCCACTTTTATGCAGGAATGAGTTCATCTCACCAGCCTGAAAAAAAAAAATTCTTGTTTGTAAAATTTTAATTCATTTATATCAGCAATGATGTTGTCATTCGAAAATGCAAACTAAATTTTATGTAACACGTAAGGATTTTTTACAAATGACGATGAAAAAAGTTGCAAAATGCAGTATAATGCATACATAGCAACTGTAGTTACAACTGTAGTTTGTAACTACAGTTGCTATGTAGTTTGCAACTGTAGTTACTATTAACTAAACATAATAATGCTGTTCATTTACAATATTATGATAACTTTTGTGTTTTTCTTGAAGTCAAGAAGCTTCTTTTTCGGGTTTTTCGTTTATGGTCCACATCACTGTCTGTTTTTAAACACCAACAGTAATCGGCCATCATGTTAACATCCCACACCGTCCTTGATATCTGCGTTCCATCTCCTTTATATCCTGGTGGAATCTTTCACCTTGCTCGTCACTCATTTTTCCTAAATTGTCTCGGAAGTATTCCCAAATGTGAGTGAAGGAAGTGAATTTTAATGCTCATATTGCACCCCAAAAGATGATAAGTACGTAATAACTCAGTTACAAGTTCTTTGTAACTTTCTTTTCTCTCATTTCCCAAAAAACCTTCTACGACATCTTTAAATGCAACCCAATCCTGCTTCTTTCTATTTGTCATACATTGTTCAAAATTGGAATCTTTAACTAATTTCTTTATTTGTGTTCCATCAAATACACCTTCTTTAATTTTAGCGCTAGACAATTTTGGGAACTTCGATATAAGATACTCAAAACATTTTCCACCTTTATCCAAAGCTTTCGCAAACTGCTTTATGAGTCCCAATTTTATGTGAAGTGGGGGCAATAAAATATTTTGTGGATCTATTAAATATTCATTTAAAATATTCTTTTTAACAGGAATCCATTCTTGTCTCTTCGGCCATACCTTTTTTATCCAATGACTTTCTCTGTCCCTGCTATCCCATTCACAAATAAAGCACGGAAATTTAGTAAATCCACTTTGTTGCCCGAGAAGCAGACCTATAACCTTTAAGTCACCACATATTGCCCTCTTGTGTTCAGTGTATTTTATTTTAGTGAGAAGCATCTCCATACTTTCATATGTTTCTTTCATGAAAACGGAATGTGTAACTGGAACTGATGCAAGTTTAGATTCGTTATGCAATAAAACTGCTTTTAGACTCCTCTTAGGAATCTATAAATAGTCGCCAATCATTCGGATTATAAGGAATATCTTCTAATTCATGTAACAAAGCAGGTATGTCAGCACAATAAACCAAGAAGTTATCAGATTTGAAAAAATGATAAAAATTGCTTTTCTCGATTCCTGTACCAACTAAACGACGTATGTGTTGTAATTTCAATGAACGTTTTCAGAATTTATTTAAACAAATAAACATACATACTTTATTAATTTATCCTATCCAAATCGCAAAAAATCTGTGTATTTTTACTTAAAAATTTACTTTTCAAAAAAAACTGTTCGTTATACGTAAAAACTGATATTATTTTTGAAGCTCGGGCATTAAAAAAGGAGCCCGAACTCATCACTGGTCTATAGACTCCCCCCCCCCCCCCCCACCACCACCACCACCTCTACATAAGGGAAGTCTGCGTAGTCCACTGATTTCACTGTATTAGTATAGTCAAAGCCTAAAATGCGTAAGTTCGTATAAATATCATGCGCTTGTTTAAGGATTAATTTAGTGAAATATTACTATTTTTTTACTTACAAATTGGTTATGTGAATAACATTTATAAGAATTATAACTTTTTTTTTCCTCCCCTACATTTTGCAGTTTTTTTTAAACTGTGCAAAATGTATAGAGAATCAAAGCAGAACTGTTATCATCCCAAATTCTTATTACACGATTCGTTGTCTAAGGTCTGCCATTAAGTCTTGGCATTCATGTCACGCCGACTGAAGTGGCGTAATAAATAAAACTCTCTGAACATTATATATATAAAAAGAAGAAGATATGTTAACATCACCTTCGGGCGAGCATCATCCGCATGCTACAATGGATTCAAGAAATAACAGCTTTGTGTAAAGTTAAAGTGGTTCAACGAGTCCCACCGCGATAAGCGATGTAATTTAGGTTTACTTTTTTGCCATTCACCAGACCGAGAAATTCAGACATTGTTTTCTACAAATGCTGCTGTTGCCGTGGCAACATATGAAATTCTTTCTAAACTCCACTATTTTTCAAGTCCCTCGGGACGCGTTTGCTTATATGTTCCGAACTCTTTGGATGATTATTTGATTTATTCCTGCTCGAAAGTGACTATTTTCGTCTTAAATCGTCCACAAATGATGTTTCAATCAAATATCGTAGTTTGGAAAATTTTTCTATACCGAAATAGACGTTTTTTTTCAGTTTTCAGTCTTTTGTGTTGCGTTTTTCGAGTTCTGGCGAACGATTTACTTCTATGCCCTTGTTTTAGATATGCCCATAAGGTACTCTCCCGTTTTGTTCTCTGTTCGAAGCAGTCTTTCTCTTCTCTACACGTTTTGCTGTCAGGTCAGATGCCTCCGAAGATAAGCCTCAAAATGTTCTGGAAGTTTTTGCATAAAAAAAACTTGGTCGCACGCGCCGCTGTATCTTGAGTTACAAAATAGGGAATGGAAAAGGTTGAAGCGGATGAATTCATCTGTAATCGAATAATGTTGAGACAAAGTCTAAGAAAGCAGTTTGTTATTGTTACTGTTATTATTATTACTGTCCAACAAACAGCAAAATGCATTTCGTGCAGTTTATAAAATAAATAATCTTTAAGACTCAACACGTGATTTGTGTTTATTTCTTTCATCATTGACTTAATTTAAATAAATTCTTTCGTAAAAGAAGGAATACACTTACTTTGTGTTTCAAAAGTTCGGAAATGTGAAGAATTGGTGAAATTTCTGACAACCTTTTAAAAATAAAATAATAATTTATAATAATAAGTACCTTTCAATAGAAGCATTAACATTGATTTGATACGCAAAAATTTCTTTACTTCGTTTTGAATAATGGAATTTTCAGAGAAAAGCGTTGTTAAACACCAAGATTATCTTGGACAACGTAGGTACCTAATTGGCTTTGCATACCCTTCTGTTCCGAAGATGAACTCTTACGACGTTTTGTAAGCATTACCATTGCTATAGAAACAATAATCGAGGCTTTTCGAAACTTTCATAGATTTTGCTCATTTTACTTTTTCACAGCAGAAACTCATCACTTACCAAATCTTACTGTTTTACAATGGGAATAATCTTTTGTATTGGTGAAATATTTGGTCAGCTTGGACTTGCCACTACAGCGACTTGAAATATTTCGTGTTCCGAAATACCCTAATCTTCAAAGAATTATGTATAAGACTATGCAGCGATAGAGAGCTGTTTTAATGACAACCATAATGCGAAATGATTATGCGCAGGCATAAATCGAAAAGGAATGAAAAGTCTCCCTTGATTGCAAATATTCAAATAATGTTACTGAAAAATAAAAATAGTTTTCGAGATATTCAGTAATTTGAAAATTTAGCCTTGTCACTCAATGTTTGAGGACCCCGAGAAATTTATCGGACAACTTCATAGCAACCGAACAACAAATCTAAAATTACATCAAAAAAAGACTTTTAAGTACTTTTACGTAGCTTATTTAATTACCATTATTATAAATAGATTCTGAAGAGCAAATTGATACTCCGCGACATACGTATAAAAAAAAGCACCATGTGACTCCTGCAATATCAAACACTGAGATCGATTACTCACGTTTTTAATCGCGTCTACCTTGTGGTGCATGACTCCGTAGAGAAAAGAACTGCCCAATCATTAATACTTATCTTCTGGTCATTTGATATTCCCAACCAGTACTTTTCGGTCTATTCTTCTATGACGACACCGGATTCTCTCTTATCGTCCGATCTGGATAATATCGCTCTTAACCGAGGCGTTTCATTTCGCCGGGTTTTCTAATTGGATCGCGGCACCTCTGATCCTTCATGACCAGTCACGGACTGTGTTGTGACATTTGCTCTTCCACAGGGGATCCCTTTACTCCTAGATTTAATATCCTGTTGTCTTTAACGCGCAGTGTTCCCGCTCTGGGAACACCAAACTCTGACGTTTTGACTGTTGCCAGCCACGAAGAATAGATTTGATTTCTGTAAAAATAGTTGCGGGTGACATAGCTCCAGGAGAATCCTTTACTTTTTAGCACGTCATTTCCCGTCAAAAAAATGTCACGATTATTGTTAACAGCACTGGCATCTGCTGATAAATAGAAGAATGCGAGAACGGCTGGATCGATTGCCCAATGCTGAAAAAAGGGCAGCCGTTGCCATCGCTCGACTTAACTACCAGCAAGATGGCGGATGATCGAAACGTTCGTCGCGTGCCACAGATCTAGAGACCCTTTTTTGACGACAGCTGGCTGTGCTCGATCGTCCGCCATCTTGCTGGTCGCACAGCCAGCTGTCGTCAAAAAGGGGTCTCTAGATCTGTGGCACGTGATGAACGTTTCTATCGTCCGCCATCTTGCTGGTAGTTTAGTCGAGCGATGGCAACGGCTGCCCTTTTTTCAGCATATGGAAAGGGTTGCGCCTCAAAGGGTTAATCAGACAGATAAACTGAGACAGTTCCCTCTCTTCCCTAAAGAAGAAGTTTTTGCTGTGTCTTTTGTTTACGTCGAGAGACTATCCCGATATACCAATAAGGTGTTCGATGGTCTAAATTAGTTTATAGGTTATCTATTTTCAGTGGTGTCCGAAAATTTCAATTTTTTAAATGAAAAATGAAAAAAAACTTAAGTTGAAAAATCTTCAGGCGGCATGATCTGGTAATACTAAATGAATCACGACTACATCATTTGCATGATTACTGATTTATTTATAGAATTTCGAGACAAGGGGAGCAGATTCCTAAATTCGGTTTCACGGACACTTAATTCTAAAATAATCGAAGTTTAAATTGATTAATGATTATCTCGAATACCGAATATCAGAATCAACTTTAAATATTTATTTAAAGTTGAAATAAAATCCGCTACCAGTAGTCCCTTGATAACCTAAATAAACATGTACAGTGGGGCCACCTCTGTGCGAGTCCTCGATAATCCGCAACCAGTGGTCACTTGATAACCTAAGAATAAACGATCAGTTTGATAAATATTCATTTAATTTTCATTTTGGCGTAATGACTATGAACGTGACTATACATAAGTACCCGATTTGTTAAATTTACTGTAAACACACACCTTTGTATAAAAGTCTGACAGTATCCTGCCAGCCAGTACATGAAATTGTGATGCCCGTCTTCCCTTCGCAGCATTTCTCCGTTTGAGTATTTAATTAGTAACCAGAAGCAATAAACTTGGTTGCTACCTTCTATTCCGAGATATGGCAGCGGAAGCAAAGGAAGTTAGTGTACTCCGTTGTTTTGCGGAAGCGGATGTTAAAAGGGATGTCGATATGCAAAACCCCATATCCGTTACTGATCAGTATATTCCTCTCTCACAGGATGCAAAATTAAGAATTTACAGATTGATAGAACTCAGTTTTTGTTGACGATCTTACTGCTATCCCAAAGGGTTGCTGGCTGATCCAAATTCATGCTCTTTAACACAACAAAACTGAGAAGTGATTAGGATATCAATTTGTCTGTTTGCCCATCTATCCTCGGACTGCGCACTGCAGTAAATATATATATAGATATATATTAGATTGCCATGAAATAAAGTGGCAATTCTTCAGTGGCTCGGCAGCCCATAATGGGTCTTGACCTTTAGAATTTCATTCCAAGCTATGGTTTTAACTGTCCAATTAATGACCTTACGGGCATCACAGTCTGTCCTATTTTTTTAAAATTCCTACCTTCATCAAAGTTTTATTTATATAGCCTAGTATTTTAATGGTTTGATAGGCGAAACCTTAATTTGTAAAAGAACATTTAACAACTGTTGAAGCAGCGGAACAGTTTACTCTATTATTTATACTCTGTAATTTCTTCCCCCTTTTCTCCTGCCCTTGGTTTGGATATACTTTTTTTCGAGGTTCCTTTCATGCGTTTTGTTTGGTGCCCGGCCTGTGCAGATAAAATTTATGATGCCTGGATATCTGTATGTCCTGAAGCGCTTTGCATTCATTCCTTCTTTTTCTCCAGAGGATATCCATTTCAATACTTACAAAGATACTTCTCGAGGTTTTTCTCTCGAATCCTTTCAGCCTGTCAATATCCAAGTTCCGGTTCCATGTTAAAACAGGTCTAATTAAACATCTGTAAATTATCAGCTCAATGTGCATTAGAAATTGATATCCCTTGTAGCACAACTATTTCAAATGACGCTTAAAAAAAAAAAAAAAAAACGTGTTTTGAACTAGTGCTGCTAGAGATGTATATCTACAAAACATTAATTATTCTTTTTCAGAAGCAAACGCACTCACAAAAGAATTTTAATAAATTTGGATATTCTGGCAAGCTTTGCCACTAGAGTGCTTGTAAATCGTAAAACCAGCCGCATTTCTGTAATTTTTGCTTATGTTGCTTCAGGGGTGGCGCCAGCGGGAGGATCGGGGGGCCATGCACCCCCCGTCGGGGATCACTGGCCCCCCTGTCGGGGAGTGTCGTCGGGGATTTTTTTTAGAGAATTTGTTGGTTTAGAAACACGAAGGAAATTTTGCAACCAGATAAAAATTCCATTCAAAGTGTCTGACCCGACCGTAGAGGTTCCGTTCACTTCCATTCTCATTCTGCTTGGAATTATACGATATTCATAAACTGAATATTGATTATCTGCAGCTCGGAGTCTGTTTCTGGGGATTCGAAGGAACCATCGAACAAGATCCACATTTCTAGAGTAAGCAGGGTTGCCCGATCTGCTGACAATTGCCTTATTTAAGACCTTTTGAAGACCTTACGTAAAGACCTTACTTAAAGACCTTTTCCACGCTCAGTGACTTTGGTGAAAATCACTGGGCTTTCCTGTTAACCAAGAACAGATAATTAATGACTATCTCATCATAATAATTTTTAATATTCGAAACCAAAGTAGGAAATTTATCTCTTACTCGAATACTTTTTTGAGAGGCTGTGCAAGTACTGAAACGTAAAATTTTGGGGTTTTATCGTTTGGCCCCCCTGTCGGGGAAGATGGCCCTCCCGTCCGGGAAAGTCTGGCGCCATCACTGTGTTGCTTTTTCTGTATGTAGATCTAAGAACAGTTTACTTACTGCCACGTACGGAAACATCTATCCCAAAGCACTTCTCAGCTGCTAACCCATATTTAAAACGAGCGGGATCGATTGGTAAATAAACACAAAAAGAAGGTGAAGGCGAAAGCCTTACTCGCTTTATTTTATTTTATTTACGTTTTTTAAACTGTAAACAAAAAACATTTCTGAAAATTTGGCAAATTACATGAATACTTCTAATAAATCAATCGATGAGTTGAATGCTTTACTTCAGTTGCAGTCAGAGGATGGGGTTATCGTGCTTGCAAGTACCAATTAACCTCTCCTGCCGACAGTGTGGCGAAGCCCCTTTACGTGCATGTGGTAACAAAAATACTGGAGAATTTCAACGACTGGCGTTTTGCCATTCACAGGATGTAGTATACTACCTTCACACAATGGCGTTCCCCGTCTGAGAGCGCATATTACGCAAGACGGATTTTTCGTCGGCCACATTAGCGAATTCAAAGTTCATTAACAGGATTAACCCTTTCCCAATGCTGAAAAAAGGGCAGCCGTTGCCATCGCTCGACTTAATGACCAGCAAGATGGCGGACGATCGAAACGTTCATCGCGGGCCACAGATCTAGAGATCCTTTTTTGACGGCAGCCGGCTGTGCGCGTCTTCCAAAAAAAGGGTCTCTAGATCTGTGGCACGCGATGAACATTTCGATCGTCCGCCATCTTGCTGGTCGTTAATTCAAGCGATGGCAACGGCTGCCCTTTTTTCAGCATTGGGCCATCTATCCAGCTGTTCTCGCATTCTTCCATTTTTTCAGCAGATGTCAGTGCTGTTAAAAAGAATCGTGACCATTTCTTTTACGGGAATTGTGCTTAGAAAGTGAAGGATTCTCGTGGAGCTATGTCACCCGCAACTATTTTTAAATAGTAATCCAATCTATTCTTCGTGACTGGCAACAGTCAGAACGTCAGAGTTTGGTGTTCCCTGAGCCGGATCACTGCGCATTAAAGGGTTAAATTGAAAACTGTGTATGGCCAGAGCCGGCCCAAGGGGGGTGCGAATGTAGGCGATCGCCTAAGGCCCCGCGCTTATAGAGGCCCTGCTCCTGGGCTATTTTATTGCTATCTCATAAGACATGATAGAGAAGAGGCCCCGCTCTTGCGCTTCGGGCTGGGGCCCCGCACGCCCCTCGGGCCGTCTCTGGTGTGGCCCTTGGCCTTTTTCTTTTTTCTTTCTTACTGCGATATTCTAGAGCTTGCTCACAATTTTTGTTCAAAATTAATTTCTATCTGTGCAGTGAATCCCCGCCCAGTGTGCTCGAAATGTGAAGGAACCATGGTGCCATTTATCCCCGCGAGAACCCCCTTTCTCTCCTTCTTCCTTATCTCTTCTTTCAGCACCGCGTGAAGAGGTTCTGGAATGAAGCAATTTATTTGCGAGCAACTGCAGAGTTTCGGGTACGGCGCTGTGTCTTCTTTTTTTTTTTTTTTTTTTTTTTTTTAAGCTGAACTGTCTACAGCAGATGGTCTTCTCTTCTGTTTGCCGAGAGCGTTCTGTGCACGCGACTTCGCTCTCGATATACCGCTGTACTTTCTTCACTGTCTGCTAAAATGGCCTGACATTTCCCGAGAGCGAATGGCAACGTTCAATATTTAGATATTGCTCAATCTTTTGTGATGAAGATTGTACAGGATGGCTCCAAAACGGCGTGCTTAAACTATTCATCATAGATATATGCAATAAATTACAAAGTTACGTAAATAAAAGGCACTGAATTTTATGGCATCGACTAAAATTTTCAAGGGATTAGATTTAAATAAATACAAAAAAAAAAAAAAAAAAAAAAAAGTTTTTATAAGGCCCTTACAAAAAAATTCCTAATTGGTAAAATGTGCCCCATACATTAATGAGTTAATGGACAAAATTTCAGAATTTTATACTAAAAAATGTACGAGATCTGAAAATAAATATAGGCTGACTTAAACAGTTTTTCAGCAGCTTTCAAAGTAAAAAATTACACATCGAATGATCGTATTTTTCAAGGGCTGTACTCAATTACGAAAAAAAAAAAATGATTGGATAAAATGCATAATACTTTTGCTACTATTAGTATTGTATAGTCCCTCACCAACTTTGTTTAAGCATATCTCTGAGCCTTTTTACAATGAAAGTCTGAAACTTTGTACATCATCTAATGAATGAATGGAACCCATTTTACTAACTGGGCATTTTTGTACGGTAACCGAATAAAAACTTAAACTTTGTATTTATTTATATTTAATCTTCTGAAAATTTTAATCGTTACCGTAAAATTCTGTAACTTTGTAATTTATTGTGCATGTCTATGATCAATATATTTAAGAAATAAAAGCACAGGACAGTGTTTTGGGGACACCCTGTATATATTTAGGTATTTAATTTTCGTGTGGTGCCTGACAAAATAGCCAATTTAAGTTAGATGTGTTTTATCTTCATTAAGTTCCATGTCATGAAGCAACGGTGGACAAAAAGGGAATGCCTGGTCACGCGTCTTGGCAAACGATTAGAGCGAATACGTTAAACATTCGTTTTTGCAGTAGTGCAAGTGCTGATAAGATCATGTTTGAAAGTGCTTTATGCTCGGTGCTTTCCTCATGTTTCATCTCGTTTAATTTTAAGGAAATTTCATACTAACTTTGGAACCAACTTTCACAGATACACACACCACTGGCTTATTTTTCTAGCAAAAAAATTCTGAAATTTTTTCAGCCATCCATCACATTAAAAAAAAAAAAAAGTTCTTGAACTATTTTTCTCATACCAGTCATGAAAGCCGTGTTAGATGAAATAGAAAGATTCTTCATTGTACAGACACAGTCTTTGTTCAGCTCGAAATTCGAACTAGAATTATGCGTAGCCGGAAGTATTAAAAACTGTTAAGTTATTCTTTGCATGCACTTATTTCTCTCTCTTTAGCATCGTGCTCTTGAGTCACTTCAGGGAGCGCTCGGGAAGAAGTCAATGAGACTGATTCAAGTCGAATAAAATTGTGAAGGAAACGGTCAATAGAATAATCAGCGCCTGAAACAGCACTGAGGCTAAAGTCGAAAAGAAAATATCAAATGTGCTTATTTATTTGAGTCAATATGCTACAGCCTCTTAGCAGTTTCGCTGGGTTGGCATAGCATAGTTTCTTTCCTATAAGATATTTTAACCCTTTGAGGCGCAACCCTTTCCCAATGCTGCTGAGAAAAGGACAGCCGTTGCCATCGCTCGACTTAACTACCAGCAAGATGGCGGACGATCGAAACGTTCATCGCGTGCCACAGATCTAGAGACTCTTTTTTTTGACGTCCAGCCAGCTGTGTCAAAAAAGCGTCTAGATCTGTGGCACGCGATGAACGTTTCGATCGTCCGCCATCTTGCTGGTAGTTAAGTCGAGCGATGGCAACGGCTGCCCTTTTCTCAGCATTGGGCTATCTATTCAGCTGTTCTCGCGTTCTTCCATTTTTCAGCAGATGTCAGTGCTGTTAAAAATAATCGTGACCATTTTTCTTACGGAATAGGACGTGCTAAAAGGTAAAGGATTCTCGTGGAGCTCTGTCACCCGCAACAATTTTTATAGAAATCAAATCTATTCTTCGTGACTGGCAACAGCCAAAACGTCATGTGTTCCCAGAGCGGGAACACTGCGTGTTAAAGGGTTAATAAGAGAACATCCTCAAACTTGGCAAGTTTTTTTTACTTCTTTTTTTTTTTCTCGTAAATTACGGAAAACAAAAAAATATGTATGTAGTACTTTTTACTTCAGTTGCTCGCAAATTACGAATCGACTTTTAAAAAAAAAAGGCTGTTACTGTTTTTCCCATTTTCCAGAATATTGGAATACACTTAAGAAATAAAATTTACGCAAGATTCGAAGTAAATAAAAAACACAGGCCTTTTTTTTCATTAAAACATAGAGTACACAGTATAAGTTTTTTTTTTTTTTTTTTTTTCCAACGGGCGGGCATTGTCCACTACAACTGCCCGACGGTATTGTGGCTGATTTATTATGGGGGCAGCCAGTGGGCCTATGAAAGGACCTATTACCTCCTATGTAGGGAAACACAAGTTAATATCTATGCCCAAGCCGGGATTCGAACCTCGACCCAAGGCGTTGTAGACTGGTGTGTTGTGTTGTGGGATTAAGGCCAATCATCTGCACGAGGGATCTAGGCCTATGGGTGGGGTGCTTTTGAAGGGGTCCTAACGCGCATTTACGCTAAGTTTCGGAGAAAACCACGGAAAACTCCGAACAGTTAGGTCGACGGGACCCGACCCCGAGACCTTCACACTTCGCCCTTCTACCATAGTGACATAACCACTGTGCCATGGTGAGGCCGTGATAAAATGGTTCTTTAGCCACTACGCCCCCCTGGGCGGCCGCAGGATAGGATTTCACATTGATGCACATGAATTCTCCGCGCATTCTCCTTCAATGCACTGGTGGATGTGAGCTTGTTGACCGAGACCTTTGACTTCAAATAACCCCATTGAAAGAAATCAAATGGTGTTCAATTACATGATCTTTCCCATCCATCTGTCATCAAATTTTCATTATTTTTGAAATAGTGTTTACTGTTTATCAATGAAAAAGCGTTGTTCATTCGTGTAGTGCTGCATTTTTACTAACCCTAAACTGTCAGCTGTCAAACAGTTTTCTTCTTTTTTCTGTTTGTGGTTGCCATAACTAAATTAATTAATTGTTTATGTAATTGAATCGGTGAGTGCAGATACCACCTCAGTCACAAAAAGGAACTTTTTTAGGAGAGAGAAAAAACTTCATAACCCCTCCAAATTTTCAAATATTTAAACTATTTTTTTTCCTCTCTCATAACAGGCATTTATGTTTCTGTCATGCAAATATTACCTCATTTCGACATCCATTAGGCTCAGGAAAATTTAAAATCGGATTTGGACTTATGCTGTTTCTGCACTCAACTGGTTTTTAGTCAGCTGAAAACTTGGAAAAGGGTAATCATTCAAATCAAATCAAATCGCCAATAATGTCCAACCCTATTTACGGTATACAAAAGTCAAGAACTTGAATTTAGGAGAAAAAAAGTGCTTTGCTTGCAGAAAATTATGGAGATGAAAATCTAACATTGAAGCTGGAATAACTGTTTTTTAGAAAACCACCCCTAGGGCAAGGCAGGTGGCCAATAATAGTGTTAAAATAGATCATTCTCGACCATTGATTCACTGTCGCCCATCGTTTGAAAAAGAAGCCTCGTATCTACGAAACTACTCAACAGACTAACGTCGTTCTTGCCCTCAACACGCATCTTGCCTTTCTAAGCTTATTTTCATCGAAAACGATTTTTCGCATTTTTCTGACTGAAGTGGTTTCTCCACTCCCCGATTCAATTCTAATCTTGCGTAAATTTTGGGACACCCTTTATTAGTATTTACTTTGTTAGTGCAATCCTGCCACTTAACAGCGACAAAAGAATATCCCTCTGACAAAATAACTAAGACACCAAGAAATTCGTTAGAATGTGGATACAATTCCTTCAAATTCTGTAGTCTTAGCCCAGAAAACGTCTATGTAAAATACGATAGGATAAAATAGCAGCGACAATTAAACACAAACACTGCAGAAACATTTTTAACTCTTCTGTTTCCCCATCATGGAATGATTTTATTTTATTTTCTAAAATAGTATAAATGCGTGCACTAAAATTAGTTTTCGAGGAACCTTTTTAATGTAAGGTATTCTTTTTCAGATGCGGTTGATAGCGGAAGAACAGGGGTAAGTAGGACATATTTTAAGCTAATGTTTTGCTTTAATTTTTTGCTTAAGGTTTTTGGGTATCTTCCATTACGCCTCCGAACGTTAATAGGTTACGAAAAAACAAGTGCGTTAAGGCTGTGGAAGAAATACTAATACTGATGGCTTTGTGATTCTTGTGCTTTGAAACCCAAAGCCTTATTATATTCCATTATCCAGTTCCGAGATTTTAGATAGTTTATTAATTCATTACATATCTTATGCGATTAATTCGTGTCCAATGCTCCCTAAATAAAATGGGAGAAGTAAAGAATGGCGTCTTACGGACCAGTTTTGAACGCAGAATTGTACTAACAGTGATGAAGGTAATTGACCTCTCAGACTCATGAAGCAATGCTCAGCTCAGAGTGGTTATCGATTTCTTTGATGAATTCTTCAACTTGCAAGGTGTCCAGCAAATAACACCCTGATTTTAAAGTTAAAAGTATCAAAAAACATAGATCAATAAAAGGGTGCAGCAATGTAAAGCGAGCACAGATTTGTAAAGAGATATGGAAATGGCTATAGGCGACTCTGTTAGTTTAAAGAGCTTCTCCGATACCCTAACAAATAAAAAGTGACCAATATGAGATTTTTTAGTGTAAAGCTAGAGCTACAGCAAGTGAGATTCATGTCATTTTGATGTCAAGAGTTTAGGAACGACTGAATTTCTAAACCCAGTACTTTAACAGAGAGTAATGAAAAAGTGATGTCAGGCTTGAAATAATTCCGTAATTCCTCGAATTCGGATTAGCTGGAGAATAGTGTCCGCCCTTTTTTTTTTTTTAATCTATCTTCGAGAGTTATGAATTATTAGATGGTCTTCTTTGGTTTCTGTAGAAGCTATAATTCACTTTTACGTTTCAAGTGAAAAATGCAGAAATGAAAAATGCTTTCGTGCAAATGTCTGTCTTACGTCACGATTTATAACAGTTTTTCTTTTTTTAACCGTGCCTAATGATTGACAAAATTTGCAATTTTTTTATGATATATAGCCCAATTTCATGAAAAACGACTAATGAAGTTCTAATTTACATACAACAAAATGCCAGTTTGGAGTATTTAAGCGTGGAACACTCTTTCTAGCCTAAATTAAAGTTTAAAAAATATCTGATTTTTCCAAAACTTCACATTTCCACCTAGGACAGTACAATTCCCTATGAAGAGGTGTCATTTACACAAGCACCAACTTCTTCTTATTAAATCTTGCACTCACAACTCACTTTCTCGTTTTGCTTTAGTTTTTTAATGACATAATGTTACGCGAAATTTTGTGTCATCTAAAAGTTTCATAAAAGGTTTTATATATTCAAATAAAATAAAGAAAGCGATTCTCCCTGTGTGAAGAACGGGCTATTTGCTAATTCCTAATAAACGTATGCTCAACCATTAACAAAATACTTCATTTGCGTGAAAAAAAAAAGAAATTTTTTTTTTTTAATATTTTATATATTTAAGTAATTGGCACATCTTATATAAATTTAAACTTACAAATCTAATATTTATATCAATTTTTTTTCGAATATTTACAGTAATTATATTCATTCATTTTGCATTATAGATCCAAGGGATGTCATAAAAAACTGGTAATTACGTAGATAATTGAAAGGGGCGCCCAGAAAAATTTTTGCGAGGAGGCTTCGGACTTTTGCAGTACGCCACTGTTTTTGAGATTTTTCATTTTGAAATCAGGCTGTTATTTGCTGGACATCCTGTAGATATATTCTGTTATAGTGAGATTTTATATGATTATGCAAACCTAAGTAAGAATTTTTTTTTTTTTTTTTTCGCGTTTATAAATTAGAAATGAGTAAGGTTATTATTCTGGAATCTGAACACAAAGTTTTAACTGCCATAAACTGTGTAGTGTAAAAACAAACATGAGAATGCCATGTGCACAGAAGGCCGAGGGTCAATCTATGATTACATTTCCGTCTCATCTTTCTTTATGACTACTTGAGAGAACTGTATTTGTTCAGCCTGAGCCCAAGAGCAGATCAGTACTTGTAACCGTAATTTCAGGAATGTAAGACTCATGCTGCAACACACAGATCTGAGTAGTCTTTTATATTGTCGATTGCATATTCATTCCCTGTACAGTTAAAATCTGTGGGCAAGAGAGTTTTAAGCCTTTAACTCGCGGTGTTCCCTCTCTGAGATCACCAAACTCTGACGTTTTGACTGTTGCCAGTCACGAAGAATAGATTTGATATCTATAAAAATAGTTGCGGGTGACAGAGCTCCACGAGAATCCTTTACTTTTTAGCACGTCCTTTCCCGTAAAAAAAGTCCCCCGCGCAAAAAAAATTGTCACGATTATTTTCAACCGCACTGACGCCTGCTGAAAAATGGAAGAATGCGAGAATACCTGGATAGATTGCCCAATGCGGAAAAAAGGGCAGCCGTTGCCATCGCTCGACTTAACTACCAGCAAGATGGCGGATGATCGAAACGTTCATTGCGTGCCACAGATCTAGAGACCCTTTTTTGACGACAGCTGGCTGTGCGCGCACAGCTAGCTGCGTCAGAAAAGGGTCTCTAGATCTGTGGCACGCGATGAACGTTTCGATCATCCGCCATCTTGCTGGTAGTTAAGTCCAGCGATGGCAACGGCTGCCCTTTTTTCAGCATTGGGAAAGGGTTGCGCCTCAAAGGGTTTCAAATAAAACCTTACTCCTTTATTTTGGACAGGAGTCTTACGCTATAGAAGAACCTGGTCGACTCAGACAGACACCAGAAGCCATTATATACCATTTAGAATTACAGTGAAGTCATAAGAAAAAGCATGGTGTGACAAAATAATAACATAGTATCTGTTTCTATTCTCGACCGTTTTCAAACGAGATCTCACACTTGTGTAGGTGTTTATCAGACAAGGAAGATATTTTGACAATCAAACGCTTTAAAACAGTTTGCAAGTGGCTGAGAAATTGTTACTTTTCCTCAAATACAACTTAATACAAATAATTTGTGTATATTAGTCGGTATAATTGGTTCATCATTTTAATCTTATAAATAAAAATGAAATTCTGTTTGTTTGTTTGTTTGTTTGTGGATTTGATTCGTATACAAATCCACAAAAATGGACCTATCGGCCTGAAATTTAGTACAGATATGTAAAATAATATAGAATAACTCATAGTCCACTTTAAAACTTTGAAAGTCCACCCGTTCCCGGAATTTAAGAGATTTTTTATGCTCTTCACGCAAAAATCTTTCCGTAATTGTAACCCCTGTAGTGAAAAAAGTGTGAAATAAGGATCGTAGTTGCCATGTGTGGCGATTTTGCCGAATAAAATGTCGTTCGTATACAAATCCACAAAAATGGACCTATCGGCCTGAAATTTAGCACAGATATGTAAAATAATATAGAATAAATCGTAGTCCACTTTAAAACTTTGAAAGTCCACCCGTTCCCGGAATTTAAGAGATTTTTTATGCTATTCACGCAAAAAGCTTTCCGTAATTGTAACCCCTGTAGTGAAAAAAGTGTGAAATAAGGATCGTGGTTGCCATGTGTGGCAATTTTGCCGAATAAAATGTTTTAAATTCTCAAAGTAAAAATAAAAGAATAATAATGATTTTTTTTTGTTAGTTTATATTCGTAAGGTTATTTTTTTTTAAATTATAATATCGTGTGCATGGGAAATCAGAGCAGGAATGTAATGCTTTACACGCAAAACAATAAGAATTGAAGATTTCCGAGGCTAATAGGTAAATTATTTTAGTTTGGCGAAAAAATAAAATGGCTCAAATGCCGATTTTGTGAAAGTGAGTTCTAGCGGTTTGCACAGATTTCGGCTTGGCGCAATTTATTGAGAGCTTAAGGAAATAGATTTTTGAAAACAAGTGCAAAGGTTTTATTAGAATACAGCGTTAAATTTTAATGATCCGTGAAGAAATAATGCAGTTATTAAGGGATTTCAATTGATCTATCTCCAGAATTCTCGCCAAATGAGTACATTGATTTAAGTTGGGGGAATTCCGCCAAATTTCAGAAAGTTGAAATCTTCTCATTTAGTACATCAGAATAATGATGAATAAAACACGTTATAGTTGATAATTTTAAAAATTCGGCTGTATTAAGGGATTCAACTTTTCAAATAAAGGCTTGCTTTACTTTTTCGCGGTCGAACCATTTCCCATATATTATTGCTGCTAAGTCAATGCTTCGAATGATTTCCTGAAAAAACGCTTGCAAAATGGCGTATGTTGGCACTTTGGCGAGGCTTAGATTTGAAACAGGATTTTATTTGAGACTGGGATATATAATGACACTGGTTATAGATAAAAATGAATGTTGGTATGAGTGTATGAGGTTGAAAAACTCCAGCACCGTTGCACCATGAAATTTGGTTCACCTAAGTCTTTTATCATGGAGAAGCTTTTTATGCTATCCGTTTTCCTCTAACTTGCCAGAAGGTGGCGCAGCAGAACGTCGAATTCTATTCCGTTTAGCCGTTTGCTATGCGAATATCGTCCAACCGATTTCGATGAAATTTGGTACACGGGAATATTAGAACACGGAGAATATTTTTCACTATCCATTTTGCTGTAACTTGCCGCTAAATGGCGCTGAAAAGCATCAACTTCTATACCGTTCGACCGATCGGCATAAAATTTTTTATACTTACACATTTGAGCACGAAGAATATATTCTAACTGCGTTCCTTTTGATGTTACTCACCACTAGATGACACTGCAATGCATTATTATTTTAACTCGCCACTAGATGACGCTGCAGCAGGCCAAATTCTTGACCATTCAAACGGTCGCTATGAAAATCAGTATACATAGCTATTTGAACAATGAGAATATTTTGGCGTTATCCATTTTGCTATAACTCGCCACTTGACGGCGCTGTAGCAAATCGTTACTTTAATTAACTACTAGATGGCCCTGCAGTGTATCACTTCTTGACTGTGGAAATGATCGTTATGAAAATTGGTATACATAGATAGTTGAACACGGTCGCTATGAAAATCAGTATACATAGCTATTTGAACAATGAGAATATTTTGGCGTTATCCATTTTGCTATAACTCGCCACTTGACGGCGCTGTAGCAAATCATTACTTTATTGAACCACTGGATGGCCCTGCAGTGTATCACTTCTTGACTGTGCAAATGATCGCTATGAAAATAGGTATACATAGATATTTGAACACGGGGAAGAGTTTGGCGCTATCCATTTTCTTATAACTTGCCACTAAATGTCGCGTCAACACATGAACTTCAGGACTGTCCAGCCGATAGTCATGAAAATTCGTATACATCGATATCTGAATGCCAAAAATATTTTCGCCGTATCCGTTTTGCTAAAACTCGCCACTAGATTGCGCTACGCCGCATGGCCTTCTGCACCGTACAAACGATTGCCTTGCAATTCGGTATGCATGATTATTGGACACAATATAACGCGATATCCACTTTGCTATATCTGTTTATTACAATGAATAGTAATCACCACAAATCGTAATATCAAAAAGTCCATTCATTCCCGTGCGAAGAACGGGTACTTCAGCTAGTTTTTAATAAAAAGAAAGTGAGAGGTATAATAAATAAAAACTCTGTACTTATCTTGGTTCAGAAATGCGAGGTAATGAAATGTTTTTTCTGGTATAAGGGTTCTGCAATTCATGAAACTAAGTTCGTTTCCAGCAGACCAGAAAATATTTTAGACAAGTTTCCCTTAGCCAAAAGTCGTTTTAAGGCAACTCCTGGTGTATTTAATTATGACGGTTTTTGTATTTTTTAAAGGATAATCTGGAAATCGCTCTATTCGATGTAATTATTGCTATGATTAAAGCGCAATTAAATGATAGGTATCAGACAGTGCAGATATTGCGATGAGTAAGATAATTTGACACCATTTCTTACGCATTATATGGCAGAAGTGAACATTAATCTCGAAATAATAATAACAATATTAAATTGGAATCCCAAACCCCGACACATGATATAAATGAAGGAAAACTAAAAAGTAATGAGTCATTGTTAGTCAGTCCAAGACTGTCATTTAGAACAACTGGTGATTTAACAAATGATATAAAATACCCTCGTGAAATTTATTCAAAATTTCAAATAGCATTGGTTTCCTCGGTAGAGGGACATTGCAAAATGACATGCGATGAATAAGAGAGGTATTTTTTTAAGAATCGCTAAAGCTCGCAATTTTGATTCAGTCGGTTGATTGCATCACTAACTGACCTTCCCGAGTTTCATTCCTTTTCTTTTCGCACGATTTCTTATGCCATGAGTTCATGTTCCATTCTCAATGGTGTTTCCAATGTGCACACTTGGTAATTTAGAATAACTTATTGGTTTTTCGCAACGTGTTTACCGTCATGAACGCGGTGGAGTTTGAATTATAATGAACTCAACCATTGCGTAATGTTGACATTAGCTGAATTTATTTGGATTTAAATGCATCAAACGGTCACGAAGCCAAGTTGATGGGTATTAAAAGAGAAAGGCAAAAAACGAAAACCGCCGTGAGAGTGTTTTGGAGAATCCTTGTGTTCATAAACAAAATTTTTCATTTCATAATGTGAATATCAATAAGTATCTTTTAAAAGAAAACATCAATTAATCTTTGTATCATAGTGTTGCAGATCTATAATATACAAGTAAAACTATATAATTTCTTCACCGCGTGTTCAAAAAACATTTGATTTTTTTTTTTCTGAGAATAAGTACAAAATCATTTTAAAAGATTGCGATAATTTATTAATATTTTATCACTTAACTGTATTTTTGCTTTTTGAAGTCCCGCCAGTACTTTCTGCAGCATTCATAATGCCTTTTCGTAGATTACCATTACATGATTTGATTTGATTTTAGGAATACGACCCATTATCTACACGGGGGATCTAGGCCGACGGGAGGGGGGGTCTTTCTAAGGGATCCAAACCCGTAATTACACAAAGTTTCGGAGAAAACCACGGAAAACTACAGATTACCAATTACCATAACAATGGATTCAGAAAAGCTTCAAGGGATGTGCGATAAGTAGGAGGAAGCATATTTATTATCAGAGATGAGTTACTCAACTTTCCGAACATGTAATATGCAAGGAAAGTATTATAATCATGAAAAAAAATCGACTATGAGATTTTGATGAATTTCATGTTTGGAGGTCTTTCGAATACACTTATGCTATTTTTACGTTGATGTATGAATGTGTGTTTGTGAGTAAACACGATAGCGCTTAACGCTTTGAGGCGCAACCCTTTACCAGTGCTGAAAAGAGGGCAGCCGTTGCCATCGCTAGACTTAACTACCAGCAAGTTGGCGGACGATCGAAACGTTCATCGCGTGCCACAGATCTAGAGACCCTTTTTTGACGCAGCTGGCTGTGCTGGCAACGCCTGCCCTCTTTTCAGCACTGGGCAATCTATCCAGCTGTTCTCGCATTCTTCCATTTTTCAGCAGATGTCAGTGCTGTTGAAAACAATCGTGACAGTTTTTTTTTCGGGAAATGACTCCACGAAAATCCTTTACCCTTTAAGAAGAGTAAAGGATTCTCGTGGAGCTATGTCACCCGCAACTATTTTTATAGAAATCAGATCTATTCTTCGTGACTGGCAACAGTCAAAACGCCAGAGTTTGGTGTTCCCAGAGGGGGAACACTGCGCGTTAAAGGGTTAAACGGTGCATTCGATTGATGTCAAATTTGGTGTATAAGTATTATAAACCACCTTACCACGACCGGGATTGATTTTCGTGTGTATAAGACTTAGAGGTTTTTTTTTAAACATTTCTACGAAAAATAATTCTTTGGCATTAATGGCCTATAGACGCAAATCATTTAAAGTGTGCTAATGTCTAAATGGTGCATTCGAATAAGTTTAAATTGAATATGTATATTACAGGTCACCGTGATACAGCCTATATAGATTTTGGTGTGTGTAGGGCTTATAGTTCTTGTAAATGGCTACAAAATTCCTTAGACATTACGGCGCATATTTTTGAAAGTGCGCTCTCGTCTATATCGTGCATTCGATTGAGCTCAAATTAGATACGCATATTACAGGTCACTGTTTTACATACTGTATAGATTTTGGTGTGTATAGCGCTAACAGTTTTCTACTGGGCTACAAAAAAAGTGTTCCCTACATTGCAGCCTATAAACTAAAATTATTTGAAATGCATTATCGTCTGAACACTACATCGGATTGAGTTGAATCAAATTTATTTAAACGCTGGGTAAAGATCAAGTTTTTCCTATTCATTCTTAATATTGAATCCATGTTAGACTGATGTTGCTCCTTGGAATGGTTCTTTGAACACTCCGCTCTGGGCCCCACGAATCCTTTTTTGACATCTATTGAAGAAGGAGTCTTCTCTGTTGCGTTTTTTAAAATGATGATAGAACAAGTTAAACATGGGTTTATAAGTGGATTTAAGTAACCTCAGAAGAGGAGGGGGGGGAGGCGATCGCCTCAATAACGCTTTACTTCGGCAAGCTTTAAATAATTTTCTAGTGATTCCGAAAATAATAAATAGACGATTTATTGGACAAACAAACGCATTTTGGTCAATGAACTTTAGAATAAATCACATAACTATAAAAGAAGTAAATTACACTGTACGCCAGTAATCTATTTCGAACATTACAGTTAGCAAATTTTGAAATCTAGTTGTAGCGATACAAAGGTTTTTGCAATTATTTGAGAAATTAGTAGTCAAGTATAAAGAAACATTTTTCACTGTAGAACTAGATCTAAGCTTAACAAAGAACAAAAAAGCTATGTGATCTATCTTATTATGCCTGCATTTTGTTGATGTCTGCCAGACGCGTAGAAATAATCCTTCAAGAGCCCTAGTGCTGAGGGATCGCAATGTACAAAACAAAATTTCTTCCATAAAATTTCTGCAGAAAAGGGAGGGGCTGTTTTTCAACTGTGCTCCATTGATATTGTTGTGGAATTACTCTGCTACTCCTGGGGTTCATCGTTCTAAAGTCCAGTTGGTGTAAAAAGTTCAAGTAAAAAGTCACTTGTCAGGATGGAACACAAACTTTATTGCTTCTAGAACAATCAGCTGCACACAATTCACAAGCACAATTTAGCAGTAACGTGCTTTTAACAGTTCTCTTAGATCAGAAGCTCTCACAAATGCTGTATTTCTCACACAAAATAAGTCACTTTCACAGGCAAAAATTCAGTGAAAATATTCAAGAGATATCGTACACAATCCCTTAAGACACAGCAATGAAGAATTTACTCACAGCACTTTGAAAACAGCTTCGTAAAGCAAGCTAAAACACGGCTTCTATAGCGCTATCAATTCACAAAGCAAGCGTACTCTCACGACAGCTCTTCACACATTGAGCGTTCAACTCGCACTGAACTGTCAGGGCAGCGCGCTGTTGGAATTTATAGAGGAGGCAGAAGCTGCGAGCAGTTTCTAGAAAAGTATATTCCTCGAAGATTCCAGATAAAGCGGGACTTCTGATTACGTCATAGAAGAGAAATGTTAGGTTATTATGCGTTTTTAATGCAGGAAAAACAACTTCCAGGCCCCATTGAAAAAATCGCGCCAAATGACCAAAAAGTCGCCAAGCTTGGCGACTTTTGGCGAAATATCGACAAATTTGGCGCCAAAAATAAGTTCCCAAATGTGAAGAGATCGAAGCCCTAGGACTAATATTTCTTGAGATTTCTAGTTCCTCCATTGAAAAACAATGGCAAACCGAAACCATATCTCCGGTTCTAATTGGCCGATTTTGATGCAACAAAAAGCAAAATTTATCTATTTGAAGCGTAGAATACGAATTTTAAGCCACAGAGCAGCGGGTTGCTCCGAAAATTCGTAACAATATCAATAATATTTTAAACGCTTTTATGGTTCATTTTTAGTTGCGCAAACCTAGTTCAAGTTTATATATTTTTTTTCTTCTTCGCTGTTAATTAAAACCAGATTATTACTGCAAGTTGTTCAGTGTATCGATACGGCATGACTACAGCGAAGAAATAGAACGTTTTACACAGTGCGACGCAAAATCACATGAATATTAACTATGATAGTTAATGTATGAGCACAGCAGGCATCTAAATTGTAATTGCGAACAATGACCAGAGCCTTATTATTGCATGGGCAATTGGGACTTTGCCCAGGACCCCCCCAATATCAAGTGTTGTTCTGAAATATTTTTTGTTATATCAAAATTTTATGAAGAATAAAACAAATTTCATAGATGGGGGCCCCCAAATTCATCAATGCCTGGGGCCCCAGTTGGTCATAATCAGGCTCTGACAATGACTCATATTCAATGGTCGGAGTCAATTTACTTTTGTTATATTTTCGAACACTTACAATTAAGCCAATTGAATGTCAAAGCGTTATTACCTTGCCATCGGCTTTTATGGTAATTTCATTTTCGTCCTCACCGTGGAAGCCAGTCAAACCTCAACCTCTTGAGGGCGAATTATTTTCCGTTCTGGTTCAACCTCCCTTTCTGCTACGTCGGGCATAGATAGATAGATATCAGGGATCCACAGAACGGCTCCATGCTCGGGCAAAAACCAGAGGATGTCGTCTGCTTTTAACACGGATTGAAAACCAGGAAGCTTGTCGGGCGCGAAGATCACCAATTTCCATGGATGAAAGAAATTTTACGGCAGAATAATATGAGAGGATGGAGTCACACACATACACCATTCAATCAAAAGAGAAGTTACACTTTAGATGCTAAGTCATTTAGATTTTTAAAAAAAAATTGATTCAAAGCTTCGGATATATTGTCGCGAGGAGGTAGGAACAACTAGAGGAAAGGAGAACTCAAATCCAGATAACGCAATTTATTGACAGACTGCTAGGAACTACACTTGGCTGTGAACTCCCTACAACTGGCGGGAGCTCAGCTTTTATACAATTATCGAATATTCGAGAAACAAATAATTTGCATATTAAAGAAACATGTAGAATAATCTAGAATTGAATACGAAGAATAATTTAAAACAACTATTTACAGGAACATGGCGAAATGGTTCCGGCCGGTTCCGAACCCGGGACCTCTCGTTTCGAAGCCCAGTGCTGTACCTCTGAGCCACCGGGACTCGTGAGAGATGCGGAAATAGAAAGAACATGCTCTCTGCTTCCCTAATCCTAATGAACAATTGTCTTCAGAGGTTCGCCATTTTCATCGGGATTTTAAATGAGGTTCGCAAGGAGAAAATACCACTTGCCTGGCAGGATTTTATCAAAGTTCCAAAATTAAAGTAAACTGAAATGCAACTCCCCCCCCCCCCCCCTTTTCCAAATATTCTGCAGCACTGGAAAAAAAAAAGTTGACATTTTAAGGGTGTAGTTCGAAAGAATAAAATCTCCCTCACGGTCTAAGTACACAAACCAGAATAAACTAATTGCACCAGGTGCTCGAAAAAATTCAGGATGATTCTTTCTAAGTTCTATTACACACCGCAATAAATGAAACAACGGTGCCTTTTATAAAAAAATTTCGGAAAAATCCATCAACATAGAAGTGCACGGCAAAAACTTTCGAAAAGTGGCATATCCTACGAAATTTTCCGATTTTTAAGAATTTTTTTTTTTTTTATGAAAGTTTCGCTATAGATACAGGTTTATCGTTTATTACAGTGTATAATACAGCTTGTAAAGAGACATTCTAAAAATTTTAAAGTGCATTACGTAATTAGTTTATTTGTATTTATGTACCAAAATCATATGACTTTTTCGAACTACACCGTTAATTTGGCAGTAATACTACTGACAGTTAACTTGTGCTCCTCCCTACCCCCCCCCCCCAAAAAAAAAAAAAAAAAAAAAACTCTTGCATGTTTTTCGGCGTTCACAGGGGTTGCCAGCAGTCAAGAAAAGCCTGGAATTGTAGGGAAATTTTACTTTAATAAAAAATATCAGGGGAAATTGCAAATTTTGCTACAGATCTAGGAGAAACTTGAGATATAACATGGAAAATTATCTTCATTCTGTATTTATAAATTAATTTTACATTTGCCGTAAGTCTTGGGAAAAAAAAACTAGGTGCGCAAAATTGGCAGATATAAGTTAGTTTTGGGGGACGGGTCTAGCTTTAAAAAAAAAAAAAAAAAAAAAAGAGGGAAGCTTACTGAAACTAAATGTATAGTAAAGCAAAATGTTACTCCAATGCAATAGTTTCTTTTTTTTTTAACCTGGCCGTCTTTAAAAAAAAAATAAATAAATAAAAAAAAAAGCAAAATTATATATCCGCCTCGCCAGTCTTGCACATCTACATCAAGTCATATTCAGAGCATTTCTAAAATCCTGAATATGTAAAAACCTTCCAACATTCCAAACTAATAGCGTGTTCATTGTCCACAACCACATTTCCATAAAAACATGCTGTAGTTTTTTTATTTAAGCACAATTGAACTGTCAACATTATTTTTGCCCCATGGAAAATGAACTTTTCTTCTTGCCGGCACTGTATTTACAGTTATTGTTATTTCAAAATTTTTGGCTTACCAGATTGCTGGGAACTCACTGGGATCAGAGCCATTGCTAGAACTAGTGGGGGCGGAGATGTCAAATATCTGTTTTTACCAACTTCCCTTTAAAAAAAAAAAAAAAAAAAAAAAAAAAAAAACCAAGGTTTCTACAGATTTCAGAGCTTTTGCTTCTTTGACATCTATCATGTTCTTCCCTGACTTTTTATCTAGCGTGCTTTTCCGAATTTTGAGTTTCTATTTTTAATATTACATCCTTTAATTAATAACTTTTTATATGTTTTGCCCCTTTTTTACAAATAATAATAAAATCAATATACACAAAAATATTATTTCACATCACTGGATTCTAACAAAAACCCATGTTTGATAATAATTTAGGATAAAATTAAGAATATTTCAACTGAACAAGATATGTTAATAAAGGACACATTTTAAAATTATTTATAAGGTTAAATAAGAAAATGAAAATAAAGCAATTTCTACAATTAGGTTCAAACAGCATGTATTTTCTTGATTTTGTTGCAAAATTCAAATATTCTTGCATTTTCCTGACCTTTCTTCAAATTTTCCTGACTTTTTTCGCAAATCCCTGACTTTCCAGGTCTGTAGAAACCCTGTTAAATAAACTATACCACCAACTTTCTACTTTTGTCAAATGGGTTTGCGTAATTTCACAAAGTACACGAAAAAAAGAAAGTAAATTATAGTTTTCGTTAAAACTGTGCCAAGTTTGATAGAATTTTGAGAGTGTTATGGGGGGGGACGCAATACCTGATCTCGGTAAAAGAAATTGAAACAAGTGAATAGAAGACTGATTGGCCAATCTCCGAGCTTATACTATAACTGGATGGCAAACAGAAAAGCAGGAGAGACTGTCAAGCCGTCTAGTAGCCATAGGTAGAAAATTTAAACAAATGTTTCAAATCATGGTTTGGTGGTTTATTCCGAGAGATTAGATGACTTTCTATGTTCAGATAAGGACAGCTCCTTTGTGTCTTGCAAGTGTAGTTGTCAGAGCGAACAAATCTTCAGCAGTGCCTCATCTGAGTATACCCATTTTTGGAAACATCACAAATGATCCGACAGTTTTTTCCTCTTTTTTAACAGACTATCTTGATGTTTCCTTTGAGAAGTAAAATTTGTGTGTCGCACAGCTCTTTTGGTTATCTCAGTAGTAAATTAATCTTTTTTTTTGGGGGGGGAGGGGGGGAATCATTTAGTTTGTTTTTAGATGCCTTTAAATTTTTAGCAATAACGATTGGCACACTTTTTTTTGGGGGGGGGGGGAAATGACACATTTAATTCAAGAGTAGAAATTTAATTTTTCTTTTGAATTTTGGCACAAATGTTGAAAATGAAAAGATAAAGACACAAATCATTGTTTTCCCTTGCAAAGATAAATAGTTATATATTCGATATAACTGCAACAATTCGTAATTTTATTAATTCTTTGTGTGCAAGTTTATCCCAGTTACTCAGATTTATCCCACAAATTTCGATTTACTTAAATTGGGAAGGGGGGGGGGCATTCTCGCAGGAAGTTTTAGTAATGTTACTCAAGTGATAATGGAGAATAAGTGCATGGTGAAAAACACTGTACCCGTGAATTTAATAATTTTTTAATTTTGTTACGCCTTCCATGGCATAAAACTGAAATATCAAGCTGGCAGGGCCACAAATGTAATCCTATCCTACCGATACAAATGTGAAAGTTTGTTACTCTTTCATGCTGAAACAGCTGTCCAGATTTGGATGAAATTTGGAAATAGAGAGCTTATATCCTGAATTAACATGATATGGGCTACCTTTTATAACCCGGGGTGGGGAACTATGTTCTTGTGATTTGCAGGAGGTGACAGCTTTAAGTGAGAATAAACAGCAATATTTCTTGTCTTACCACCATCGTATGTGAATTCCAGAATAAATTTACAAATACAACCTATCATTGCAGAAATTCACATACAATCATGACAATTTTTGGGAAATACCAAGGATAATCTAATGCTGAAAGGAGGTGGAGAGACTTCAATGATATAGAATGGGATAGATTGATCCAATGCCTCTTTCCTTCCCCATGCTGGCAAAGCGAAAGAGGCGTTCACTCAATTTAACTACTAGCAACATGACAGTTGTTGATTTGCATGCTACACAGCCAAATAACTGACACAGCTGTGTAGCATACAACTGCAGAGTTATAACTGCCTTGTTGTTGGTAGTTAAACTGAACAATGGCAACAGATCACTTTTTCAGCACTGAGCAGTCTATCCAGTTCTGCATCGAATCCAACTCCATTTCTAATTGGTATTTCATTTGAAACTACTGCTAGGGTTTTGCCAACTAGTTCAAAACTCTAGCAGAGTTCAGAGATGAGATAAGGCTGCAGTTAAACATGCAATTTTGATACACAAATCCTAATAAACTGATTATGTCACCCACTAGAACTTCTTTACTAAAGCTTGTGAAGAAGCATCCTTATACATTGTAGTAAACAAACTTATTTAGTTACAAAAACTTAAGAAAATATTCTTCATAACCTATAGTTTTGGGACAAGCGTCATTCTTGGAAAAATTTTGCTGTGCAATTCCATGTTTAAAACTCAAGCTAAGTTTCAGAAAAGAGACTTGTTTATTAAAGCATACTGCAGCTTATGAGGAATTCCCCCCCCCCCTCAAGTCCTTGGAACAATTAATTTTAATTTGTATAACAAGGCCATGTAGAAAGTTTTGTTTTTTTTTTTATCTACAGCCTTAAACAGAAGGTTCAAAAGATGATATTCTACGTAATCTTTGTCGAGAAAGGAAGCATTTTTCAAATGAATTACACGTTCATTGAGAGCACAGATATCTGAAGGTACATGCATGTTCACACATTTCTCTCGGTCAGTAGCCTATAAGTATGGTATGTGGTTCATCTCCACTTGACAGATAGTGTCCTGAAGAAAAGGAAATGATTCCCAACTACTTTCATACTGCTGTTTATGTTATTTAGCAATGTCTTAAAAGTGGGGCTATAAGACCATGCAAGGGTCATGGAAGTATTTCAGTTCTCTGATAAATTATTGTTAATACATTGTTCTATTTAAAATGAACATCTGGAAGTTGAATATTTTATAATGCAAAATAACTTTTCTTTCCCCCCAGCTGGCTGAAAAGAAAAGATGGAGTGCACTCCGCAGCATCTTGGGACGAAGATAAATAGGCTCCTATTTTAAATTGTATTGTAAAATAAACACTTAAACTAAAACAAATGTTTATTTTTATTTCAATTTTCATTCTCTTAACTTTGTAATTTATGATATGTATATGCCACTGGCATAGCCAGGCATTTTTCATTTGGGTGAGAGTGTGTGTGTGTATATATATATATATTTATTATGCGTGTGTGTGAGATAAGGGAGCGAAAAATATACATTTTATATGGCAAACATTTTCTCGTGGTGGAGTGGGGGACCCCTCTATGCTACGCCACTGATATATGCATATTATTTCAGAGTCAAACTTTCATACTTCAAATTCCCAAAATCGTGCACACAAAAGCATAGCGTGATAATTTTCATATTGTATTAATAGAAAATAAAATTTTTAATTTAGGTTAGAGTTGGACAACCTACAAAATTTTACATTTTTACTGTCATGAAATGTATAAACTTGTCTGTTTATGCAAGAAAGAATAGTTTTATAGAATGTCAGTCTTGAGGAATAATTATTAAACCAGAGGACCATTTGCTGGCCCCAGACAACAGTTTAAAAGGTGCTGATGTATAACATAAAATTACTGGTAGAATTAATCCAGATCATAGCCCCCCCCCCCCTGTCCAGGACTCGGGGCCATGATCTGTAGAGAGAGTAGGGCCTGATCCTGGGTCAGTAATCAAATGTGGGGCCCATGGCCCAGATACGAGAGATGTTAAATAGGCAAATAAAGGAGACACACACACATAGAAGTGACAAATTTAATTAAAAAGATGCCAAAATTAGTTACCAATAATACAAAAACTATTTGATTATTACAAAGCTTTGAAAAACAATTTCATTATGAAAAAACATTGGCACCACAAAAGGAATATCACCAATGGACCAGAAATTGTAAGCTGAATAAAGAACACAAGTCACAGTTACACTTTATAGAAAACATTCATTTATAACGTGTTATTTCAGTAGCAAAAGAAATGCACTTTATTATTGAAGTAGAACATCAGACACTGAATATACCAAAGTATGATGGTATCAAAAATGTTCACAACATCCACAAGATAAATCACAGTAAATTAAAGGCAACTCCAACTTTTTTTTTTTTTTTTTTTAACTGTCACAGTTTAACTCTCACCTGCAATCAACACAGGGGATTTTGCTAATGAGACTTCTATAAACAAAGATCTAAATATATATCAGGAGAGTTTTAAAGTATATAAATACAAAAACAGCAGCAAGTAACTGGCAAGATTCACTGCTCATACATATATATACATAGATCCAGGACAACTGACTAGCTATAATAGAAGGTTGATCCGTATCGCTGTACAAAAAAATGAGTGGGAGATGGACAAAGCATTATCTTATCATTGGGCTTACAAATCTGGTAACATTGGTTCAAAAATTGGAGCAGGTAAAAATGCTTTTAGGTTCAGGAATTTACTTAAAATATTTTAGTCCATAAAACTGGATGTTGCTGGTAATATTTCACGTTTCTTCTGTTTGAGCAGATCTCAGAAACACACTCTGGTACTTGTAAGCAATTTTTTCAGATACACAAAATTCAGACGAAACACTAACTGAAAAGGAAAAAAGACATTGTAATAACAGATAAATATTATGGTACATAATAAAATAATTTAACCACATTTTTAAGAACATACTAGTGGATCAATATTGTCAACTTCTCCCCCCCCCCCCAGCAAGGGGGTGTTAAATTCTAACAGGTATGAAGTATTACAGTTTCCAACTAAATATAGTTAAAGTATAAAAAATGACAGCAGCATTAAATATATGTTAAACCTATGAAGGTTTTTTTTTTAAACAAACAGCTTTAAAAATAAATTTTGTTGAGTTTGGAATTTCAAGCTCTTTACAGGGACTCTTTCCAATGATCAGAGTTGTTAAATAAATGAAACCATGTTTTGCTAAAAAGGTGCTAGACTGATAATACAGACAATGCACAAACAGCATTCACAGAAAATTTTCAAAGTTTGAAGACTGCTTTGATTTATTGTGTTTGATTTTACAAAATGATCAATAATTTAAACTTTAAAAGTGCAGTAATAGATAAACTTTAAAATGATGTATTGCTGCTAGTAGCAAACCACAAGACATAATAGGAACTCAGTGTGCAACCCCACCCCCTCAAAAAAAAAAACACATTGAACTCCAGAAAGTATTTTGATCCCCACAAGTAGTTTAAACTTTTAATATATTTTCTAATCGCCACAAAATAAAATAAAAAATACTCACATTTAATAATTATTTTGTTTCAAGTAGTCTCCTAATTTTTCAACAACTGTATTTAATTGTCCAGGTGGAAAACCATCTGTAGTGGCAGCTACTAACAAACCTAGAGACAAGAAAAGTTTGCAATCAATAACTAAAAAAATAAACATAATATTAAAACACTGCTTCAAAAGCTTCAACTCAAAAATCACTAATATTTCAGGTACGTTTCCACGGAAGGGGAGGGGGGGGGGAATGAGAGAGAAGAGAGCCTAAGAGGTGGAAAAACTATAATATTGCACTAAAACGTCAGATTATTGACACCCAATTAAAAAAAAAAAAAATTTCCAGGCCCCGTGCGAAATGCGATTAAGGCTCTGCGCACACCTGCGTTATTTTAACGATGCGGTGCCGCAATGGTTGAGTGCAGTACCCACAATCTGTAGGCGTGGTGCACATAGTAGCGGCGACGCCCGTCTATCCTGCATTATCAAGTTTTACCGCAACTTCTTACCGCGTCGCAACGGCAACTCGCTTACATGCGCGGTCTCTCAGTACATTGTAACGTATGAGTCTGTGTACACCGGACCCTGATAACAGCACGGGCACTTGGGACACGTGCCCTGGACACACATGCAGAAATTGGCCGAAATATTGAGTTAAGAGCGATATGGAGGCACAAAAAGTTGGACTCGTAACCGAAAGGTTGCGGTTTCGATACACAAAATATCACTGAAGGCCACCGTGTACATACTGTGCACGTTAAATTCGTGGTTCCGAAGCCTTCTCGGTGGTCGCTAGGAGTTTCTGAGGGGTGCCAATATTCAGAAGTCCCCACTTTCTGATGAGAAATTAAATTGTGGCGGCGAAACTCCGGGAAGGGCGTATGTAGCTCTAAGCGACACATTCAGCGACGTGAGCTGTCCTCTCTGGGGCAAAAACAAGCTATATATAGGGGCAAAAAATTTGAAAAGTGCCCTGGGCCACACTATAGTCATTTTGGCGCCGCTTCAATGTCTCATGAAAATAAATTGTGCAAGAGGTAAAACATCTACAGTACATTAAAAACATCTGCGAACAACTTCGGATTTCATCAGGGATCCTAAGCTTTGAATCATTTGAGTAGCTTTGTAAATATTCCACGCAAGCGAGTGGCCTCTAGAAATGTATGCTCTACACCAGGATTTCTCAAACTTTCTCTGGCGGAGCACTTGCTACCTTCGCCTGAAGAACAGAGAAATCCTACTCTGCAACGAAAAGGAAAGGTGTAACATTTGGAACTCTTTATAAGGTTTCACGAAATGGCGTACATATTCAAACAACTTTCGGAGATACGAATAAAATTTCGTCACATGGTCACCAAGTTTGGCAGCTAATAATGGTACATCGCAAAATTGGACGCCAGACTAAGTCTTCAAAACGGATTTACATCCAACAATGTGCACTCACCAATTGGCTCTTTCACAATGTTTGTCTAAATTAAAATTCGGAACAGCAGATTAAATCGGGAAAATACATAAATTACGCTCTAACGGCGGCGATTCAACCTTAACAGTAATTCGAAAACTGTCTCGGTAACACTTTGATTCTGATATAATACTGTAAGTGAGAGAGATAGTATAAAAGTTAGCACTCTACTTAAAAAAAGATATTCCCTTTGATAAACCAAAATTTAAAATTTACCCTAGTTTAATTTTTTAATTTAAAAAATTTAATTCCAAAAAGAACATTTAAGAAGATTTATGTACTATTAAAAAGTGGAATATTTTAAAAACACTTGTGCGTGACACTCGTGATGAGACTGAAAACCTCTGTTCCATTATCATTCGATTTAGTAGCTACAGATGAATGCGGCAAGTCCAAGATATACCAATGAAAGTACATTGGATAGTTTATCAATCCGATTGCTGCAATAGATAAAATGTTTTCCTGCATTATCCTTTTCTTTTAGCAATATTTTCACCGCTCTTACTCGAACTTTCTGAACCCAGACTATGAAAAAACTATTATGGAACAAATCTCCCATTCTTCTAAAATATAAGTAAAAACAAAAGCTGCCAACTGGAAAAAAGCGGACTGGACAGTGCAATTAATACATTCCTTTGTTTGTCATAAGTGTTTTGGTAATGTAAACAGACTTCTCCCCTAGAAAAAGTATTTCTGAAGGCTAGTGATATCAGAAAAACTTGGGATCGTTGTAGGAATGCAACATTTTTTTGGATTGAAAATGCAAAACGTTCTCCACTTAAAAACGTTCACCGTGCTCCTCGGCAAAATTATTCAATTATTCTCGTCACGTATACGCGTTCGCCGTCCTTTGCTGCAAATTTCCAGTGAACGCCGCTCCCGTCCAGAAAGGCTGAATGCTTAGCACACGGAAGTTTGATAATTTTTAGAGTACAAACATACTGACCGGCATTTTCAGCATAATTTGATAAAGTAGTTTTCTTAAAACTGGTGATTTTTTTTAAAACTTCCATTTACATAAAAATATTCATAGAGTACTTCATATATTGAGACCTTTATTTGATTAATTATCGAAATTGTTCGAAAAAAAAATACATTTTGTAATGCAAAAAGGAACAACCAGAATACCAATATTGATATTAAACTTTATGAACATCAAAACCACTTTCACTAAATAATTGAATTTGTAAAGTGTTAATACATATTAATGATTGTATTTTAACATGGATGTATCGAAATACTCGGATGTAAAGATAGTGATATATCACGAAATTTCAAACATCGTTCAACCCTAATATTGGAAGTAATAAATCAAATATAAAAATATCAAGATACTATGTTCAAGATTTCGATTAAATATACCATTAATCCGTCCCTTCCCCGATTATATGGCCCCTCCCCCAATAATCCTGTCCCGCAAGCAGGAATCTATGCAGGCGAAATTTGGGTTCGTCTTATGGCTCCTTCAAAAAACAACGATGGATTAAAACTGTCCTTTCACAAAATTATAATTCATTAAAACGACACCTTCACAAATATGCGACTAAAACAGCCCTTCATTGGCACTGTATATTTTGTTTTGTAAATTATTTTAAGAAAAAGTGACTTTCATAAAATTGGTATGAAATTTCACCAAAAGTTTTCAAAAATGGGACTTTGCAAAAAATCTCTGGAACCAACCCTAGGCAAGTGAAATTCAACGCTAACTGTGTTTTATCTATTTTCGTTGTATGCAAAACCAATGTGTGTGTGGTGATGGGGGGGGGGGGGTCATCTCCAAACTTCCGGTGCCTTTGAAAGCATACCGACTACAGTATAGACCTAGGTTCACCAATTCTAACTGAAACACCCAAAGTCCATTTTGTATTAAAGATAAGTTTCCCCATTTGTCGTCTTGCGTCGGTGTTTAGGACATATCTAGCCAATCTGAGCGCAATCGAAGTCCTCCTTCAGGAGCATAATTCGTAGATACCGGTCACTTGCGACACACGACGCGTTCTCGTGTACAAAGCTAGCAAATATGGAGCTCAGACACTGCAATACGTGTAAACCCAATCGCGAGTCTATATCGTGTTCATGAATACACACACACACCTTACATGGAACAGGTCTCGAAAGTAAAAATAGCCAAAAATGGATTCAGAAGCCCTCAAAACGTGGAAAAACACCAAAATCTCGAAGTCTAATTTTTTCATGATTACAATACTTTCCTTACATGGTACATGTTCGGAAAGTAAAAATACCAAGATACTATGTTCAAGATTTCGATTAAATATACCATTAATCCGTCCCTCCCCCGATTACTCTTATGTTATTAGACCTGAAAGTACATATATACAAAGTCGAAAGCAGAACCTACATGCGGATAATAATGAAGTTCATAAAAAGCTGAAAAACTTACATGTGTTTGTGGCTACGACAATCAAGGCAGAACTTCCTTTCCTACCCCTGAGTAGAGTTGGTTCTGCGTATAAACAAATGTATTTTTCACCACCTAGGTAGATTCCTGTTTCTTGGAAACCAGAGGGATTCGATCTCATGCCGTCCGCTATAGATTTTAATTCTTGTTGTGTGATCTAAAAGATAACATATGCATTAAACGCGAAAAGTCTAAGCACCAACAATATTTAATACGATACAAGCAAAAAACGTAGAACAAGAAACAAAGAAAAAAAAAGTTTGGTTATTTTTTATTATAGAACTCGAGAACAAAAAACTAACAGATATTTTTTATATCTAAGCCATCTATCTGTTTCAAGGTCTTACCGCATAGTTAACAATCTAGATTCATGATATCATATTTTTAAATTGGAGCTAAATTTTGAAGTACCCATTTTTTCCCTTATGTACGGTTTGGTACAGTTTTTATTGGATTGTACAGTCGAATATTCAGTCAACATAAATTTTTAGGTCTAGTGCCATAAAAATTTTAAAGTGTAAAGTAAATGGTACTATGTTAAGATATACACAAATACTGCGTGTCTTTGGGGGGGGGGGGGATTGGGCCGAGGACTATAAGGGATTCTAAGGCGTATTCACGTTACATCTGGTGAAAACTCCAGGCAGTCAGATCGACAGCCATCGCACCCTGGGTTTCGCACTTTAACCATTTACCATGTTCAGTGTCTTATCCACTCGGCCACGGTGGAGCGTGCACATAGCTTAAACTAAATTTTAAATATTAATTTTTTCCGCAATTTGAGATTTTTGTATTTTTCTATCATTAGATATATTTTTTCTACAAGTTATTTAATGGCAGTATATAAGGGAATTTTAAAAAATTCCTTCGAATCATGTCTAATGCATGGAGAGCTCCGAATGAAAACCGGAGTCTAAATAGTATAATTAAATTTCATTTTTGGTTTGCAATTTAAAAAGGTCCGATCCCCCCCCCCCCCTTTCAAGTGAGAGTTACGGCAATCATTGGGATATTTTTTTATTACATTTAGATCTATTAATCGACTCTTGATTCGATTAATAGATCGAATCAAGTAATCGTCAGTAAGATTTAAAAAATCTTACTGACAATGCAAGTGTTTGATTAGACATTTTTTCAAGTAATATCCCCCCACCACACACACACAAATTTGCATTCTCTGAATGCTGGTTATGCTCTTATCAAGAACATAGCCAGAAATTTTCGGGCACAGCCCAAAAACCGGAAACAGCAAAATTAAAATTAAAAAAAAAAGTCTTACATGACATTCAATCAACAAAAACTTAAATTTCAGTAGGGACCCCATATCTCCGTCCACGCCCTTTATTCCTACCTATAAAACTTATTCATCTGGATCTTATCCATCGGCAAAAACCGGCAACTTGTTCCATTATGGAACTTTAATGATCTCGCAATACTTCATTGTACAGTAACCCAATTACCGATTATCTCCGAACTAGCGCCGTTTTCATTCGTCAGATTATTTGAATTTACCTCTTAAAATTTCAAATGACAAGCCATACTTCTGGTACCGACCTGCACACCATCAAAAATTTCTCAAGCAAGTCCCTGTATGCGTAAGAAGTGCGAAATCAGAAAAATCGATATCTATGTTGGGCGAAAGGAGTGAGTCACCTCGAAAATAAGGCATTGAACTCGAGTGCTCTTGTAGCGAGGCTTGGCACAAAGCCTTTAATGGCAAAGGACGACCTTGGATGGATCCAAGAGAATGGTTTTTGCAACAGACTAGCTCAACGTGTTTCAAATAAAGCCCCCCCCCCCCCCAGTCCCAAACACGACTAGACTACCAACATCGACTTAATTATTACTACACTGAGCAGTTTTGGACGTTACGAGACAGTAGATTTTATTGTTTAACGAGTAACGAGGCTAGTTATAGCACCGAGATTTTCTGGGTTTGTAGCCAAAACTTAAAATATACTGTCAAAATGAAATTTGACTTTTCTAGGTTTCTCACGTTTTTCCTGACCGGTTTCAAACCTGTTATACCCATGTTATACGTATGGGTGAATATATTTGCTAATATCAGTATGAAAGGGACTTCAATGAGCTGTATCTGCCCTGTGCCTCATGTGGGCTTTACTATTACTGGAGGGGTCATGACCACTGTTTTCTCTTGATCGTTGTGCATCACAGTTTTGTCAAAGCAAAAAGAAATAGTGCAAAATTAAAAAAAAAATCTTTCAATAATTTATTTACCTATAACCGATACCAAGAACAAGTATGTAAATATTAGAAAAGTAATTAGGTATTTATTCATTTATATTGTAAATACTTTATTGTTTATTTCTTTTCTTAAAATAAAATAACGAGCGACACTTGCTGATTAGGTATTCGCCTAGTTATAGCACTGCAATGTCGCCACTACAATGACCCGAAGGTATTGGCCATTCTATCACGGGGGCATCCAACATAACCCACTATGAAGGGACGGACGAGTTAGCACCCAAGCCTGAAATCGAACCCGGACCCAAGGCGTGATAGAATGGTTCTTTAGCCACTACACCACCTGGGCGGCGTTATTTCAATTTAATTTCTACTAGCGTATTGTTTTAATTTCAATTTAATTTCTACTAGCGTATTTCTTCTAATATTTGTTTATGGTGATTTAAAAATATCTAAAAAAATAAGTAATTTATTAAAAAATTAATGACTTAATAATCGAATAGTGAATATTCGTGATCTTCACTATTCGAATGGCTTTTTCAAAATCTATTATCTCTAATGGATTTAATAATCGAATAATTCGAATAGTTTCATATTTATGACTATCACTAGCCCAGGGGCGTAGCCTAAGGGGGGGGGGTTAGGGGGGTCATAACCCCCCCAGTGGCGGATCCAGAAAGTCTGTTTTGGGAGGGGCTACATTTTGAAAAAAGCTTATTTCAGCCAAACAAAATGTACAATAAAGCAAAATTTTAGTCTAAACCAATGTAAAAACTTTTGGGAGGGGCTAAATGATTAAAAAAGATCACTTTGCATACTCAAAGTGCATAATGAAGCAAAATGTTACTCATTAGCAATCTCTTTGGGGGGGGCTGAAGCCCCCTAGCCCCTCCCTGAATCCGCTACTGCCCCTCCCATGAGAAATTTTTTGCCATACAAAATGTATATTCTTCACTACATTGTCACACCCACGTATACATATATGAGTTGTAGTCGTAACCCCCCCCCCCCCCATGAAAAATTTCTGGCTACGCCCCTGCTAGCCACGGTATACTCAAGTGGGAATTCGTATAACTTCATATAAAGCGGAAAACTTCAAGTTCATTTTTCTCGACTATGGATGAAGTATTTACCCCCCCCAACATTTTCTAAATGATTCACGAGAAACTGTTTTTCCTTGGGCAATTTTTTTTTAAATATGCTTTTACCATACATATTCACAATCACCGATTTTTAAGAAACAGTACACAGTAAAAGAATTCAGAAACGTTACATACTTATAGCAGAAAGGTTTCCGAAAGTATAGCGTTAACCTACCGATGCTTTACTCGAACTCGCAATTTCGGAAACATAACCCACATTTCGGGGTAAAGTATTTACGGGGAAAGGAAATCTTATTTGGGACTTCGCGCGTAATGCGCCAAGAGACGGAGGGATAAGAGTGAAAGCTTCTTCCCTAATTGCACAGATGGTCACAAGAGTCGCTGTGACGTCACATTGTAACTTGCAGGGGCCGATTATGGCCAACAGGGGCCCCGGGCATTGATGAATTTTAGGGGTCCATATCTATAAAGTTTGTTTTCTTTATCATAAAATTTTGACATATAAGAATATTTCAGAACAACATTTGAAACTGGGGGCCCTGGGCAAAGTCTCGATTTGCCCATGCGATAATAAGGGTCTGGTAACTTGTGAGTGATGCAACTCCACTGTGTGGTCACTGAAGTTTATTTGTGACCAGTCACCAGGTGACGTCACCGGATGAATACTTAAATAAAACAGCACATTATCTCAAAATAATTTTTGTGGAAAAAAAAGATTTAAGATTTTTAATTTATATTTATTAATTATGGTATTTTCCCTCCATTCATATAAGATACTCCAAAAAAATTTTAAGTTTACAAAACAAGCCATGCCAGAATTAACTTTTGGGAACAGCTTTAGTATGGTCCCTTTTTGGCGATTTTTTGATTTGGCGACAAAATCTTGTCGCCAACCCAAGTTTGCCTTGCCGATGCCAATTGTAAACAATATGGCGGATCGGATGGCGCTGGTTCCGAGATAATTGATCGTCGCTGTTAATTTTGCTATGATTTATTTTAATGGCTTTTAAATATTTTTATGAAAAAAAATTAAACAGATAACAAGCTTACATGTACATATAGATTCGGTTTAATAAAATTTAATAACTTTTCTCTTTGTGTGAGGGGGGGCTGTGCCCCCCCTCAACCCCCCCCCCTTTCTCTTTTTAGTAGATTAAATTAAACAATGCAAACAAATAATATTCTAAAGGCAATACCTCACAAAAATAACAAATAAAAAAGACAAAAAAATTAAAATACATTTTAGCATTCTGACAAAAGACTACGTAAGCAAAATAAAGAACTAATTCAAATCATAACGAACAATGCTTATCTCATACCTTAATTAAAATCGCTAAATTGTTTCAATATTGAAATAATAAAATCAAAATATCAAATATTATATTAATAACGGAATTATTTGTTGCTCCTACCATTAACAAATAAACAAAGGTAATAATAACAAATAAAAACAATGCTTATCACATACCTTGATTAAAATCTCTAAATTATTGCAATATGGAAATAATAAAATCAAAATATCTAAAATTATTTCACTGTATAAAATATTAATAACGTAATTATTTGTTGCTTCTACCCTTAACAAATAAACAATCGAGAACGCAAATATTAATCTGAAACGTACTATCAAAAGAAAGCTTATTCATACAAAACTGTATGTAAACAGTCAGTATGAACCTGAACAGCCGTTTAAAATTTCAAAAATAATTAAATAATAATAAAATTTAATGTTAAATAAAGCCATTAAAATAAAACCATAAAGCACATGGCAGATCAACCATTCGAACGAACCTCCCGCGCTAAGAAATACACGGGGCTCAAAAATTTCATGAAAGGAACAAACGGTCACGATTTGCCGGACGTACACGAGCACATCCGTGACGTCACGGAAGAATCCACTTTTCGCCCGAGGTTAGGGTTACCGCTCCGGAACATCCGACGGCGGGGTTACCATATTGGCATCCTTTATCGCGCCAAAAAAACTCGCCAAAAATAAAGTGCGCCAAAGGGACCATACTAAAGCTGTACCAACTTTTGCAGCAGTTAGTTTACTTTTAAAGCAAATTCCGGCAAGACAATCTCAGCGTCGAGGTAACGTGCTCTCCTATTAACAAGTCTGTCCAGGATTCGATTCTGATCGCTGGTCCTTAGCGCTCCTTCCGTTAGAGTTTGGTGCTGCCATCTAGTGGATGTTACTCGAAATGCTTCATCTAGTGCATGTTACTTTTTCTGAAAAATTCTGAAAGGCGAGTCGTTAATTCGGAAACCTTTGTGAAATACACGGAAAGGTTACTCAATATTTTACCAAAAATATACAGAAACAGATAACAAGATATTATAACAGATAACCCATCAGATAACCCACAGATAACAGATAACCCATCTTATCCAGAAACCTTACCTAAAAAGCAGGAAAATGTGCAAATATTTTCCGAAATATGCAGAAATGTTTCTAAATACTTTACCCGCATGGTTCGGAAACGTTTCCGAATTTTTTAATTTTTTTTTTTTTTTACCGTGTACTGGTAGTAATTACATCAATTATAAAATATTTATCTGTCAGAATAAGTTAAAACGTCAATCACGCAGATATGCATTACAAACATATTTCTAGCATGAATTAGCTTATCAAAAAATCTTTCTTAACGTTATGCCAAATAACGTTAAACACTTAACTGTTAAATCGGATTATAGAAAATTTTGGTATGACGTTAGCCCGGTTCTAAAGCAGGGTTTGCCAACCTTTCTTATATAATGCGCTAATTTTTTTTTAACACTAGTTTAAATGCGCTATACAACTCAAGTACCTATTTTACTTCCTTGTGCGTTCACAGGTTGAAATGAAAAATATTAATATTGTTAGGCTTTAGTTTAGGGGAAGAAAATTAATGACGTATGACCGTTTGCATGCCAACATCCAGTGAAGAAAATCAGAGTAGATTTTTACACTTTTTTTTGTAGCACACTTTATTATAACAATCTTTAAGTCAGAACTACTTATTTGTGGCACAAACAAAACACTTCGAAATTTTTTCACACATTAAGTTCACCATATATTCCATGTAACATTTTTTAAAATATACGTTGAGATGATATACAGTTATGGTTTTTTTAAATGAACAGTTTACTTTTAATTATTTTGAACAAATGAAATTCCAATGAAATTTCAATTTCACAAAGACCATGGAAAATAGAATTTGTAAAAGAGCTCAGAAATAAAAGAATTCTTTTAACTCTAAATAAATGTAACTTCAATGTTTCTTTAGGGCCAAAAAAGTTTTTTCTTGATTGTTGAAAAACTTAAAAAATATCTGCTTTTTAGACACAAGGAAATTTCTAAGAATCCTTCACAAATGAGTAATAAGCACAAATCTATACTATTGGACCGAAATACCATGATGTATTCGAATGCCCCGATAGCGTAAATCTTTCAGAGCTGGTGGGGAAATAAATTTCAACTATTAAAGCTTCAAAATCTCACAAAAACAGGAAATTTTAATGTAAAATCAGGAGACCAGGAGAAACCATCAAAATTCGACAATTTTCTGAAAAACCCAGTAGAATTGGCATGTATGTGAACGTGTGGTTAAAATTGCTTCGATTTATTAAAAGGATGCTAGAATTAATTTTTTTAGGATGTTTGGTAGGGGGATGATCGATCGTTCGATTTTTGTTCACAGCGTATTTTGGAGAGTTAGTTTCCTTTTGACGCAAAGAAATAAAATATTTCTGAACTCGAAATTATTTCAAATACCTTTAATTTGTTTTAAAACAATAATTAGACGCAACGATTTGCCCACCTCTGTTCTAAAACAAATGTTTATGATAAAGCTTAATTATATCGTGACTACAACAGAAATTACAAATATCATTACCCTCCCAGGGGTTGATGCAGACGAAAATTGGTTCCGTTTTGCGGCCCTTTTACAAAATTACAATCGATTAAAACGGCCCCTTCAAAAAACTGAGATCAATTCAATCCCCTTCACAAAAATGCAATCTATAAAAAAGGCCCTTCATTGGCATTTTACCCTACATTTTAATCTGTTTTCAGTTATTTTTTAAAAAAGGCGACTTATTTTTGTAAATTTTCATGCCAATTTTTAATAAGAGTTGAATTTCACAAAATTAAGTACTGAAATTCTCAAAAATGAGCAATTTTCACAAAAATGGGACTCTGGAAAATTTTCCTAGAACGACCCCTGCATACTAACTTCTGTGCAATTCCCTTTTGATTGACTGTAGAGGGTTGCGCCGCCGCCGGGCACTTGTACCACGCCGAAGAGGTCCGGGCCGGCGAGCCAGCGAAGAAAGCTGATTTTACCTAAATTATACCTGAACTTTAAACTGATTTTCTCAGGATACTTCTTAACGGTGTTGTTCGAAAAAATCATGTTATTTTGGTACATACGGACAAATAAACCAATAATGCCAGGTACTTTAACATTTTGAAACTATCTCTTTACAAGCTGTACTACATACTGAAATAAGCGATCAATCTGTATCAGTTTCAAAACTTTTAGAAAAAATTCTTAAAAATCTGAAATTTTCGCAAAGCGCGCCACTCTTCGAAAAATCTTGCAGCTCAGATCCATGTTTAAGAATTTTTTCTTAAAATTTCACAAAAGCCATCACCTTTTTCGTGTGTAAAGCAGCTTATGAAGAACCATCTGGAATTTTTTGGAGACCATGGTGCTATTAGTTTATTACAATTTGTGTACGAAGACACAAAACAGTTTTTCTTCGACATACACTCTTAACGCTAGTAACTTGTAAAGATGCTATTTAAATTTTTTGAGTCAAGGTGTAATTTGATTGCTTTAAAAACTGTTTAAACATTGCATTATACTTCAGAAGAACATTATAGGTTTGGAATGGTTCTTGAGAAGGTTGTGGAGGGAGGAAAAAAAAAAGCTAAAAAGCAAAATTATGTATAAATCGTATACTGATAACTAAATGTATCGTGAATGTGCCATATAAACAACATAAACAATCGATTTTATCAAAATAGGGTGGGTTTAAGTTTTAAAGTAGAAATTTTAAAAGTGTACCACAACGGCAAGCTCGTACTCTGGAGTTCCACCAGTGGCCGAGTGCAAAGCGCTCTGAACTGGGAGATGGAAAGTGCATGGTTCAAAACCAGGTATCGTCGACCGACCTAACCGTTCGTAGTTTTCCCCGTGTTTTCCGCTGAAACTCAACGGAGATATGGGTTAGGACCCCTTAGAAAGACCCCAAGGAGGACATCCCACTAGAGATAAGTTCGAGCTCATTTTTAAAGCCTGAGGATTTAATTCGAGCCCGCCCGAGCGGTATTATTCAAGACGTAGCCCGCGCCCGCAATTTCAGCAAATAGATAAATAAAAGTCAATTACTTCATTGATAGAATATCAAATTTTACCGTTTGTGCAAATTAAAGACGAATATAATCGAGCCCGCCCGTGCCACACACCCGTGAACACAATCGCGATCCCTACACCCCACCCCTTGACCTAGAGCCCACGTGTAGCTAATTGGCCGTAAGCGCACAACATCATACACAAGACTTGTTTTCATAAAAATTCTAGTCTTCATTCTAGTGTTTAAAAAAATCTCATTTTAGCACCAATTTATACATATACACAGGGTGTCTTAAATTTCTGAAAGTCAATTTCCCGACTTTATCCAGACTTTCGAGAGCTTCTTGAAAAAATTTCCTGTCCATACATTCATTTTTCTTCAGGAAATCCCTTAACAGCACCACCTCTTTTTTATTTAAATATTTGCTACAACTTATACTTGAAAATTTATTTCAATTATAATATAATTATGGATGCACTTAAGTTAGAGAGAAAAAATTACTACGAGTTTCAAGATACTCGTTTAGATTGAACCAATAATATTAACCAATACTACTTGTGCTACAGGTGATACTTATGCGAAATATCTAGATGAGAATATTAAATGCGGATGCCTAATTTCAAACACAATTTATCTTTTGGTCTACTATACTTCATATCTGAAAGAATACAGAGTGACAGTAATGAAAACTTCTACGTTTTATCACTGGTCATAGACAGATAGCTTTTTTGACCCTTCTGTCACAAGAAACACCCTACTACAGAATGGGAAACAGGTATCGGCATCACATACCCCACAAACATTGTGAATCATTCAGTCTATCTAAACATAAATCGGATTTATCGGCATTTTCCCCCCTCTGGAGTCTGGTTTGAAAAAAAAAAAAAAAAAAAAACTGCCTAAAACATTTTTTTTATACGGAGAAAAATATTTATTCTTTGATAAATTTTCCTGACCAATTTCCTGGTTTTGCATTTTCCAGTCTTTCTACACTTTCCTGACTGGTAGACACCCTGAATGTGTGTGTGTGCTCACATACACATGCTCTTTTTAAAAAAATTTCCCACGCCGCGGAGCGCCGCCGAGTTCGAAGTCGTTATGCCGCCGCCGCCATTTTTCCGTGAGGTGCAGACTTCTAGTCGACTTTTCCCGGATTGCTGGACCTCCATACCTCCTACCCAACTAACGAAACCGAAAGTTTCGCTCATCAACAAATGCTGTAACAGAAACATTAAAAATAAAAAGGAATAAAGGTAAGTGTTTCAAACAAATTATGGTCAAATCACGAATGTTAACGACAAGAATAAAATACTTCAGTTCTATCTAGGAATTTTACGTGTTCGTTTATAGTGACGTTCGAAAGTACAAGAATTCTTGTTTTATAAACAAGTTTTAGGTGGCTGCAACTATTAGAATGATATTTGTAATATTTTATTTAGCTTTCAAAAACGGCTGTGATAAGTACTCGATAGTAATAAAATACAATACGTTTAAAAAATTTGTATTTAAAAATATTTTAGAGATAAGTAGGTAAAGCTTTATATTTTCGGATTTTAAATATTTGGAGACTTATCAAAATTTAATTTATTCAGAACTCTGAACTGTTTATACTACAACTAGCTAAGTACCCGCCGTGGTCGGGTTAGTATGTAATGCAGATTTCCCAAAAGCCTGAATTTCGTCAGCATTGTAACAATACAAAAATGGAAGTAGCATATTGGCAGAAGTATAAAAAGCAAAGTTATAACTTCCGACAATTGTTAAAAGATTATAGGTTTGAGAGTAACAAAGTGCTGAGTGAAATGAATTTAATTAGAGGTACATATTATGCCTCAAGAAAATTTCGCACTATTTTCAAAAACCTAAACAAGCAAATAACAAATAAATTTAGTTTATTATTTTAATAAGTTTAATAGCTAACTAATATATTACCCCCAGACACTTTAATGCGATTACTCTTAAGAGAATTTTTGCACAGTTAAAACTTCTTTAAATCCAGACATTTATTGAAGCAGTCGTTGCCGACCATGCTATTATCAAATTACCTTATGTTCTTTTAAACCGTTTTTGCGGGATGCGATAACATATTTACACCAGGTACAGGCAACCACTGGGAAGTTGAGGGCCATGCTTTATATGCGGGTTTTGATATGTTCCGAGGCCGGATCAAAAGCCGGGGAGAGCCACACCCGGCCCCGGGGCCGGAGATTGACCATGTGATTTACACGATTTTCAAAAAATCTTAAAATCTATTAAAATTTAAAACGATAGATTCCAAAATTGTTTTAAATAAACTAGCCATCTAGCACAATTTTAAATTTAATTCTATTCCATTGCTATTTTTCAGGAATGGAAAAAACAATTACTTAGTTTCCACAAAATTCAAAAATTTGAAGTACTTTGCCGCCAAGAGTTTAAGCAGGGGTTGTTCCAGGGTCCCATTTTTGTGATAATTGCTTATTTTTATGAATTTCAATACTCATTTTTTGTGAAATTTGATGCAAATTTTTAATAAGTTTTTTTTTGTTAAAATAATTGATAAAACAAATGTCGGGTAAAACGCCAATGAAGGGCCGTTCTAATAGATTATATTTTTGTGAAAAGGCCGTTTTACTCTATTATAATTTGTTAAGGGTCTGTAAAACGGACCTAATTTTCGTCTGCATCGACCCCTAGTTTAAGTGACCATGTGTATGAGGCTAAATTTTATTTGTTGATTTAGCTGTTTATATGTGATGGACAAAGAAATACTTGAGTAGTATTTTGAAACTCTTCAAAATCTCAATTTTTTTTTTTTTTTAAATTCAATGCCTATAGTTTACTGAAAGTTCAGTGACACCTATCATGCCACCAAATTTCATTTGCTTCAGCCATTTGTACGTGACGGAATGCGCGAACGAAAAAAAAGAGTTGCAGACAAAACACTTTATGATGATAGTACTGGGTTACAAGGAGCTTGGAAACTAAATTTTAAAAATTAGATTTCTATCAAAGAAGTATGCAGACGAAAGTAATTTTATTTATATATAGGCACATATGAATATTAAAAACTGGCAGTGGATGATCTCATTTCACCGCTTTATGTCTCCATCTCCAGCCCCTTTTCCAGAATATAATTACGCAAGTACCTTTTTGTTATTAGATGACTGAAGGTTTTTTAAAGTTATTTGTGCAGCCTACGACACGGAAAAATCAAAACATTATAGAAGAATCAAATTGTTGGTGGAAAGAGATGCGAAGATTTTCTCCTTCAAGGTTGTCGAAAGGAGAAGTACAGTGAATAACAGTATCGCGGTCATATTTCATAAATAATTTGAAAAAAAAACATAGAAATGATAATAAATCAGTTTGAATTTTTAAGAGACGTATACATATTTAAAATAAAACAAAAATAGTACTTCGTCACAAAATTCTTAACCATACTTTTTCTTTTACTTGCATTTTTGAAGACCACTCTTGGTACTAAATTACATGGAGTTTTAAAATATGCTTAGGTAATAGTATATTTTATGCAGCGTTTTCACTAGAGAACGAAAATCTCATTTCCCCCTTTTTCTTGCATTTAAAAAATTATTACTGCAATAAATTCGCGCACCCAACAAATCGGCTTCTAAAATAAAATAATGAAAACATTTGTAAGTTTAAAGGCAGAGTAAGTGGATTCTCAATTACTCCTAAAGTCTATGAAAATAAGAGGGGAGGGGGGGGGGGAGTCCACTAGACACTTGTTCAACTGGGTTACTGTTATTGCTTGTAACTGACTTAGACTTGGGGGTCCATTTACATGAAATAAAAGTAACTAAAAATCATAAATATCCTGATTTTGTGAGATTACCCGAGCCAGTTGATAAGAAGTCGTCTAGGGTTCGAGGGATAAGTACCTCACCCACTGGGAATTTACCCAACCCAAATCGATAGTGAAAAATTCTCATCCATACTTTTTCCGTAATGGAAATCCAGTTGTGTACAGTATTCGGAAATATCGGTTATTGTTTTATAGACATTTTATCGTAATCTACTCACAGCAAACCTGCAAAATGAACTTTGTCTTATAGTTTGCTTCCACTACTTCTCCCTCAAATTGTTTTCCCCTACATGAAATTATATAAACCAGTGTTTTCCCAAAACACTTATCAGAAGGCCGGTGCCGGTGAGAGGGACTTAGTAGTACCAAGAAAGTAAAAAGGAAGCAAAAGTTTTTGACCAGCAGTGTATATAGGTTTCAACATTACTACCGTCAAAACAAACGATTAATCATGAGGAAAACATCGATTATGAAATAATTTTCATCGCGAGTACACAAACCAGGTATAGGCAAGGCAACTTTTGAAAAGTCGCGGGCAGCATCAAAAGCCACGGCGGGTCCGGGGCCCGGAGGGTGCCCATATGCGCACTAAACAAATAATGTACCAAGCGTTTCTTTCGAGCGGCGTGAGTCTCAAAGCTCAGCGTTGTGTGCTAACGCACGGTGGGTTTTTAAAGCAATTGCAACTAAGCATTCGAGAGCATGTAAAAGTTAATATTTAAGGTTTCACCATTTCACTAAAGCATTAATAATTCAAATTCAAAAGAATGAACTTCATTTGTTAAGAACAAATACTATTAAATTTTAAAGATCAGAATCAAAACCGCTATTCAAACTAGATCAGTTCGAAAGCTGAAAGCAAGTGATAGAATTCTATTGATAAAGAGTAATTAACCTGTTCTCATTCAGGAACATGAAAAAAATTATTGAAAAATTAAATTTTATCAATATTGACTTGAAAAAATTAGCAGATGTAGTTAAAAGGTGACTTGATTTTTTGAAATAGAAGCTGCATTTCTATCATTGTGGGAAACTGGACCCCCCCCCTCCCCCCCAAAAAAAGCCATTTTCATAAATTTTTACGGAGCTAACTTGATACATCCCCGCCTTCTCTTTCAAATTTAATTCATATCTTACTCAAATTTAAAAATAAATGTTTATTCTTAATATTTCACATTTTAAACCACCCATTACTATACCCGTTTTTGAAACCAATGTAAAAATATAGTCCGAAATGACCAATGTTCCCAGTTGGGAACACAGTCAAAATGGTATTATTAAAAATTCCCCCCCCCCCCCCCCCAATTCGAAAAACTAAAATATGCCTGGATATGAATTCGGTCTGTAAATGGTTAGTCTCTCCTCTGGAAATTTTTAATCAAGGTCGTTGCCAGGGGGGTTGGCGATTCAAAACCACCCCGGAACTTTCAAGCCCCTTCCGAAAAAATTTTCTGGCCACGGCATTGAATCTAATTTAGTTCACCGATTTATTTAAAATTTCCAAAAGAATTACTATTAGCATAGTGCATTCAAAGTGCAGGACAGTAAAAGCATTTTTGTATGATTTAATCAGCCTATAATACTATAATAAATTTAAAATAAAAATGGTTTGCTCACAGCCTACAAATGAGATTTGTTTTGCCATAACTCTAACGCGAGAAAATTCTTTTCCGTGACGAGTTAATGACGCGAAACTATGCAGGTGTTATGTCTGAATCTTAAATCATGCCAAAAATATTGAGATTTCCGGCTTGAATTCTGCAATTTTCTATTGTGATCGGGCTCTTAAATTTCGTTTATTGAAAAGATTCCTTGTAAACAGAATAAAATAAAAATCTTTTTCTGGGAAAAAGCGTAACTATTAAAAAAAAAAAAAAAACGGGGGTGGAGGGAGAGCAGGGGCGTTTACACATCGAGACGCGTTCGGATTCAATTTTTAAAGCCCGAGCGATATTATATAATATATTATACTCTAGCAATATAGTCTATTCGTTTAGCTTAAGATTTGGGTTCTGACTTAATACATAACGGATTTAGATTATCAAGTCCTTGGGCTCTAAAAAATGAGCTCGAACTTGCTTCCACCACAAAATGAGCTCAACATTTCTCTAATCTTTAAACGAAATCCGTCTGTTGCAACAGACGGATTTAGTTATAAACACTGAATAATAAAAACATGATTAGTATTAATTTTTAGTTGAAACTTAACTTATTCTTTAAAGTAAAAAGTATTAGGTTGTAACGAAAGTTTCCCGCCATCGTAAACATCGTCAGTACACAGTTCGCGTTGGCGTATTTGCTCATATTTTGTCAAACGATTTTTGGCATTTGAAAGAAAAATACTTACTTTATAACACTGTGTTATGAAATCTGTAAAAAAAATAGTTATCGTTAAGTACAAGGTGTGTCAAATGGAACTATCACTCTGGATGATTAGAACCATCATGTACTTCCAGTTGTGTTGCAAAAAGTCAGCTACAGAATATCAACGAATAATAAGTACAGCTTTAAATACTATTGTTGTATCCCATGACACTGTGCAGGTTTGGTACCTAAAGTTCAAAAACAGTTATCCAAGGAGTTAGAAGTTAGTTTTTCAAGCAGATTCGGCGGAAAACTTTCGTTACAACCTGATAATTTATAAAATTTTAACTGCCCTTAAGCATGTTAAACGAGTTTTGGGGGAAGGGCAAAGGGGAATTGAAGGTTGTATTCAACGATATCAACACCCGAAAGTGCAACCAAAAAAGCTGACTTAACAGTTAAATGTTTCAAAGGCCCAAAATTCATGCCGAAAACAATTCCCAAGATAACGAGCATTTGAAAACGGCTCAGCTGTCCTCATAGACTTGTCCTTGAGGTCAAGGACAGTCACATCTTGGAACAGGGTAATTGAAACTAGTGAAGTGGTTCACCCTGTAATGAATAAATCGTGGGTCAACCAAATTTATCTTTTCAACTACATAAAACAATTGATTCTTTATTTTAAATTAACTAGCTATGCAATATAATTCCAAATTTCATTCTATTCCATTTTTCAGGAATGGAACAAACCAGTGGACTCTAAAGGAGAGGCTCCCTTTTCCAATTTCAGCCCATACGTCCCTCAACTTTTTAATCTTGAGGGGGGGGGGGAGACGCTTATTTTCAAGTTTTTTTTTTTAAAACAAACTCTTCCAATAAATTAAAATATTAGTTTTATTCGCGAGAGCAAGTACATCGGCATAAAAATCAAAAAGGGACTTTTGGACGACTTGAATAGACTCCCTTATAATCCCATTTGTAAACACTTCAATAGTGAAAGCATCCTTAAGAGTAGAATCGATTATAATTAGAGGTACGAAATTATAACTGCGAAATATAAGCAATCTGAATAGACGCGAACTTAAAAATTTTCGTTTATTTATTTATTTGAAAGAAAGAAAATTACGTCGAAGAATTTTACAAGAACTATTAGATTAAACTAAAGATTTAAATAAGCTTCACATCTGATCCGTTTCCGAAATCAATGAAATTAATAACGATTCAAGCTACCCATTTGCTGACGATTTGTAGAACAAATTAGAAGGCTTGAAAGCAACTCTTCAACAAAGTCTGGGCATTTGGATCTAAACACAATGCTAAAAACCGCATCTGAAAAAGCTAATAAACATCTCTTACACGTGAAGTGAACGCAACAAATGAAGTCTATTTTCACACTGGTCAATTATTTTGTCCATCTGTGGCAGCAATATGACCACCTTAAATTATATTATGCGAAAGCTTTTCAAAAATGGCTTTCTTCAGAGCTCTTCCTCAAAATGAGCTCACTGGTGAGTACACCCACTTTCATCGCCTTAACCTTACAATGTATGAAAAGAATTAACTCTTTTCCAATCTTCGTTGCAGTTTTCCAAGCAGTTTTCCCAGAGCATTTGGAGCCTACTGATATTAAAGAAGCAATCTGCGTCTAAGCTAAGTATAACGTCGTCATTGCGGAGAGAAAAACGACTCTAAAACAGTCAAATGTTGAAGTTACAAGGTTGCTTTTAATTAACATTGAATAGAAATTTTAAGTGTATAAAATTTTTAACTAGTTTATGCGAATTTTAGCGAGATTTCAAAATTTCATATTTTTTGCGAAACAGATTGAATTTTTGCAAATAAAAGATCTCAATCTTTCCGAATGCACTCTTGGTAAAAAAGACCTTCCCGAATGGCCGAAAAAGGGGACAAAAATCGGGTTAGCGAATATTCACGTACAAATCCATAAGGAATTCTTACTTTGACAATGGATTGTTGACAAATGTAGATGAAAAAACTAAGTAACTTACACTATTGATAAAAATGACTTTTTACTAATAATTTAACGATTTTAATAAACAAATAGTTAAATAAGCTTCATTTGTTGTTTAAGGACTTCGATTCAGTAGTTTATACGTGATGGACAAACATTTACACATTTTGAATAAATTTCCGCATAAGCTAATCAAAAACTTGAAAAAAAATTAAGACTCCTATAGTTTAAGTTGAGTGACCACCTTTAATGTCAGCTCTCAGCTTCACTAGTTTTTCACGTGATGCACAAACAAAGAAAGCGTCGACAAACTTTTGACCGTCGTACTGGTTTCCAAACTGCTTGAAACAGAAATAGAAAAATTTTGAATTCCGAGTAATGTACAGCCAAGTCCAACTTAACATATTTTCATGCTGATTTAATTAACGATAATAAAATCTCCAAATCCGTTCAGTTCTCCTAGGAGTGACTAGCTGAAGTACCTGTCATCAACAGGTTAAAACATAAATGAGTCATTCTACAGAAACGCAGGTTTTCAAAGTTAAAATTTAAAAAAAAAAAAACCTTTATTTTTTAAAATTAATTTATATTGCCCTTTTTATACTTCTTATTAGTCCCATATAATTGGTCAGATTCTGTTCGATCCCTTTAACATTTTTTTTTTTTTTCTTTCCTCTCAATTGAAATTTTGAACACGAACAAAGGATACAACAAAGAAACACTTATGAAAGAAATAATAAATGCATGATATCTTATTGGAGCATTCAATACAGAATGTAAAATAAGTTAATTTTTGTTTTAATTGTTTTAATATGTATCTTGAAAGTTCTTTCTCCTATAAAATCTTAAAAATAAAGCGATTTGTTAAATTAAAATGATTTAAAGCTTTTTATTTAAATAAACCTGTATATTTTATTAAAAACAAAATTTAGGCTAACTAAAAGTTATATATTAGTCTCATAATTGATATTTTTAAAAGTTGTATTCTATTACACATTCATATTGTAACGGAGGATACAAATTGATATGTTTTGTTTTTATATCATGTTGATTTAAAGTTATCATTTTAATTTAGATTTTATTGAAAAAGTGCTTTATCAGCTAAAAATAATTTTAGTACATAAAGAATTTTTACTTTTTAAAATCAAGAACGGAGGATACAAAGTTAATGTCCTATTTGATTTCAGAGAAAAATTTACAAATTCTTACAAATTAAGTTGTTTCACTCCCCTGTGAAGAACAGATATTGAAAAACGGTTACCTGTGATTCTAATCCTCTGTAATGAGGTGGCATGACGGTTATTTATGGGAAATTCTTGAACCTAATTGCATTTTGAACGGAGGATACAAGAAAGAGTGACAGTAATTCAAAAGGATATTTAAAACCGAAATTTTTATTTCTGTTGAAACAAAATTCATTTAAACTGTAAAAAAACATCTAGTAACTGAAATTACTCTATTCAATCTACATCCTTTTTGTATTTAACAAGTAAGCGAACAAGTAAATGAAGGAAAATATGTTGAGACCAACGGAGGTATACAAGTATCCCTCCATTCATTGAAAACAGCAAATAAAAACATCAGTTTATTAATTATACTTAAAAATCAGTCATAATATTTAAAATGTACTATACGAATATTTTAAAATGATTTCTAAAACTATCAACCACAAAATGCAAACAGCACGTTTTTTCTAGAATCCCAATTCAGATTTTCAAAAAGTTAATATGACTGCATAGTAGGAGCACAAAGAATGGAATTGGCACACTAGCAGAAGTATAGAAAGCAAAGTACAGTGAAACTTCTCTAAACAGCCACCTCTTAACAATGAGCAAAAATTCAAAGCACCTATAATAACCCGAGCAACGAATGTTACCTCTATTCCTCGGCAACCCTTCACCCCATAGACTAATAATCCTTAGTCTGTGCTTCACCCAGACCAACGGACAGTCCCAAAACTTCAAAAATTTAACTTTACATCAGACAATAGTATTAGCGTCTCCAATTTTTAAAAAGTATACATTTTACCTTAATGATATTTACTGAATTTCTGAAGTACTAGGGTGGATTTGCATGTAGCATTAAATGTTTGAGCTTGAAATATTTCCAGAATTATTCTATACCTTTTAGTCCATCTGAATAAAAAATCTATTTCAAAAACCTTATATTTGTGTTTATAGGAGCTTGAAACCATTTTATTTATTTATTTATTTTTTTTTCAAATTCCTTGTAAAGTACAAAGAAATTTATTTACATTATAGATTTTGCTTATAATGAAATATAAAAAGGTTATGTCATTCATAGTTACTACACAAATACAAATTTTTCATGAACTTCAATGCTCAATAAGGCTGCCATTTTTACTGAAATGGTACATTTCTTTTGCTAGAAAATTGACAATTTTATTATGCAAGTCTTCATATGTAAACTTGCTTATTTTAATTTTTGACAGGGTTAGCAAATTTTTAAAGCATGTCAATTTTAGGGCTATTGTTTCAGGAAATCATGCAACTTTTAAACAGCTTTTTAAAGATCTCAGCTGAGCCAGACTCAAAATTTAGAATGTCTACTATTTATAATGAGAACCATTACAAACAAACTTATGAGTTATAATTGGAAAAAATACCAAACATGGTATTTTGCAACTACTCCCCTAAACAGGTAATACACTTCAGTCCATTTTTAAGGCAATTTTTGTGCTGAGATTTTTTTTCTGGGAATTCCCCAAGACATAGGTTGATTGTCAATAATATTTGGTAAGATTTAATAGTGAAAATTTGTATGAAATAAACAATTTTTATTTAAAAAATTCTCAATTTATAATTCTTACGTAATGTTAATTAAAATTTTTATTGATATGAATATAACTGCTTTAACTTGCCCATGACTTGTACCAAGAATTCTAACTTATGAATGTGCGAGTGATCTATAGCTTAATGAAAGTGTTGCTGGATTCAGTACGCCAAGATTTTTAAACAAAATTTATAATCATATTCAACAGTAATTAGTCACATAACTAACCCTCAACCTTTATGGAAAATAACCATTATAAGCAGTATATTTCTTAGCTATTTTTTTAATTAGTAACCAATCGACATATCAAAAATTTTGATATATTGCAAAAATTGCTGTTTGCAGAAAGTGCTTCATTATATTCTGTAAAGGTTAAAAAGACTGCATAATGAGTATAGCTCATTGTGCTGTATGACATGAAAAACCAGTGGCAAGCTGCACTCTTCATTTTATCAGAAGGGATTTAATATTAGTTTATAGTGCAGTTTGTGAAGAAGCATTAGTTTTTTTTTTTTTTTTTTTTTTTTTTAGTATTTAACATCATTAGTTTGTTTTTAAAGCTGTTCAAAAGTTCTGTGACGTCTACCTTTTTTTCAAAAGGAGCATCCTTAAACCAGACTAATTACATCAAAAACCTAGGTATAATAAATGTCAAACCTTTATTTTTTTACAATTAGCACATAATTAACTCATTTCTTAAACCTTAAAAATGATGATCTATATGAATTAAGATAAAGCTGTCTTTCAGACTGGGAAAACTTGCAAGATTTACTTCCTTCAAATATACCTTTATCTTAATAGGCAGTTTCGTTAAAACTTGGGCTTCGCTTGTTAAGTGAAAACAATGTTTTAAATTGTTTTAATTTTATCAGGACATAATATTTAGCATCTTTTAGAAATGGAGAGAGAAGTTCTTTAAAATACAATTTCTAGCATACTTCATTAGTTATAACTTCCCAATTACCTCATGAAAATAGTAATTTCATTTTTATGCAAGTGCATTTGGCATATTGATTTTGTATTTAGTGAGCAAAAGAAAAAATAGATACTAAAAGCAGAATACCTTCTCTTGTTAACAGTGTAATACTGGGCCAAAAATATAATACCAGTATTTTAAAAGGCTGTACCAGTACCGGTATGCCAGTGTTAGAAAGATAAAATAATTTTGTTGAACATAAATTGATTAATTAGAGCAGGCATGAAAGTGCAAATTGGCAAAAAAAAAAAAAAAACTTTGCATGCGATACAAGACAATCAAATTAACATGCAATTAATACATTACCGGTTGTTAATACCTTATATATTCATTATTTAGACATATATATTCATTATATTACATACATATTCATATTTCCATTATAACCATACATATTCATTATTCAGCTTAGATGGAGCTGAAAAAGTCAATTCCATCAAAAGACTGAAAACTTTCATGCCTGTAGAGCTATGTTTGAAACTTCCAATGACCGACAACTACAGGTGGTTGATTTTTTTTGTGAAGTATAGAAGATGCTAACAAGCTGGCCTTATTTATGGAAACATTTTAGGTGATGTATCACCAAATGTTGCCAAGCAAGACAATTTTGAGAAAAACACACAATTATTGCTAAAACCATTGGCAAATTGCATAGCAGGATGCAGTGGTGCACCCAGGATTTTAATTTAGAGGGGATAGAAGTGTACAAGTACTGTTGAATTCTTGTTACAGTGATTTTGTTAGGAACAACTCTTATAACATCAAAATATTATGCACCACTTGCCCATTATGTCATAAATAGTTTCCTGATCTTGACAGTGACCATAGCCAAGATTTTTTTTTTCGGGGAAAGGAGGGGGGGGGGGCTGAAGTAAAAAAACTGAAATGCAATATAACTTGCAAAAATCAATACAACCTTTATTTTTTTGTTTTTCAATGGAATGGTTCCTCAGAGCATAATTCGCTTAACTGTTGGCGGATTTCAATCACTGATCCATTTTATTTTTAACAAATAAACACATTTTTAATATCCATCTTTTCCCCATTTCTAACCTTATATAATTTTGCTGAATAAGGCTCATATTCACTTAAAATTAGTAAAAGGTTAACTCAATATGCATAAGTCTCATAGCAATCAAAATACTTTTATAATTTATATGAATTCACCAGCATAATATTCAGCTTTACATCATACTTTGGAAAGCATCAAAATTTAAAAATCCATGAAAATCATAGGTACACTTCTTAATAATACATCACACTATCACTCACATCTACAGGTGGCAGTGATAAATAAGAGTGAAGATTCACAATAGCTTTATACATTGAAGATTAATTGCTATTAGGTATGAGCTCAGTGGTGTAGCCAGACATTTTTCATGGGGGGGTGTGGGGGTGTTACGACTACTGCAACTCACATATATGCATACATGCGTGTGATAAGAGAGTAAATATACATTTTGTATGGCAAAAAAATTCCTCATGGGGGTGGGGGGGTGGGGGGGGTATGACCCCCTAACCCCTTGGCTACGCCCCTGTATGAGCTTGATGCAGGTATTTTTAAGCAAGTACCAAGGGTCATAAGCATTAAATTTAAACAAAATGAACAATTTTTACTACCATGGGTTTTTACACCAAGTTTAGAAAAATATCAAGTTGTTTTTTGGTACAGTTGATTCTTGATTAACCAGGATTATCCGTGTTGCAGCTTATGCAGGATGGTCCCAATTTATTATGACCAGACCACGGATTATATACAATCGCATATTTTCATATGCAATTGATATATTTCAGGTGTTTTTGATGATTTTGCATAAAATGACACATTTTCTCTGTTGCATGCATATTTCAATCTCTTTAGCTTTGAATTTGTAACATTTTTTACCTTAATTTCAGTATTTTGTTTCTTTAATCCCATGCTTTGAAAAATTTATACAACCTCAGGTTTCCAGCAAAATAGCATATACGCTTTCCTTTTTTTTTTTTTTTTTTTTTCGTGTGTATTTTCAACAATTCAAATTAAGTCAGCCCATATATTAAAATTTCAGAAATGGCTAGAATGAAAGCAAGCATACCAACCCTGATGAAGTGGATTTCCGATTCTGGACAAGACCTAACTCCATAAAAGATGTAGTTAATGCTTTGGACAGCGTTGATTCTTGTTCTTTTTCATTGCAGTAGAAATGCTTAGTGGTATGTCCATCCAAAAATGTCTTGATAATCAAAACACATTTTTCCTTCTTAACATCAGACATCACAAAATTAGAATATCGAAATCTGCTTCTGAGTGATGTAATGAGTCAAGTTGTAAAAGTACAGGAATGCGTTGGTAAGATTCCAGGGTCATTAGGAGAAGAAATCAGTGAGAAACTGAATTTTATTTTAAATAAAAATTCAGGATTTTTTGCAGTGAATAAAATAGCTTTATTAACTATGAGGGGAGTGAATTACCGGAAAAAGTAGAACCATCCAAAGCAAAATGTTATAAGTACTGTCCAGAGGCATTCGCTGATGTTGAAAGAGCATTTTCAGCATATTAAATGATTTTAGATGATAAAAGATAAAGCCTTATTATTGAAAATGCAGAAAAACACTTAGCTGTGTATTGCAACAAAAATTACTGAAAGCAGTTTTAATTCATATTTCATACCACTAAGTGAATAAAAGATTGTGAATAAAAATTTCTCATTCTGTCTTTCATGATGTTTTGAAGTTTCAAAGAGAAAAAAAATGTGTCATAATTGCAAGGTAAGTGATAGAAAATACTTTTACAAGTAAATACGTTTTTATTTTCTGTTAATATGTGAATATTTTTTCAGTTATTTGGCGCTTATTTTTACATTTTAGTGCATATTTTTAGCTTTTTTGATGCATATTTTGTCACCTTTTAAGCGTATATAATCCACGGTCTATTATGACACATGAAAAATTGGTATACAGCATCGTGGTTAAAAAACCATGGAGGTTGATTTCATCAAATGAAGAAAATTAGTTTTTTACAGAACATTACAATACTGAACTGCAAAGAAATATCTTTGAAGATTTTAAAAAGTGAGACCTATTAAGTGGGACCATTGTACGTTGGACCAATCTGAATAATTCTGCCATGTGATAGAGAAATACGATATTAAATATATGTTGTTAACTCAAGTAGCATCAAGTACTATTTAATGTTTTGCAGCCATTTCAGAATTTCAGTCATGTTTTAATGAGAATGTTTTTTCATTGTTCAAAAGTAATTTTGAAAAGTGATGCAACAGATATCAATTTCACTGGATAACGAATATCTGGCCAAACTTTCAGCCAGATATCCGGTTATCTGGCAGCAGTATGCTTTCTTTTATTTTCACTAGTTTTCTTAGATCGTTGAGCTATTACTTTTTTCCTTTAAATTTTCTCATTAGCTTCAAATAATATTATTCAAAAATCAGAAATCCTTTTGTGGGATTGTTTCCATGATTTTAGTATTAGTTTACTGCAATTGAAGTCATACAAATAACGATGTCATGGATGTTCTACCTCAAGATTTAGATAAATATCTTAAAAGATCAGTTCTTGAAAGAAAGATGTCTCCATTCAACTGTTAGAAAATAAATGTAACAAATTTCTTTATCAAAATTTAGGGGGGGGGGTGACATTTTCTCACCACAGCTAGTACACTATTCTCATAAGCAGGGTCAATTGATGGTGGACAAAAAAGGTAACCAAAATTCTTACAAAACTAAAACTTACTCCTATCTTGGGGAAAAAAAAAGATAGAAGTACTGCCTTTGATTTGTACTTTTTTGATTATGTGTAATTTTCCCTATGAGAATTTCAAATTTTTTAAGGTCAGATTTTTTTTTTTTTTAATTACCATTTCTGCTTGCCTTTGTCATCTATAGCTTTTTATCAGTTTAGTGAAATCCTACTTTATTACCAAAATAAGTTCATTTGGACATCCAATTAAAGCAAAAAATTCCCCTCTATCAATAAAATTTAATGCAGTTCCAAAACTATTTTATAAAATTGTCACCAAGATTTAATTTTTTTTTTTTTTTTTTTTTTTTTTACAAAAGGTATTTTCAAAAAGTTTTAAAAAGCACAAGTGACCATATTCTAAAAAATTAAATTGGTAATATACTTTCCATGTTTTAAAAATAAGAGTGCTTTTGTAGTTAAATTAAAAAATTTGCTAAATATCTTACTTCGAAATCAAATTTTCTGTATGCATTTGAAGTTGTTTTTCACAACTTTAGAAACACTTTTGGCCAATTCTTTCAAACTTTAAGAAAAACTAGATTGTTTGTATAGTGAGTAGTATGGGGTATTTTTTTTTTCTTACTTTAAAAAAATAAAGATGAAACGGTCAATTTTACATTTTTCTTTTAAAGCAATTTTCAGTTATCGTGTCAGCATTTGATTTTTAGTTCTGATTTAAGCTTACAACAAAATTAAATGCAGTGTGTAGCATAGGTTTGGATTCTAAAAATAAATGAAAGTAGCTCTAAAACTTTTTTGTTGAGTTTAAAACAAAGTAAAAAGTATAGCTGATGAATTGTTTACATTTTCCAATTTATAGATTATTAAATTATTAACAGACCCTGAAACGTCAGACTTTTTTTTTTTTTTTTTTTTTTTTTTAATAAAAATACACAGTTAGGTTGGTTGTTAGAGATTTAATAACTGATTAAATTATTTTTATTTTATTAGTTTTACAGAAAAGTATTCTATAAAATTAAATGTTCTATATGTAATTATTTTTATTAGATTATACGATTACCATGCAAAAATTTTTAATGACCATTTTTACATTGAAAAAAGTAATGGAACAGAAGCTTTTTATTAGTACACCATAGCAATACTTTTAAATTCAGTGGAATTTATTTCAGTGTTCGAACTTTTTACAAAGACTAACATACAAACCACATTTCATCATTGTTCACTCATTGAGAAAAATATCAGAAAAACTCCTGCCATTATCATTGAAAAATCTGAACTTTATGCAAAAGCATCTAGTTAAAATTTTTCATACTGATTTCTCACAATTATTTTGGTAATTTTGGTCAAGTATTTTTTCATTTGATACAACAAGAACATCCTCTAAATTTTTTAAAATTTGTTTTTATTAAGTCTATGATTTGATCTTTCTAGATTTAAAAAAAAAAAAAAAAAAAAAAAGCATGTTAGTTGTGGTTTGCGAGTAATTTATGAAAAGTTAAACATTGAAAATTCTACTTATAGTGCTCTGCATTGCAGTGATATTTCTTTGTCGCACAGTAAAAATTTCTTACTTTACTTTGGGAGAAAAATGTTACCTATAATTTGATACCAAGTTATCAATTTGGATAAAGATAAATACAAAGATTTTTCCAAATTCTCATAGAAAGTGCCATAGGCTAAATTATGCTGATGTTCAAATTTTAAGAAAATTTACCAGATGCAATTTAAGACCAAAAAGTCTAAAAGCATAATTTGATGTTCTCATAAATGTGTACACATTAAGAAAAGTTCAATCTTGTGCAAGCACATAGCATCAGGTGATTTAGCATGAAATGACCCCAAAAGTTCCCGCTTCCAGTTACCTACAACTCTCATGACTGGTATTAAAACCTTAAGATTTTTAGGAAGCATTCTTATGTTTCCTAAAAATCTTAAGGTTTTAATACTACATTTAGGCAAGTTCTTCATTTCTTTTTGTTAGAATTTAAAAACTATATGCTGTGTACTTTAAGAATGTTCCACCTGCAGAGCATTCGTTGTCACAGGACTTTGGAACAGCTTAAACCAGTGATGTTGAACACTTGAAAATAATATTTCTTCACCCAATGTACTATGGACTAATAATAGAGTAAAGCTGCATGTCTCATGCAAATTTCAGAAAAAATTCATAAGCACAAAAAAACAGCCTTCAAAAATGGGCTGAGGAGTTGCCCATTTAGGGAAATATCGCAACATTCGGTACTTATTATCCCGGTGGTCATTCCCCCAAACTTTTTACCAAGTGTGCTGGCAAACTGTTGCCAATCATTCCAAACCAGTGATTGCAATAACGTCTCTAGATGCGCATTTCACGCTTAAGAAATTCAGAATACGCCTTAAAAATTTCGGAATGCGTATTTTTACGCATTGCTTTTCCATATAAAATTAGGTATATTTTGATAAATAATTATGATTTGCTGATTTTAAATTTAAAAAATCCAATTATTGCACTAGTTTTTGTTGAACTGACATTTATGTACCTAGACGTATAATCAGTTATTATTTATGTGTCAAATGCAATTTAATTATGTATTTGAATATTTAGCATAATTGTTCGTTGCTTTAATGACTCCTTTGGAAAAGAAAATACTCTCTCCAAAAAGGTTAAGGAGTATTTTTACTCTTCTGAAAAAATCCTAGATCGATCACTGTTCCAAACCATCAATAATTTCATGTGTCCAGCATTTATCTTAGTGAAAAATCACTTGTCTTGGCCGACCACTGGGATAATACACAAGTACCTAAAATTCCATATTTAGCATGTTTTCCTGAGTGTTTTGTAACTCCCACAGGTTCATTGTAATAGTTCACAGTACAACTTGGACAAAGAGACATTCTAAATCTTTTAAAAAAAAAACTTTATTGTGCTAGATTCTTAAAGTTGCACGATTTCCCAAAAGAACAGCCTTAATGCAAAATTCGATTATGACCAATGGATGGAAGAAGCAAAACAGGGTTTCTACAGATTTCACAGTTTTTGCTTCCCTGACATCTATCACACTCTTTCCTGACTTCATCTAGCGTGCTTTAGCTAATTTTGAGTTTATTTTTAACATTACTTCCTATAGTTCATAATTTTGTTATATTTTGACCCTTTTTTTAGAAATAATAAAATTAATATATACAAGAATCTTATTTGACATCACTCACATGCATTCTAACAAAAACTATGTTTGATAATAATTTAGGATAAAATTAAGCATATTTCAACTGCACAAGATATGCTCATAAAGAACACATTTTAAAATTATAAGGTTGAATGAGAAAATGAAAATAAAACAATTTCTTATACTTGGGTTCAAACAGCAAATGAGTTATTCCATCTCAAGTCAGGCAGGGTATGTCAGGTCACCATCATAGATTTCTTTGAAAAAATTATGGTAGTTACGACTGTTGGAGACATGAAATATGCCAAAAGGATTTTTTCCAAAAAATTTTTTTTCTTCTGGTACAGCAGTTTCAAATTTGGCTTAAAATCGGGTATTTTTAGAAGATACGGAGATCATACAACACTTAAACTGCTGTAACTTCAAAGTTATTTCATCTATTCACTTAATTTTTTTTAATCTTTTAGCTAATTGAGTTACCATTTAATATTTTATATTTAAAAAAACCTGATTGCAAATTTTATATGAAAAAAAATGTTTATTTACCCTACAAAACTGCAATTTTTCAATTTTTAAGATTTTTTTTTCCTATTAATTTTTTTCTTTTTTACAAAAGTAAAGGTGACAATAAAAACTACTCTTAAGCAATCTTACGCGCAATCAATCACCGAGTTCTTTCCCCTCATTTTATACCAAAGCGGCCTAAACCGTTTAAACAGTGGTATAGCGAGCAGAACTGCCACCGGGGGGTAGGCACCATTTCTGGCGGCACCACTTCTATTGTTTGATAAATTTTATGTCTTAGGGACAATTTTACGTCCTTCTGCGAGTGGGGCCCAGGCATGGTAGACAACCCCCCCACCACCAATTTCTTCCCTCAGAACGCCATTATGTTTACATTCAATTAAAAACGGATGAGTCAATTGTTTGAATACTACAGTCACCCTTTGAAATATGAATTATGTGAAATACATTATAAATTTTGCCATTTAAAAAAAAAATTTAGTATATTAATGCTTGTGTTCAATAATTCATGAAACAATTATCCCTTGAATTAAAAAGAAAAAAATATTTTCAGCGAGTGAAGCTTGTCACTCTTATGATAAATAAACTGTATAACTAATTTAAGCATAAGAATGAGCTCCATTACAGGTAAATATCTCGATCCGATAGCTAAAAATCAGTGGCATATTTAAGAAAGGGGTGGGGCGTGGGTCTCCTCCGAAAATGTAAAACAATCATAAAACAAAACTAAAGTCAATTTTGGAACATTTATATTAACTCTAGTAAAAATAAGATTTAAAGCACCCCTTCCAAAAATTACTTCTGGGTCCGCCACTGGTTGTATACATATCACTTAATATATTTATATATATATATATATAGCATGCTTCATCAGCCCCTCCCCTATTAGCGTTCTTCCTGACAGCTTTTTTGTTTAACATCGTGCTGAAATTATTTAAAAAGTTGCAAATATAAGTTGAAATAAACGACTGGTTTTACTCAAAACAGACTAGGGTAAAAAACTAAATTCGGTTAATTTACGAAAGAAAACAAGTGCAATTTAGAACCCAAAGCACTGCCAAATTTTCGCTTCTATCGATTGGCAAGATGGGCGTGCAATTAGCTGAAAATGTTTTTCTTTTCAGAAGCTTAGCGCTTCATTTATATATATATATATTTATTTATTTATTCAGAATCAACTTCACTGTAGAAAGTCAGTTTTTAATCATTTGTCTAATTAAAGTCACACTTTGTGTTTTCTCAATAGCATTTTAACCCATTGGAGCGCTTTGAATGCCTGCTTCTTTTGGAATTTCAAGCTCAATGACCCTGCGATAAATTAGGAAATTTTTAGAGCCGATACAGTCACGGGTGATGCCGAATATTATATTTATAAAATGAACAGTTTGAATAGTGTAGGAATTTAACATACCGGCTTCGCATTCGGATCTTCAAATTTAGCCCACACAGCACCATCTTGTAATCCTGCGATTGCAGCAATTCTACAGGACACTTCAGCGCAAATTTGGTTGTCCACGTATGCTTGCCAAGACATTTTTGGGAAGTAATTATTAAATAGTTCAATTTAAAAGTGCGAAATCCAAATATGACAAGCGGCACCACAACAACACCACTACTACTTAAAAGCCGGTAATGATTGAGGGCTGAATTCCCCAAACCAGAGAACAGCGAGCGAGATTATCTTTTGTATTCATCCGCTAGGGTTGCACAATATTATGCAAATGTTTGTTGACAAAAAAGTCGCCAGCTGGCGAGCGAGAATTCCTTGAAAATTATTAAAATGATCGTCTGACTTGGACGAGTAAAAGCGGGAAAAGTGATTATTTAAAGATAGTATACGCTAATTTAATAAGTTATAAAAGCAATTTCATAATCATATTTTTTTAATCTATTTTTTTCTAATTAACATCATTAATTTAATTATTATAATTTTATTTAATTCAAAATGAATACTTTTTTTTCGTTTTCTTTCATTTTAATTTAAGGATTTACTTTTATTAATTTCTTTTCAGTCAAGGAAATCAAGTTAATAAAATACTACTAATAATAAAACTTAAACCCTTAATAAATATGGATAAATCGGTATCTGTGCCACTGGAAATTACATGAGTTGTCTGTCTCTACCGCTCTGTCTTGATTTTGAAGTAGTATGCATCCAGTAGCGCAGCCAGAAATTTCTTTTAGGGGGGGTCCAAATTACTCGGACTCGGGGGGGAGATCAGACCCCCCCCTAAAATGATCATGTTGCTGTTCACAGGGTCCCCGTAAATGACACCCATATAAGTTTTTGTAGGGGGGGGGGGACTGATCGTCTCAGACAGGCACTCAGCACTCATCCCTTCCCCGGAAGAAATGTTTCACGAATTTTACCTTTACAGAAAACATTTGAAATTTTACCCTCAGGCCCCCAGAAAGCGCAGAATCAGTGGAATACCTATATTCTCCCCCCAGTGGCGGATTTTGCTCTTGAGAGGCCCGAGGCGCGACTCAATTTTGAGGCGCCCTCCTCAAAAAAAAAAAAAAAAAAAAATCACTAACTCTAACTCCTTTACATTATTACTAATTATTTTAAAATGTTTTGATTTCTTTTATATCTATAGTTTATGTCTAAAAACCAGGGCCTGACTTTCCCTATAACACTTTTGTGCCCAGGGCACTTTTCAGATTTTGTGTCCTTTAGCTGGTTCAATTTTTGTGCCCCTGTATATCGTGTTAAACTCAATTTTTTGGCTTATTTCTCCATGTGTGCCCAGGGCACGTGCACCAAATGTCCGTCCGATAGTCAGGGCATGCTACAAAAGGAGTATTAAAATTTTAAAATAATTTTCATGTTTATAGATTTGTTCATCTTAAAAAACATTTTTTATCTGAATAATTTTTGTACTACGTTTCACTTTTCATGATGAACACTAAATAAACATCAGCATACCTCTAAGTATAACTCAGCAACTGCAGTTTTATATTGATTATTTTTCACTGTTACTTAATTACGTCGAATTACTTTTTGTGGACCACTGGCATATGTCTTGTTTCAGTCATGAAAATTTTGACTACTTAACAGGTACTTTTGAAGGTCAGAACAAGGGAAACTTGATCAGAAACAAGACTTTGACATCACAAAGTTCAGAAGAATTCTTTACTTGGATAAAATGAGCCAAAAATTTAACATTCCTTCAAAAACATACATTTATAAATATTTAAATATATTCATAAATTTCACGTTTGGAACTGCAAAACTAAGCAGTTTAATAGTAAAAGTAAACTTTCGGTTTAGTCTAATTTTTGTGTTTATTCAAAATCTGTCAATAAGTTTAGGACTATTAATAATGAGTAATTAGGTATGAATAATATATACACACACACACACACATTATTCTATATTTTAAATAGAATGAAAAAAACTACAAGAGAAATTTAAAAAAATACTTTAAGTAGTTAAAGTACAAAAAATATTATTGACTTAAAAATAAATTCCACTTTATAATGGGTAAATGGGTATGCTCTAAGCTTCGGTCCTAGGTTTATTATTAAAGTTTAGCGTTTTCATCTGCGACTATAAAATACATGCCGTATTTATAATATAGTTATCATAAATATTTTTTAGTTGAAAACAAAAAATTAAATTAATCATCATTTGTTTTTTTAAGTTTTTGATTAACTGTGTATGACATTCCAGTTCAAAATTTGTCGATGAATTTTAACCCACTATCATCCGATCGAGCCGAAACTTTGCACGCATGTGAAATTTCGGTGACGCTAAGTATTGCTTTCTTTAATTTTTCAATACTTTTTTTTAACTATCAAATATCTTCCCCCAATCCCCCCAAAAAAGTGTTATCGCACATGTATCAGCTCATATCTTTTTAATTATTGGTCGGCAATTTTTTATCATTGCATACTCGGAAAGTTTCGATTCCATAAAAAAGATAAAATCGGTTATCTCTAGCTTAAATTTTTAATTTTTAGTGATTTTTCGAAAGAAGATAAATTATTGTTTCCAATTTCTTTTACATCGTGACAACCACCAACAATTATATATTCTAGGTATATTTGAAAATTTCACTGAATACAGAGTGTCCTTTCCTAAATCATTTAAATGAAGAACGGCTGAAATATATAAAATATTTAATTTTTGACAAATTTTTCAATCTCAAGCTGTAGAATAAAGCGGTTCAGGCTTTTCTCTTTTAAAATGAGAAATATTCTTCTCAGACTGTACACTTTTTGATTTGGGGAGGGGGGAGGAGGGGGGGCGGCAATCTATAAAGCAGGTGTATTTGAATGTCCTACTGCAATACCAGCTACTGAGCCGCAATCTGATTCAGTGCGGCCCAACCAGTGGCTGAGCGCATAGCACTCTGAACTGGGAGACGGAAGGTGCCTGGTGCAAAACCAGGTCGCGTCCGCCAAACTAACCGTTAGGAATTTTCCGTGGTTTCCTCCAAAACTTAGCGTAAATAGGGGTTAGAATCCCTTAGGGGAGCACCCACACCCATCGGCATAGATTCCACTTGTAGATAATAGGCCGTAATCCCCCAACACAACTAATTGATTCCGGATAGGAAAAAGGCATAGGGACCCTCTGCACCTGTATTTTTTTAGATAAAATATAGTGAGCAAATTAAAACAATGCAAAAAAAATCTTGAAATTTTTCTTGGAAAAAATGGACAGTTGAGGGCCCTAAAATTCCAAGGAATGTTGCATGAAAATACCAGGAACTTTATTGAACAGCTCAGGAAAGATCTACTGAATTGCATATTGTTCAGTAATGTTCTTGGTATTTTCGTGCAACTTTCCTTGGAATTTAGGGCACCTCAGCTGCCTATTATTTTCAAGGAACACTACTGGAATTTTTTTTAAAAATGTTTTACAATTCTAGTCATTTTTAAGTAAACTGCCTGTTTTTGAAGGTCGTGAGACCACTATTCGGTTAAGTGACGGGTTGAACGAAACAGTAAAGTTTTCAAAGGGAAATGTATACTTTCTGTATAGTATTTGTAAGTCTAACTTATCCTTATTTCCAAGGAACGTTTCTGGATATTTTTACAGTGAAATAAGGAATTAAAGCATCCATTACTTATAAACTAAAAGTATTCGTATTAAAGTATTAGTTTAGATTATGGACCAATGCTGTGAAGAGGAAAGGGAGTCAACAAAGAAAAGATTGTTCAAAAGCGCTTTCTACTCTAGAAGCAATCCTGAAACTATGAACAAAGTTTATGTCTCATGAACAGATATTTACAAGTAGTTTTTTTCTTTCTGAAAACCGAATTTGGAGGCCCCTTAAAAATATGAGGCCCGAGGGGCGCGCCTCATGCGCCTATTGGGTAATCTGCAACTGTACTCCCCCTTTTGGCAAGCCAGCGTATAGCCAGGGAGACATAGGGATTGATACCCCCCCCCCGACACTTTTGCATAAATTTAACGTTAGCTGTTAGACTTTTGTCTTGCAGAAATTTCAATTGTTCGGTGTAATGCAAATCAATCAAATAACATTTGCCATTATAAAAATGTATTATTGTAATAAAATTGCTAGTTATAAGCTTTTATACATTCTTATAAGAAAAACGAAAGAACTAACGGAAAACTGTAAGCCTCTAATCGTTAACGACCGCTTTTCGAGATGGTGGAGTTCTTTGTTTCTTAACACTAAATAAAATACATTCAGATGTTCTAATTCTAGTCGTATGTTCATATTTATTCTTTCATTAAAACATATCTCTCCTCTTTTAAAAACCTTTTTAATAAAATATAGCTGGAATAAGTACACACAAACTCCGCATATCGTGTACTCTTATACAAAATATAGCCAAAGAATAAAACTGAAAAGAAAAATTAATAAATCCCGTTCAAATTTTAATTAAATAGAAATTGTAAAATATTATTTATATACAATTATCATCAAACATGAAACATGTCAGTTGAAGAAATTCATTATTGAAGAAATTAATTCACAAAATTATACATCAGCTCACATATATAGATTGTAGGTCTATTCAGGGACGTAGAAAGTAGGGGAGCTGGGGGAGCTGTGGCTGAAATATTTTAAACGGGCTCAGTACACCTGTGAGAAATTCTCCCACGTTTATGGTACATTGTTTACCTTAAACCTGATTTCAAAAATGTAGTCTACTTTTTCTAGGAAATTCACACAATATGCTGCAAAGAGTCAAAAGCCACGAGCCAAAAGAGCAGCTCTCCATATGTATTCGATACTTGGCGAAATATTTGTTTTTCGCATAGTTGGTAAAAAATAAAAAATTCTCAGCCTGGACACTCCGACTTGCCTAACTATACAGTCATATTTTGAAAGATTTATTACACCGAACGTTTAAATTCATGTACTAAATAAAGCTCTTTTTTTTTGGGGGGGGGGGGGGGAGATAAAGGCGATTTAAAACGGAGACTGTTTTGAAGAGAACTCTTCCCCAGTGGTTCCTAATAAACAAGTAGTCTTATGTTTTTCAACTAGTTTATTCTAGCTATCGCACTTTAAAATAGAATTAATAAAAGAATAACTGTAAATTTAAAAATTATTCTCCATGACAACAATTAAAGATATTATTTAAATAATGGTATCTCTTGTAAAAGTAATATTTTATCACATTACTCACGCAATTTTAATTTTCCTATTAAAATTCTTAAAACTTTAATGTTTAAAAAATTTTTACTCAAAAAACTGAAATTAATTATAAAAAAAACTTTTACTTATTAATATATCTGCTGCAGTTACTAAACATGCGTTCACTATTTCAAGTTTTGTAAAAAAAATAAATGCAATAGTTGATTCTTCAATTGACAGGAAGAAAATTTTCAATAGGCTAATTATGAACTTATTGATTCATCATGTATGATCTATTTAAAAAACAATGAAGAAAAAGGAAAATAAAAAATTGTGTGAATCTCATCTTGTGAGTCGATTGTGTAAAGTCTCAAAATCCTTATTTATTATATTACCTCGATCCTCCATTACCTAAGAAATTAATAAAATAAATAAACAGCTCTTCATATACTTTAGCATAATATGTGTTTAAAAAGTAACAATATTTGACACAAACTGGAATTCAAAAAAAGGTAATTTAATGTATTTGTTATCATTGACTACATTGTAGTTGCCTGTAATAATAAGCTTATGATATAGTTTAAAATAAGCTTTATAAGTTGGATCATTACATCTTGTATACATGCAAGTACGATTGTCTATGTTTAGAAAATCCTTGGCCAATTATAAATAAAAACACTTCAACCATCTGCTAGATTATACTTGAAGATCTTTTTATATTAACAATTTTACTGCTAATAAATTATGAACCACGTCTGTGTGATTCCACCTCCTCTGTTGTATACAGTTATTTTGAAATTTAATCAAGTAAAGTTTACCTCTTTGTTAATGTAGAGCCCAATATCAAGAGGATGAGCTTGAGATTCAGCACCCTCAAAGGTTTCTTTCGGTGCAACAGATTTTTCACCGGGTCCGGGCCCGTCCATACTATCAGCAGTCTTTGATGCTGCACGATCACCATCATCGGCTTTAATTTTTTTTCTCGAAGAAAGATAAAAACATTTCACTTTGGGTTTTCTTTCTTTTTAAACTGGACGAATTCATGGTCGTTAGAAACAAAGAACCCAAAACTTAAACTTCTGCTTACAAATTACAGTCATCCAACTTAAGTGAATTCACTGAACCATTCGAAATTTCGTTATACCACATCTAAGCTCCCAGCAGACCCTCTTTTTTATTGTTTGTTTTGTGTGTGTGTGTGGTGTATATTCACTATTTGAATACTGCGGCTTGTTTATCTCAAGAAAAGAAGAGTGGTGTGCTTGAAGACTACAATATAGGCAATATATTTCCCTCTTTCCTTCATGACAATTTTGTTATCCGCTAATTGTAGCATGAATAGATTCTTTCTGGGGATATTCCGTTCCTTTGCGCTACAAGGGTGCGAATTGCTCCCCTTTACATTGTCCGATTAGTCCATCCTAGCCCCACAAATTCCCTATCAGAGACACGACTGGAGATTTATTGCCTAAGGAGTCTCTATGACGGTGCTTGCTGGAAGCCTTTGATGATTTTATCTTGCGTCCTCCTTTTCAAACCAACTACGGATACAAAGTTTAAAAAGATTTTTTTTTTAAGAAAAGCACTTTTTAGAGAATAAATTTGGAAAAGAAAGAACAGAAAGAGAAAAAAATGGGCCCTTTTTAGGTGAAAAAAATGGGCCCCTTAAATTTGTGGCCCGTGGGCCCCACTCGCCCTGTCAATAAACGGACCCTGCTCATAGCGGCCCCTTAGCTCATAGGGGGGTCCGGACCCCCTGGACCCCCCCCTTGGCTGCGCCACTGTATGCATCGTATGTAGATATATGTAAATAGTTCAAAAACTCATGTTCATTCAGTGGTGTAGTCGAAGGGGAAAGCGGGGGGGGGGGGAAAGCCGTCCCCCTACTTTTTCACTTCAGCCCATACGTCCCCCCATTTTCTATTCTCAGGAGGGACGCTCATTTACAAGTTTTTTTTTTTTTTTTAAATTCTGTGAAGAAATTAAAATTTTCGTTTTGTTCGCTCGAGAACAAGGACATCGATATACAAATTAAAAGGAAACTTTTGCCTGTTTGAATAGACTTTACAAATGTGATTGTATGTAAGGGATTCTAAACACTTCAGCAGTGAAAACATATCCTTTAAAACAGAATAAATTATAATCTTTCCGAACGCACGCTTGGTCAAAAATCCCTTTCCGAATAGCCGAAAAAAGTGACAAATATCGGGGTAGCGAATAGTCACGTACCAATCCAAAGGAAAATCTATCACTTTGGCATTGGATTGTTGACAAATAAAGATGGAAGTAGCTTTCACGGTTGATTAAAATGACTTTGTTTTGACTATTAACAAGTAATTAATAATTTAACCAGGGTGCGAATTGAACATTTTCTCCAGGGGGGGGGGGGCATTTGAGAGAAAACATCCTCCAGCAGGGGACATTTGAGAAAGGAAAAAAAACAGAAAGAAAGAAAAAGGAGGAAGGTGTAAATGCAAAATTTTCTTTTAAAAACTGTTTGTTCGGACTGTGTAACATAATTTTCAGATTTTTAAGAATTTTTGCAAATAAAATTAAATTTGACGCTGACTTTCGTAAAATATTTTTAAAACTGCTGCATCTTGAATTCTATCCGTCCTAACTGTTTTATATTTCGGCAAAAGACGGAGCATGCAATTCGCCCACTTTTAAAAGAAGAACGGGGGAAAAATATAAATTAGGAGATTTTTTACGAATTTTTATGTAAAGAAGGATTTTGAATACAAAAGCAGGTGCTTCAAGATTTCGTTTCATATTAAGCTTGCAAATTTAGCCGTCATAGCTAACTAAAACTGAATAGCTGCCAGTTGAAAAAAATAAATAAAATTACTTTAAAATAACTGAATTTTTTCATGTGAAATTCATACGTCATTTTGATGTAACGAGTTTAAAACCCCTTTCGAAACTCAATCATAATAACGGAGTCACAAGCAAAACATACGGCACGTACGAAATAATTCCATTTTTTATATTACGTTGCCAGAAAAAGAATTGAATGCTGTTTTTACAACAATGAATTACCCAGCATTATTTTCGATTGAGTTTTTAAACGGGACAATTTTCGAATTGCAAGAAATATTTTGCAGTGCTAAATACGTCAATCTGACAAGAATTATGCATAAAAATGTATGGAGAGCTGTTTTAGTGACAACGATAAAGTGAAACGATTAATGTTTTTTGCTAATGCGTAAATTGCAAAGAATCGCCAAACAATAAAAGACTACATTCGTAGCAAATATCTAAACCGTTTCTTTAAATTAAGCATTAAAGATGGAAAAACGAAAATATAGTGGTATCAGCGAAAGATGGTATAATTAATAGTTAGTAGATATTACGGCAATACTAATCAAAGCACAATATACTGCATTAATAAATACTTCGTGAAACTATTCGTTTCCATTCGTTTTTCAACAGCCGTCTTACATCACAGCTAACTGAACATTAAATAATTTTAAGTCGCGTTAATATATCCCGCGGTAGTTTCCACAGAAAAGACTGTACCTGAACTTTTTTGTTTTTCTTGGAGAATCTGTTTTGTCACAAGTAGTAATGATCACATTTTAGGAAAATTTTCTCTTCTTGCCTTGCGAAGAGCGGGTACACAGCTCTTTAATTATAAAATAAAACGGTTCTCCACATCATGTTGTATCTAAGGTATTAACTGTTACAGAACCGTGATAAGCGTATGATGTAGGAATGTGACGATTCTTGCACACGGCCAGAATATCGTTTTAGGACGTCAATGTTTCCTTGTCTGATCGCACATGACACCAACATAGTTCTTTGTGTCATAATATTACAATGGTCTCAGGTCAGTACTTATACTAACTTTACGAATATAATGAGTAACAGCCATGAGTCTAATTATTTTGCTTATTTTTAGATTCCATATCACTGGAATCAAATCGAATTATCATGTAAGAAAATTTTCGTTCGTACCGTGCGGAGAACGGGTACGCAGCTAGTTAAAACTCATAATTTCCGCTGCATGCAGTTTTCCATGGGCATTTACGCAAACAGCTGTTCAAAACAAGCGAGAAACAGATGCTGAGGTGTATAATTTATTTCGTCTGAAAAAATGAATCCCCCTCTAGCCCAACCTCCAGAACACGCTCTTTAGTCTTTTGGCATTTAATAGACTGTTTTTTTTTTTAATTTTTTTATTTATCTTTAGTTGTACACATATATACGGTCACGTCCACGATACGATAGTTCTGAGACAAATTTTCCACAAATCGATTGGTTGTATATCTAAACTAATGTTTTTGTTCAAGTATATTTTTTTTCGGGATAAATGTTCTCCAATCTGTAGCATTTTGCAAATTCTAGCCGATAATATGTTTCTTTATTTTTTTAAGAGCATTTCTTATCCGTACGTAATTTGTTTTCTTAAAACATTTATTTTTCGATAACATAAGCTCATTTCTATGGCACGCATGCTTAGATTTTTTTTTCTTTTCCTTTTATACTTGTTGCCAGATTTGTCTTTTTCAGCTTGCCTGTTGCTTATCGTGTTGCTATTTCGTTAGCAATTTTATGAAAAAAAAAAAGTTTTTCTAAAATACGTTTTACATAGCACCAGCTTGATTATATTTCAAAATTTATACGTGAAAATGTTGTAAGGTCTGTTTCTCATTAGCCGATACTAGTATGTACTAATTCCTAATACAGTGAAACCTCTCCGGGCGGCCACCCCTGTATAGCGGTCATGTTAAAATAACCTCTATCAGCGGCCACCCAACCCCCTCTAAACGGCCACCGAGTGAGATCGCCCATTTCATTTTTCGAGAAATTCTACTCACTCCATGCTTTAATTTTGAGTAAAAAAATATCAAGGTCAGGTTCATGGTCGAATATAAGACCCAGGAATAACTTGCGAAGTCCATTGGACTAAAAATGCCATTCACGTCCATGTTCACGCCAGTTTCATTTTATTAGTTGGTCAGTGATCTGAGTTGCAAATTTGAAAGAAAGTTAGCTAAATTATTTAACTGCGTAAAAACGCAAATCAACAAAGTCATTAAAGAAAAGGATTTTATTTTGAAAGAAATCGAAGACTTCAAATTTCGTGGTGTTAAACGGATGAGATCTGATTTTTAAAGTAAAAAACGAACTTGAAAAAATGGGTGCTTCAGATAAACTTAAAACAGGCACAAATTGTATCTTTTTTTTTTTTCAAAAAATGTAAGAAAGCATTAAATAAAGTACTATTTTCTCTTTAGATAAGTTTTAAATTTCATTTTAAATAAGGAATATGTGTAAGACTTGCTTATATTACGCATTATAAGCAGTTATCTAATAACAGTAAATAAAACCTCAGGGCGGCCAAATATTCTCGGTACGGTTGGGTGGCCGCTCAGAGAGGCTTCACTGTATTCAACTCTGCTCAGCACAGGTGGCGTAGTGGCTAACGAACCATCCTGTCGCACCTTGAAGCTGGGTTCCATTCCCGGCATGGGTTTGGAGTTTTAACTTGTCCGTCCTTTCGTCAGTGGCCCGTAAAGAAATGAACAATACTTCGGACTTTAGTAGCAAATGATTGATAGGCAAGTGCCCATCTTTTGGAAAAAATAAATATTTAACTCTGCTTTCTCTCTTATGTAGTGAAATATAATTTATCTATGTCAGACAAAATGGTTTTCAAACTTTTTGGAAGTGAGTCCACACACACACACACACACACACACACACATATATATATATATATATATATATATAATATATATATATATATATATATATATATATATATATATATATATATACTCGTAAACAAAGTATAATAATTGCAATAAATGTAGTGTTTGGATTTTTGTAGTTTGTGATATCATAAATTTTACACTATAATGAACGTATTGTCGTTGAAGTAATATTATTCAACTAAATTGATTTCACTAAAATATATATGGTTATTCCAAGGTAATTATTACTATTTTTTTTTTCTTTCAAAGAAAAAAATAATTCTTTCAATTGAAAACAATTAAAAATTTCTTTAAAAATTGTTTTTTGCTCTTAAAACTGTAAAAGTTATCTTAATTTATATTTAAATTGCATCGAACATATCAGTTAAATTCTGTCAAGCCGATTCTAATGCTTGTGTTTTAGTAATGTGTGATGTGACAAACACTACCAAACATTCACCCTTTAAAGCCATATTTTCTTAACCCACTTGTCACTGTTTTTTTTTATTCAATTAAATTTATTTTACTGAAATATATCTTGTTTTTCCTAGGTGATTGTATTACTACATTTTATTTTATTTTGGGGGAGGGGGGCAATGAAATTTATTTTTTTTCAGAATTCAAAACAATTTTTAAATTCCTTATTTTTTAAAATTAAAACAGGAAGATGTCTTACCCAGATATAATTTTAATTTATCTTAAATTTTATGTTATTTATTTATCTTAATTTATAGTTGAACTGCATCGAATATGACTGTTACATTCTGTCAAACCGACTCTAAGTCCCAGGAATATGGAGGTAGGCACTAAACTACTAACTGCTAATCAAAATATTTTCTAAAATGTAAATATTCTCTAAAATTTAAACCATTGTCGTGGTGCTTGCTTTAAACCGTAAAAATTCTTTTTTGAGTTTACACTTTTTACCACTTCCGTCATCATAACCTTTAGCCTGATTAATAACGCCTGATCCATGTAAATAATTTCATTTAAATCATCATTAAGTAACGCTCTTTAGACATCCAGACCAAAAAGATGTAAATTACTATTCAAAATCATTATGAGCACTAAACGTAAGGCTGACATACTTATGACTGGATAAAAAAAGATCTCGCTGTAATTAAGTCCTCCCTTTTGTTAAATCCACGATCAACAAGACGTTATTACATCTTGCATTTCTCTTTTTAGTTCGCTCCCATTTACAGGAACTAGCTTGTTTTCCAGGTGGTAGTTTTTCAAGACACCCACACATTGTTGATATTCATGCTTTCAATAGATTAAGACAGAAATTCTTAAATCCTACGCCTCTAGCGAATTCTATTGTAAGTTAACTGTTTTCATATTATATTGATTTGACGTATTACCATTTGTAAGTCAAAAACTGTCCTGTAAAATTCTGCAAAAATGAGCAGAAGCCGCTGTTCTTCTAGGCCTGGAGCTAGGATTCGGCAGGACAGGTAGAACACTTCAGGAATTGTAACAGGCTTTAAACACAATAGCTAGGCCGTTTCTGAAGGTAGTACAGTCGAATCCCGTTTTACCAAAGTCCGTTAGAGCGAACATCTCGCTACAGCGAAGACTTTGGTAATTCCTCAAATCGAGTTAAAATATAGAGCTACAGCATCCGTATAACAAAATGCCGTTAGAGCGAAATGATTTCGCTGAAATTTGGACTTGGTTAAAACGGGATTCGGCTTGTATTGTCTGAAATACGGAATTCGGCTTGTTTAATCAGTCTGAAATTTGGACTTGGTTAAAACGGGATTCGGCTGTATTCTGTTAGTTATCTATTCTCCCTCAAAAGAAGCTTGGTGTACTTTCTTCATTTTCTATTTATTTTGACAATGGCCACGTGTGTTCGTTTATATTTTCTGTTTAAAATTTATATTGTATACAATGACAAGTGATGTTTAATCTTTTATGGAAATCCCATTTTGTGTGGGACTTTGCTCGTTGCTTTCCGAGGAATACAGAAAACTGTTCCAGTCAACGGAATGAAATTCCTACGCGTCTAACAAAAACAATTAAACGAAACAATGCGGCATCTCGATAAAGCAATAGGTGGTGGTTCATTAATATGCAAACTATGACATGCTTGGCAAAGAAAGAAGAAGAAGAAAAAAAAGAAAAAACGAAATAAGATAATGAGAATGAAGGTTTTTATTGAAGTGAAGAAGCTTAAAATCTGTACAAAATTTCGAGTTAGACCAACTGTATGATTTTAAATTTGATGAAAAAGGTAGTAGAAAACAGAGGAAATTTCGATAAATAAACATAAAATGCTGATTTTGCAGTTGATTCATTTTAGAGAAGACCAAAGAGTTCAATGAAGAAATTCATACTTCGGAGAAGTTTTACATCTGAAAGAGACAAAAAATAATTTTACCTGTTGCGAGTTACATTATTAACGATCCATAATAAAGTGCACAAATCGTGTATAATGGAATCGAGTCAATGTTGCCATCACTGACTCTTTGTCACTTCGCAGATCAAGAGTCGTTTATGGTTACAGATCCAAATGTAATTACAGCAACACTCAAATCTTCCATACTCCTATTCTCGAAATACACTTTATGAAGAGTAGCTTTCATTAAAAATACGCATGAATCAAATTTAGAAATTCTTTTAGTATAATGACTGATGAAGAAGAGGTTCTGTTCACTTACATCAACTTCGCACTTAACCCTTTAACGCGCAGTGTTCCCGCTCTGGGAACAACCAACTCTGACGTTTTGACTGTTGCCAGTCACGAAGAATAGATTTGATTTCTATAAAAATAGTTGCGGGTGACATAGCTCCACGAGAATCCATTACTTTTTAGCACGTCATTTCCCGTAAACAAAATGGTCACGATTATTTTTAACAGCACTGACATCTGCTGAAAAATGGAAGAATGCGAGAACAGCTGGGCAGATTGCCCAATGCTGAAAAAAGGGCAGCCGTTGCCATCGCTCGACTTAACGACCAGCAAGATGGCGGACGATGGGTCCCTAGATCTGTGGCACGCGATGAACGTTTCGATCGTCCGCCATCTTGCTGGTCGTTGAGTCGAGCGATGGCAACGGCTGCCCTTTTTTCAGCATTGGGAAAGGGTTGCACCTCAAAGGGTTAATGGCGAAATGCTCTGGTGTACAGGGCATTTCAGAAATATCTAGCTCAATTGTCGGTTAATACAGGGAGCACTAAAGCTTATAATAATGACAGAGCAGTGCAGGATCAAGTTTTTGTGCATCTGGTCATAATTACTTTACAAATGGTAACTAGCAAAGAAGTTTAGGGGTCGTTCTCGAAATATTTTTACAGATCATGTCGCTACTGTTCAATAATATTCAGGTTTTCCAATATTGTTATAAATCCATTCATAAGCTTTTGTTGCAATGAGTACAACAAACCAAGGTTTGTAAACTAATTTTCTGTTTTAATTTGCATATAAATAAGAAAGTATTTTTTGTGTATGAAGGCATTAGTAAATACATCAAAGAAATATAATTATTTAAAAATTATATGACATTTAGTCTTCATTTTCTCCTGTCAAATAATATGTACTGTTTATTTCTCCAATGGCGAGCACTGCCGTTTATGTTGTTGTTGTGAGATTACGGTCAATTATCTGCACGTGGGATCTAGGCCGAGAGGAGGGGTGCCGTCCTGTGGGGGTCTTTCTAAGGGCTCCTAACCCGTATTTACGCTAGGCTTCGGAGGAAACCACGGAAAACTCCGATAGGTCGGTGGGAGGATCTGGTTTTGAAGCAGGCACCTTCTGTCTCCCAGTTTAAAGTGCTATGTGCAAACTACTGGCCATTGGTGGAGCACACAAACGTTTATAGCTACGGGTCACTGCTAATCAGTAAGTACTGATCGCTTTATTATGGAGACATAATAGGTGGACCAGCGTTACCTCCTGAAATACGACGCATGAACTGAAACCCAGGTCTACGTCGGGTATCGAACCTGAATAGTTCTCTAGCCACTACAACACGGGCGGCATATGTACAGTCAAATAAATATCCTCGTAATGAATGACTGAAAATACGCAGTTAAAAAATATTCGTTAAAGTGACAGTTCATTATAAATGAACTATACAAAAAAAGTTGTGATCGAAAGGCTTCTTTCGTTAATCAAAACTGTCCTTAAAAGTGAAGCTCATTGTGACTAGATTGATGAGTTTGTATAAACATCCATACATTTCTTTTAATTAAGAAAAATAATACCCCAATCCCATAAGTTTTAGACTGAACCTGTTCGCTTCCATTAGAGTTAAGCTAGAAGGTCAAGATTTTCCCCTTTTTTATGCCCGCATCCAAACATTCATACTTACATGCCAGAATTTCCTTTCGTATTTGGAATACTTTCTCCAAGACAATATTTGCATAACGTACAAATTCATAAAGTTCAGTCAAATAGTCTCCTTCCAGTCCAAAATTTTCATAAAATATTTCACTTTTCGTAAAGAGTAACTCTGAGAGATTCTGCTTTGGACGGAAAATTATTTTTTTCACTCTTTTCCTTAGCTCATTTTTGTAGGTTCCAACATTTAAGTAAGGAGAAAGGAACTTTGTTGGCGAAGACTTGCAAAGTTCTTTGAAAAGAATTTCTGTTTCTTCAAGACATGCCACAGCGTTTTCGATATATCTGCAAACAGAAAAAGGAAAGTTAAACTATGCTGATTCTAGAAACATAATCTATTCTAAATTACTCGCACAACAACACCATCAAATGTCTGCTTCTTCTTACAGTATAGCAAACGTGCTCGATTTCACTGTTTCCAAGACTTCCCCATCTGTGCCTGTTTCTGCTTAACATCACGAGTTTTTGAATATCCTTTTGGGGCCAATCCAGCCCATACACCAGTCAGCAGCGGGGGAACTGAAAGCATCCCTCGACGAGAATGTACCATGGGCCCTGCGCTGTCGCCCATGTCTTACAAAACATTCAACGAACAGGTTACAGCCATACAGGCACTTAAGTATCGTTTGAATGACTGTCCTCAAAATGGAAATCAACGACCAGGCTTTCCGCCTATGAAGTAACGGACGAAATGGCACCCAAACCCACTCTGGATATCGAACTCTGACCATGGTGTGGAAGAATGCTTCTAAAGCCACAGCACAGCTCTGTCAGGAATCGATATAATATAAGGCGACAATCTTCCCCAGTTTTTGGAAATAGTACCCAATTTCCGTGTTTTTTGCGATTTGTCCCCAAAATGTAAAAAAAAAGAGATTGGGACTATTTTTAATTTTTACATGTTTTTTAATTAGATTGCTGTTAATTATTTCATCATTTATAAAAAGTACCCAATTTTGTTTCTGAATTAAGGGCATGTGCCCGATTCTACGTTCAAAAATCTGGCCGCCTTAATATAAACTTTAGTGCTCTGCCCTTCCTTTTGGCTAATGGCTACTATACTAGTTCACTGTCAATCCAAGGAAAGAGGTGATTACCCCTTCCTTTAAAAAAAAGCCTGAATCCAAAAAATATGTTTTCCGTCCTTAGGCAATTTCATTTCTCCTACCTTTTCTGCAACAGATAATGTTGAAATATTGAGTAGACCTGGGATGGAACAGTTTAGACAGTGATTAAACCGTATTAGTGCTTTTGAAAAGGCTCAAAATGCGAAGTTTCACATCGCAAATAGTTCCGGTTGTTGTGTGAAAAGAAGACGAAACAGGCGTTGATAGCATTGCCCGTGCAAGGAAAACCAATGAAAAGATTTTTTAAATCAGTGAAGCACCTTTCTTGCATTTAGAAAATTTTTAAAAATCTCGTATGAACACCACGTGACTTCCCTGTATTTGTCCACAAACTTGTACGCATTTTGGATGACCTTCATTCAGGTTTATTTCATCTGAAATTGTGGAAAAGGTTATTTCAATTACATTCAGGCTTTGCAAATTTTCACACAATGTAAGAGGTATCACCAAGGTAGTTCCCCATTCGGAAGCTTTCTCTTGGCGACAAATGATAGCGAAAAACTCGCCAAGCTTGACGACAGCTGGAAAGATTTTTGGTATGGCCCAGTCAATAATTGACCGTAATGTATTGAATATATCCATAGACGTAAGCTCTTCTTGGAGACCTTGCCAATGCACTACCTGGATATAGATACAATCGACGCTCATTTATGCGAACCATCCTTTTTTACGGACACTTGCAATTTTACGGACTAGCGGTTGGTCCCAAAAACACTCCCAGAAGCAAATCAACGAACATTCAATTTTACAAGCTGTTTGAGTGGTCGGTACGGATTCGTAAAAACGACAGAGGGTAGATTTTTGAATCACACGTCGTGCACCTTATGTATATTCAATATTTGTTGGATCGAAATTTCTTGACATTTCAATCCGTTTTAAAACTGTCATTCATAGTAAGGCATTATTTACTGCTTTCTCCGAGAAGAAAAAAAAAACATATATAGGAAATTTGAAAATGAAATTACTCAAATAGTTTTTTTTAATTACATCATAAGAAGATTGATTTTAGCAACTTCTAGAATTGTTGAGCGCTGTCTGAAGAAACCTATTTTTTAAAGACTGTAATACTACGATCATAAGCGAAAAGTTTTCAAAATTATTGGGGGGGCCGGGCCCCACAACCACATATATTCACGTCAATGGCGTATATACATATGAGTTAAAAGTCGTAACCCCCCCCCATGAAAAATTTCTGGCTACGCCACTGATTCACGTACATATAACTTACTCATAATTGCCAACTAATACGGGATATAATTAACCACTTTTTCTACGTGATTTTTCGGCTTAAAATATAGAAAAAGTTTTGTTATGCGCGCGCGAGCTGGTTACTATTTTGAAAAAAATAATTAAATATACTGTTTACAAAAAGTGGTTATATTCCGTAGTAGTTGGCAGCTATGACTTTTTGTGTAAATTATTGGAGGCGCTCGATCGTTATGGGTCCATAGAATTCTACACCAATGTAAGGTAAGTATCCATGTTAGTATCTTCCTACTATGTTATAAGTTAAAAATAAAAGCAAAGTAAAAAATCCAAAGGGGAAAAAAAACATTTTCGATGAGATAGTGCATTTTAGACACATCTGAACTTTTCTTCATTTCTTACTTTACATTGCATAATCTGATTTTAATTAATCAGAGCCTGGCGAGGGCAGCTTATAGTAACATTGTGTGTTACAGGGCGTCACAATGAATACTAAATCATGATTGGAATCAAAAGAAGAAAAATTTTAAAAGTACAAGTAAAGTTTTTTTTTAAACATTTGTAAATGGCGTGAATACTTTTTTTTATGTTAGTATAAATTAGTTTTCTGTATTTAGTGATAAATTATTGGGTGGGCTCAACCCCTATTCACAATTTATTGAGGGGGCTCGAGCCCCACGGGCCCATATAGCTCTACGCCTATGACTACGATATTTATTTACATTATTCCTATGTCCAATTCAATGCACTGTGCTATTATTTTGTCTTTCTGAGTTTCATTTGCAAAATTCTTAATTAATTTTATTGACTTCCGTTACAAGGGGACAGGTAGGTCATGCCTTCTTAGTCAATCGAGTCTCGCCCTGGTGCAACGTCTAGCTGCATGCAGCTGATTTCGAAACTAAACGATCATCCATTTGGTTATACTCACATATTTATGACGGCGATGTTTTCTTGGAATTTTTCGGCTCGTTCATCTTTTTCTTCCTCTTTTTCTATGCAACCACAGCAACTAGACGAGAAGAGAAAAAAAAAAGCAATCGTTATCCAAGGGACACTGCGAAAAATGCACAAAGTGCTTTTCAGTCGCGTACTCCTTCACAGAACACAGTGTGCCGAAAAAGTAATGAAGCTGCTTGCGTTGCGCCTAATGATAGAAATTTATTTGAATTTCGCAGTTACAAAGATTTTTTATTCATCCCGTTTCATCTCTATAAAACATTTACATCGATCCTAAAAGTTGTTGAAAGAATGCTGGAAATTCTTATTTTGTACACGCTCAAAAAAAAAAAGAAAAGAACTATATTCACTCCGAAGGAACTGAAACAGCTCCGAAGGATTTAAAACATCAGTGGTGAACATTCACCTGAAGCTTGTTCCTACTTCAGATGAATGTTCACCACTGATGAAGAACAGAATGTTTTTGTTCAAAATAGCTGCATGGCCGTTCAAGTAACCTTTATGGTGTATTTTTGGAAGTTCATTATTATTTTGTTAATTTAAACTTGTCGAGGTTTTTTAATCCTCCGGAGTTATTTTAATTCCGTTGGAGCGAATTTGGTTCTTTTCTTTTTAAGCGTGTACCTCCTTCTGTGTCTTGGTCATAGTATGAAGGGATTGCTGCCAATGCACAAGCTTTTTGTTCACTGCACAAGAAAGCATTTGTTAGCATTTAAACTGATCTGTGTACTTGAACATCTAACTTATTCGCCTGATTTGACACCTTAAAACTTTTTACTACAACCGAAAGTTAAACGTGCTGTAAAAAAGTACGTTTCAAGAGATTGTGTGTGAATGTTCACCATAATGTCACCAACAGACTGTAAGCGGCACACAATCAGAACTTCCAGCGTTCTCTCAACTACTTGTTGAATCGATGGGAACGTTGCGTAAAAGTGCAAGAAATTATTTTGAGCTCCTTAACTGCGAAATTGAAAATAATTTCCTAGTTTGGATGTAATACTAGCAGTCTCATTAATTACTGGACGCAATGCGTATAAAAAGCATTCAAAATTATAAACTGTGTGTCTTTTTGATGGAAACTCTGGAACCTCCCACCCTCCTTTAAACAGGCAGATAACACCTTGTATAAGTTTGTCTTTTGGTATTTCATGCGCTTCAGGAGTAGAGCAATTTTTTCAAAAATCATTTCTTTTTTTTCTGTATTGCAGACCAGGGAAACAGGGTTAAATTTTGTTTTCTCAGTTTTAGTGGTAACTATTCCTTGGCGTTTTTTGAGTTTATCATTAGGCTACTTCGAATAGTTAGTAGAAAAGAATAAATTGACCGGATGATTGTGTTTTTTAGTCTGCAATAATGACCAACAATAATTAAATAAATAAATTACCCATTGAATATATAGATGGCAGTAAATATTTAAGATTCTAAACTGCTTCAAGAGGTTCCCGATCAGGAATGTCATCCTAATTATCATACTTTTCAGTTAAAAGAGAGATCATGAAGATCGGCGACACATAAGAGAACACGCCAAATTCTTTCTTCTATCGGTTTCTGAAGTTATAAATATGTAGTACTCTGTTTACAAATACCTAGCCTTATACCTATAGTTTCTAAATGTGTAATGTAGGGAGACATATTTTTAATTGTCAAAAAGATATTAACGGGAAGGAACTGGAATTTGTCAAACGAATGTTCGTGTTGGGGACATTTTAAAATCCGTTGGCATCTCTTTTGATCGTTACGACCGATAAGCACCCTGGTTTCACGTACTATGCTGAAAACCGCATTGAAGAAAGAACAAAATTGAAACAAGTACCTGAGGCAACGTTTAATGAACCTTTCAGTTGCGAGGAAGGCTTTAAAGGCCATTTTGAATCAATGGACCCGAAATTCTTAAAAAAAAAAAAAAAAAACAGCAATATATTCAATTCAATTTGAAGGAAATTAGCAGAACAGGTTTAAGATGCAGACGTTATTATTTCAGAAAACTTTGAATGGATTGTTGAAAAATAATACAATATATTCAATTCAATTCAATTCGAAGGAAATTAGCAGGACAGGTTTAAGATGCAGACGTTACTATGTCAGAAAACTTTGAATGGATTGTTGAAAAATACTACAATTCGATGGATAGCATTGTTTCCTGCAATGGTTGAATCAACAATGAATGTACAAAGTTATTTGTTAATGTGCGTATCATTGTGTTATTTGTTTTTCTTCCATTGTTGTCGCAACTATAGCACTGCATCGAGTAGCAGCCTCATCCAAGATGGCCGACTACGAAATTATTATATGCGGACAGAACAGGATATATACGGCTAAAATTGGGTTTTAAACACATATAGAATACAATTTTTGATTAATTCTTGTACTGATAGCAGTGATACACGATCATGCAAAATTTAAGATCAATTGGATTGTGGGGAGTTAATGATAAATTGGCGGTAGTGTTTGATACAGACATAAAGTACGACTAAATTAAAAGGGTTTAAAGTTGAAAAAAAAGGGGAATTAGATGTGTTCCTTGAAGTTTTTCTCCCTTGGCAAGATTTCTGGGACTTGCTTTGGAGGGGCTTTGGGGTTTTCTTATTTCACAACTCACAATTAGCTAAATGTGGTGTACCGTGGCAGATGAATGCAATTTTGTTCGCAGGGGCGGCTATTTGGGAAGATAAGCATATGATTCTATTTTATGGAAGTAAAACATGATTTTTTACATTAATTTCTTTCCTCCAGCAGGGGGCGGTCGCATCTCCGCCCTCCCCTTTAATCCGTCCATGGTACTATATTTTGTAAATGCATACCTATTGCTTAGTATCTTTACGATTTTTATTGATTCTTTTTTGGTTTTCCAATTTTCTATTGGACACATTCACAAAGAAATACGTAAAGAACATTTGCAGTGGCAAACCAAACAAAATCAAAAAGACAAGACAAAGTTCATGTCGCTTGGAAGGATCAAAATGAAAACAGTTGAGCACGTGCCTTAGGTACATTTTAGAGAATGACTACCCATAGTACGGTTATATATCGGAACACCTATGGGTGCTCTTTTTATACAGGGAGTCGCAAAAACGTTGATCCGGGCTTTTATTCCTCCAGTAGAGATCGTAGACCATAAATTACAAAATTGTGTAAAAGTGTCACAGAAAAATATATAGATTAAAGTTTTCCTGAGACTGAATAAGTGCGAAATTTAAATTTTCATTAGGAAATGCAATCTCGCTTTTGCGGGATTACAATAGCATGGCTATAATTTTCATATTTATGTAAGGTATTGTTTTAATTATGAATTAAGATAAAGTATTAAACATGATAGTGCTTATAAACTTACTTTTTCCCATTTTTCTCTATTAAAATTAATTTTTATTTGAATGAAATGTCAATCCCGCGGGATCCCGCAATCTCATGCGGGATTGATATTTCATTCAAATAAAAATTCGTTTCTGGAAATACGTTCCAGCGCTGTATTTGGTGATATTCAAAGTAATCGCTTATCTTAAAAAGTCTCGAAGATATTAAAAATGAAGTGTGTTGATTTGTACCAATTAAAATTTACACCGAAAATCCCAATTCAGGGGCTGTACACAAATAACGAATTAAAACAGTGATTTCATAAATGCATAAATTTTGATGTTATTTATATGGTATAGTAGCCCCTTATGCCAACTTTGTTTAAACGTATCTTGATGGCGTTTTGTAAGGAAAATATATGAAAATTTGTACATCCTCTAATTAATGCATGGAGCATAGACAGCAAATGGTTTTTTTCACGGGTACCCTATGAAAGTAATATAAGTTTTATATTTATTTAGATTTATTCTCCGAAAAATTTTAATCGATACAATAAAATTCTTCATTTTTGTAAATTTGAAATTTACTGTATATGTCTGTGATCAGCATTTAAGTAATTAGAGCCAAGAACTTTTTTTTTTTTTCTGAACATCAGGTGCATATTTTACGGTGTAAGTCCACAATCTAGAGAATGTCGACTTTCACCTGGGCGTGTCAACAGTTACATAGCCACTTGTTCGTTGTTGTTCTCATGTCTATGGATAGACGATTGCACTGTTAATGGAAATAGGTGCCATTTCCCCCTAGGGATTGGCCTTCTGCCAGTTGGTCTCTAATTTTGAACCTATTCCAGATGAGGGACCAACCACCTGAAATCGGTAATCCCATAGGTAACTTTTGAGCATGGAGGACATTGGAGCCACGACGGATTTTACGTGTCACCAGCTTCCATTAGCGTACACTGTCCATCAGCAGTCCAGCCTAGAGAGGAGTTCACTCTCCCAAGCACTGGGCAATGACGGATGCTGCTTCTCTTGACGTGTTCTTACAGGGACCGAGTTTTAGCACCGCCTTCTAGAAACACTGCCTGTCAGATTGGGAAGAATTCAATGGGAGAGGTGAAACGCCAGGTGGCACTACTCACGTACCGTATTTATTCAAGGTAAATTAATATTTTTCATTACAAGAACTCTTATAAAATACTGGTGTTGGAATGTAAAATTGATAAAAACTTTGTATAATAACACACATTGTTAATAAATACCATTTACGGATGTTTCAAATGTTTTCCTCTTCTAGACCGTTTTAAAAAGTAATCTAAAAAAACTAATAACTCTATTTTGAAAATAGTTTGTTTTCCATTCAAGCCTTCTCCACCTTTTAAAAATATAAATATATATATATATATATAGATAGATAGATAGATAGATATAGATATATAAAGATTTAGTTGCAGAACTTTAAGTCTTTATAAATTTCAAGTAAGAAAGCAAAGCTACTAAATTTACCTAAAACTCATTATAAATTAACAGGTGAGTATGAATACATCAGGTTATTTTATACGCTTACTATAAAATTATGGACATTAACATTTCCAATGTATTTTATTTAAAAAGGAAGCATCATTTTAAGTTTTCAATGCACCCTTATCATGAGTTCTAAATTTAGTAGATTTGGTTTTTCATTTGAAAAGTGTTATTATACAAAGTTTTTATCAATTTTACATTTCAACACCAGTATTTGTTAAGAGTTCTTGCAATAAAAATTATCAATTTATACCTTGGATAAATCCGGTACGTAAGTGGCGCCACCTAGCGTTCCACCTTTCCCATTGAACTCTTCCCAATTTGACAGGCAGTGTTTCTAGAAGTCGGTGGTTTTAGAGACTAGACCACTGCCGACCAGTCGCTTGGTGTGTGTCCGATATATTTGCTAAATATCCTGATTTCTTATTTACGCCGGCAAATGTCAACATTCACCATGGTGAAATGCTGAATGTTGGATAAGTCGGAGTTTGCATTTTCTTCTCGGTATTTCAGGTGAGATTTCGAACGTCCCAAGGGTCACGTAACGTTTTGACATCTCTTGCTGAAAGGAATGAACCATTTCCGTTTTAAATTTCACTGACATTACAAAACCTTACAACATTTCAGTGGGCCTCTGCATATTTCCCCCCTTTTTTAGAACCATAAGTTGCTAGAAGCAAGTGTCTACTTGCTTCACCTAGTACACTATAAATTTTGAAAATGCATAACCTTCTACCACAACACTGTTTTTTTTTTTTTTTTTTTTTTTTAAATCATCAACAATAGACATTGGCAATGGAACCAGATTTAATCTCAACAACAACCAGCATTCGTTAACACTGATAAAAGAAAATTATTAATAATGATCAAATAATCTATATAAATAAAGCGACGTGTAAACTGTCCGTTAGTTAGTTTGTCTGTGTCTCGCGAGCTCCTAGACCGGTGATCGTAGACCTACCAAATTTTGTATGAAAACTCTCCAGGACGGGTCCCGACATAACTCGAAGCGATTTTTTCAAAATTCGAATAATTTTAGGAGATATCGATAAAAAACGTGTCGCAAAAGGCTAATTTTTGCTCTCTGCCATTTCGTAATTGTAGCCCTGCAGTGGAAAGAGGGGGAATTTAGCTGTCTAGGTTGCCATATTTGGCAAGTTTGTTAAATGATTCAGACTCTGGAAGTAAAAATAAAAGAATAACGATTTTTTTTTTTTTTAATTAAATTTTTTGTAAGGTTATTTTTTAATTAAAGTATCGTGTGCGTGTGAAATCAGAGCAGGAATAAAATGTTTTATACTCAAAAGAAAAATAAGATTTGGAAATTTTCCGAGACTAAAACGTGCAACTTTTTAATTTGGCAACAAATAAAATGCCTGATATGCGATTTTGAGGAGATGTGATTCTAGCGCCAAGCGCTATTTATTGTCTGCTTCTACTACTTGAATTATAAATACGCCTGAATGAGTTTTTAAACTTTATTTCAGTTCGAATTGTGCATTTTTCTGCGCAGCTTTTTCCATCTATTTCTAATGTATTACATCCAGAAAAAGGATGTTAGAAATATCAATTTTAATTGTGTTTAATCACACTCATCAATAATTATATACTTTCCAACTTAATGGAATAAGTGAAGAAAATAGGAAAGACCCATGGATTATAATACGCTTTTAATACATAGCGCTTTAGTGCGTATTTAAAATCTGAAAGTGCTTCAGATTTTCTTACTTTTTTTCCTTTCCATTTTTGATAAAGGCCAATACATCCAGAAGCTCTTCAGAATTAATATAGGACGAAAATAATTTGTACCTTTTTGCAGGTTTTTATCATTTAACCCTCTTATTTTTGTAACCAGGGGCGGCCCGACACAGTAAGCATCGCATCTGGGTGCCGGCTTCGAAGGGGCGTCGTCATTTCGAACTCAAAAACTATGGGGGCGTCTTTTTTACATTAGCATGGGGCGACACTTACCGCAGGGCCGCTCCTGATAACATCTTAATTTTAAATTCCATTCAGAATCTGGGAGATTTCAGTGCCAAGGAAGCCAGTGAGGAAGAGGATTCTCTCCGAACAAGATTTATTAAGATGGCGAACCAGCTGGTCGCCGGAGGCGGCTAGTTAATAACTTATCCTATGTGTTTAATATCTTGGCTGACCTGACCCTCCCATGGGCTTGGGGCTCGGTCGGAGACTGCCAAGTAGCTGAATTATCTGACAAATATTGGAAACTGGCATTAACAGTTGTAAACCCTCTTAAGGGGTCGACTTGAAAATTTCTTTGGAAGTAATAAAAAGCAATAAAAACGCAGAAAATTTCAGGATAAATTAATTATCGCGAAAGCGGCTAATCGGATATTCGAGTATACTCCCTCATTTCTCTGCAGTGGTATCCCCCTTTAAAAAGACATTAGAGGCCAATAAAACAGCCCTTTTCCTTTTGTTGTTCACCGTGAAAGTAGGAGCTCCGACTTCACAAAATTTTCGTGGGTGCTCTAGACCAGCGGTTCCCAACCTTTTAACAGTGTAGCCCCCCAACAAAGGATAACTTACGATGGCGCCCCCCCCCCCCCCAGGAGCGGATCCAAGGGGAGGGCGCTCCGCGAAGTCCAAAAATCTGTTAAAATATATTCTGAAAGCATAATGAAAATTAAGTAGCCTTTTTCTATGGGGTGCATGGCGGGTACTACTTCCTGTCCTTTTTAATCATCACTCATATATAGATTTTATCAATAATATAATGAATTACATTAATTGATATTGTTGATTACATTAATTAAGTCTAAAATGATTTTGCGCATTCTACCCCCCTGTTCAAGGTACAAAATCGCCCCCTCCTTGAGTAATTTCTGGATCCGCTCCTTCCCCCCCCTCACCTTCCTCAGCCTACATACAGTTTTATCTCTTTATTGATAAAGAATTAAAGCCCGTTACCACCTTATTGGGGACACCTTCTATACTAAATAGAGCACCACTTAAATTTTTATGTGGGAACTTAGGTTCCAAGCAGCTTAATCTTGGAGAAGACGTGAGCAAGTTTTTACCTCTCTCAAATAAGCAAGAGAAAAAGTTTATAATGGATAAGATAACAAACATGATTTCGTGATTAATTAGGATAGATCAAACATGATTTCATGATTAATTTTAAAAAAATCTCAAAGTTATCTCCATAAGGCTATAAAACCAAGATGGAATGAATTTTGTATTCTAGAGATAAGAGGCTTTTTTTTCCCGCCCAGACATCTATGATCTTTCTTCCATCCGTGATTAATTTCATTCAATTTTCAGCCCTCGCAACCCACTCCCTCACCCCTTCTTGTTACGGCCCTGATTTTCTCTCTGTCAATAGATTTTTTTCTACAAAAGTAACTAAAAACTGTTTCTTGAAATTTTCTGGGTGCTCCGCATTTTCGTGATTTTTTTCCGTGAGCGCTTAGTATAATTTTTTTTTATGGATAATTTATTTTCCTGTATGTATAAACAAAATTTTACAGTGTGAAATATTTACGTAAGACCCGAGTAATACATGATTCGCTACTGTATTACAAATGCTATCCATTTTAAATAGACTGCCTTGGAGTTTAGGCAGGACAATCTTCTTTAGCATGGGTGTCCCCGTCGTCGTTTCACCCAGATGAAATTTCCTTTTCCCTTTCAAGCTTCCCTTTTGGAATATTTATGGATTAGTCCTGTAACGAAAAAGGAAAAACAAGTGTTTTAGAATTTACATTGAGATTTTACTTTATATGTGGGAACTTGCCTCACCATGGCACAGTAGTTATGTCACTGGAAAAGGTAGAACGGGCGAAGCGTGAAATTCCCGGGTCCGTCGATCTAACCGTTCGGAGTTTTCCGGGGTTTTCTCTGAAACTTAGCGTAAACACGGGTTAGGAGTTAGGACTCCTTAGAAAGACGCCCACGGAGGGCACCCCCCCATGTGTTGTCCTTCTGACGAGCATTTATAAGCGGTCTGCGAGCCGAGCACACAAATCTGATATACATGTTCACAACGACATGCGTGAGCTTCAGTTATTAGCTGGCAAATAAATGAATAATTTCTTCCCCAACAGAAAGTCTTAGGAGAGAATGATTGAGGCGAGCTTGTAACGTCCTTCCCCCCCCCCCCCCCTTGGAGACCGACAAAATTTGTAGGTGTTGGCTGTTGACCGAAGACGGGCAGCACCTATGAATTAGAGGTGTGACGGATATCCGTATCCGCTGATACTCTAAGGGGGAAAAAAGATCCGCATCCGCATATTTTTTAGCGGATTTTCCACAGATCTTTTGATAACTTTTCAGGACAAGTCAACGATTTGAAAAAAATTTGGAATAATTCAACTAGACTTTCCAAACGCTTGATCTTTACCAAGCTTTTAAATAAATTTTATTGAATTCAGTCAAATGCGTTGTTCAAACTAGTGCTCTTCAAATGCTTTAAATATACCAGCCGCAATGTATAAGAATATTTTTTGTAGCCCCTACGCACACCAAAATCTATACAGTACGTAAGACAGTGACCTATAATATGCGTGCCTAATTTGAGTTTAATTGAATGCACCATATAAACATTAACGCATTTTAAATTATTTTCATTCCATATCCCGTCATGTACAAGAATTCTTCCTTGTAGTCCTACACACCCCAAAATCTGTATGGGTTGTACGACGGTGTCCTGCTATAATATACATATGCAATTTTAGCTTAATTCATCATTCAGACAAAAGCAGTTAAAATGATTTACGCCCACAGACCTAACTGTAAACGAATTTTTGCAACCCTATTAACAAACTATTAGCTGTACGCTCACCAAAATCTATTGGGGTCATATGTCCGTAAACTATAGTATACGTATCGAATTTGCGCTCAATGGAATGCAACGCTTAGCAGCTAGCGCACTTTCAGGGATTTGCCTCCACAGGCCGTAATGTATAAGAATTCTTTTTGTAGCCTGTAAAAAATATACATCCCTTACTCAAAAAAATCCATATCGATGATCTATTAAAATACATATACCATATTTGAGATCAATCGAATGCACCGTTTACTAGTTATCGCGTTCACTCACGTACATACACGAATCACAGTAAAATTGCATAAATGAATTCTGAATACCCCGAAATCTGCAAATACATCAAAATCTTATAGACGATTATTTTTTTCATGATTACAATACTTTCCTTGTGGTACATATTCGGAAGATAAAAATCCGATTATTCATTAATATTGTTTTTCTAATTAAATATAAATTTTATAGTTTAAAATTTAAAAATTGTTTATAAGTAATTCTTGTTTAACACAAAAAGACCACGCTTAAATTAGTATTAGTAATTTAAATCTATTATCACACATTTTCTATTGGCGTTACTTGGCAAGGTTTTCGAATACCCCTACCTGGTGTGTTTCATCCCACTTTCTCCCCCACATCAATAAAAGGCTCCATCTCTAATTCTTGCTACAGAAAATATAACTTTTCAACAGGGAGTTAAAATCGGACTGAGTCCCCTCTTAGTTCTGCGAATGGAATTTACACATAATTATTAATGATTTTTACTTTCAGAAGAAGAGAAATAAGAAAAATATTGAAATCGTGGAAAAATTCGACTATGAGAATTTGATTTTTGTACAGATGTACACGTTCTGAGGTATTCTAAATTTGTTTATGCTGTTTTTACGGTGATATATGTACGTGTGTGTGTGTGTTACGTGAGTGAACACGATAGCTAGTAAACGGTGCATTCGATCGAGCTCAAATTTGGTAAATATTTAAATGCATCAGTTTCGTACTACCGGTATTGATTTCAGTATGTACGGGGTGTATATTTTCTTACTGGGCTACAAACATAATTCTTATACATTACGGCCTATGAATGCAAATTATTTAAAGTTCGCGAATATATTGTGCATTTAATTCAGCTCAAATTGGGTACTCATACTATAGTTCACCTTCACACAATCTGTGCAGATTTTGTGGTGTGTAGGACTTATAGTTTTGTACAGGCCTACAAAAAAGAATTCTTCAGCATTACAATGTATGAAATGCAAATTATTTAAAGTGCGCTAATGTCTATATGGTGCGTTAAATTAAGCTCAAACTAAGCACGCATATTATAGATCACTGTCTAACACACCGTTAGTTTTTTTTTTGCAAATCTAGAAAGAAGATATTTACACACTGCGACCATTAGATACAGATTATTTAAAGTGTCCTAGCTTTCGAACACCGGATTCGATTGAGTTGAAATTGGGCAGGTAAACTGTTAACCACCGTCTAACAAAATTTCTAGGTTTCCATGATTATAGGACAAGTAGTTATTTTACCGAGATGTCAAAACCTTCACATACAAAACGGCCTACAGACTTGAATTATTGTAAACACATTTTAGTACTTTCTAATTATTTAAAACACGATAAAATTTATCAGAAATATACAAATTTGTTGGAAAATATTCAAATGCCATATTATAATTTCCACTTTTGCTTTTTTGTGAATTATTTACCAATTCAAATTTATTCGAACGCTAACGCTAGGTAACAATCCAAGTGTTCTGAAAGTTGAGAGAAGCCACTCGAGTTTTAATGTTATACTACAAGAACAAGCTCATGCAGAGCCTTATTATCGCATGGGCAAATCGGGACTTGCCCAGGGCCAAGGCTCAAAAGGGCCCTATTTCAAATATTGTTCTGAAATATACCTTTTATATCAAAATTTTATGAAAAATAAAACAAATTTCACAGATGGGGGACCCAAAATTCATCAATGCCCGGGGCCCCCGTTGGTCATAATCAGGCTCTGAGCTCATGTTCCGATACAAATTTTTTCTGAAAGTTTCTTAACTGGCAGGAATTATCGTTTATTACAGTGTCTAGTACGGCCTGTGAACCGTGTACGCTAATGCACTTAAATCGGCCCTAAAAATGGAAGGTGCACCCCCTCTGCCCATCGCCTCCCTACCTAGGGGGGATCTGGCACCGCCGTTTGGGTTTGTCAGGGGGGCATCAGAAACAACAAACACGGCCTGTGAAAAGATATCCTAAAAATCTTCAAGTGTCTGAGATAGTCGTATTTACCCGTATGTACCAAAATCGTATATATTTTTCGAGCTATTAATCTATAACAATAGGCTTTTCTGATTATAAACCTACTTGATTTGGTAGTAGCGTATCGATACTTTAAATCCTGTTCAGGTTTTTAAAAATTTGATTTTAACCAAGAATTTTTTTTTTTTTTTTTTTTTAAACCATACACTCCACAGTATCTGAAAGTGGTTCTTGTGACAGAATATTTCACACTGTGTGCATGAAATTTTCGTCATAAGATGATTTATTCTTCAAAATAATTTTCAAACAAAAAGATCCGCATCTGTATCCCTATCCGCGGATATGACAGCAAACGACCCCTTTTCCTATCCGTATCCGCAGATATACGAAACAAGCGACCCGTTTTTATCCGTATCCGCGGATATAAAAGCGAGTTATCTGTTTCTAGATCCGTATCCGCTGACCTAACTTCTTAACGGTCCGGCACTCCTCTACTTTGAGTTCTAGAGTAGAAAGTATTTTGACGAGCGTTTGCATAAGAGAGTCAAAGTATATCAAATGGGTACTCATTGTACGCAGAATTTAGTGCTCTACAGCTTTTAATATGTATATCTGCTAATTTTTTGAGCTGTTTTCAAAAAATAAAAAACACTCCATTTTTGGTTACATTTTTCAATGTAAGCGCCGACCTCACCTCGCCGGAGGGGGAAAACCTAGGACAGCCATATAGGGACATAACTGAAGCTATTAAAATATTGAAACAATAAAATCTTTACCAATATTTTTTTCCACCCAGAACTACCAAAATTCTGGACTATAATTGCTCAATAAAGAAAAACGCTTTTCAGGTATAGTTTTTGCCTCCGGAGTTCAAAATACCGTCGCTTAAAATGAAGTACTGAAAATTTCGAATTTTATTTTACTTTTGTATGACGTATCCCCCCCCCCTAGAATCTGGCATTTGCATGAATTAATATTTAAGGGTAGATAAAATATCGGCTACAGCTAAAGCTCTCAAAACAATTCCGATTTTTACAATAGACATTGCTGCTTCTGGTAGGAAGCTGAAAGCTGCAAACAAAGAAAATAAAATGCAAACTAGCAAGAAATGCGATTACTGTTAAAGGGGCTGTAAGTTTATTTTCTGTTTTTTTTTTTTTTTTTTCCCACAATGATTTATTTTTGTTTTCCGAGTTAAATGATAAACTCTGGCACAAAATTTACAGCATATGAAAATAAATTCCAATTTGTGCGATTCTAAACAGCCCTCGAGATTAGTTTGACATTTTTCACAAGACTAAAATAAACTAATTTTTTCGGCTGAATCATGTTGGAATTAAATATTTAAATTGAGCATCTCGGATTCCTCATATATTGTTTTTATTTTGACACGAGCTAGGTCTTTATATATATATATATATATAATGGCAACATTGGATTATTAATTTTTAGAAAAGATTTATATGAATTAAATAGGATAATATGAATTAAAGCACAATATACTGTTGTTAATAGATATTTCATAGTAGAAAAAAAAAAGAGGTAAGCAATGATAAGCAATCCAACATTAATAAATCCTGTGGTAGTTTCAACAGAAGGGGCCGCCTGAACTCTTTTTTTTTTTTTTTGGATATCATTGAGAATAAAATTATTGGCTTTTGACAATTTTAAGAATAGTCAAACGTTATTTTTTTCTAGAATGATTGTAATCATAATCCACACTAAAGCTCTTAATCGATTGCAGATAGCTATGTAATCAACTGAGTCTTGTTCCGATTATTAGGGAGTTAACCATTACTCAAGCCAGACTGAACCTGTTGGGTTCACATCATCTTTTTACGGACTTTAAAAAAAGGATGAGATACCATGCTCAGCACATACATATATACAGGGTGACTGCTAATTCATGGTACAAACTTTGAGGGCTGGTATAGTACATTGTAACAATTACATTTTGTATAGGAATATATGGTCAAAAGTGAAGCGTCGAAGCACAAACACAGGAAAGAACAAATTATGGTCAAAAGTGAAAAGTCAAAGCACAAACATAGGAAAGAACAAATGATAAGGAAAGTGTTTTATTTTCATAACCTCGTTTACAAGTGGAAATTAATTTATGATAGGTATTCAAAATTGCATTCAGCAGCATTGATACATGCTTGACAACGTCGGTGCAGCGATTGACATAACACTTTCAAAGATACTAGGAATTTCATGCACACGTGCAGCAGCTACGGATACTTGAGCAACGAGATTTTCATCAGAGTCTACTGGAGTGGCATAAACGTCATTCTTCAAATGTCCCCATAGAATGAAATCAAGGGGCGTCAAATTGGGATGGTCAAGAGATAGATCCACCACGTCCAATCCATCGCATGCCAAATGTCGCATTCAAGTACTGACGAACATCTAGGGTGAAGTGGGCTGGCACTCCATCATGCTGAAACTACGTGCGATTTCTAATGGTGAATAGATGAAAACTGAAATGAGAATGGCCTCTCTTCCCCAAATCAATGCCGAATGACCATCTACCGGCAACCAAAGCAACTAACTACTAAATCCATTTCTTCTCCGTCTCCTGCATTTGTTCTTTCCTGTGTTTGTGCTTCGATGCTTCACTTTTGACCATACATTCCTGTACTGAATGTGATTGTTAGTGTCCTGTACCAGCCCTCAAAGTTTGTACCATGAATTAGCAGTCACCCTGCATAATCTATTCTAAAAAAACGTAGGTCCCACTGCCACTGTCAAAAGCTTGTCATGCTATCTTCTCTGAAACTGTGGGGAGTCGAGTTCCAATGAAGGTATCCACAAGTACAAAAAATTTCAGGGAAGCTATTCCGAATCCGCTGACTTAAATTTCAAAATACTTTAGAAGATACTAATAAAAAGCTGAAAAAAGGAGCATCATGGTTGCCAGGTTTGGCAATTTCTGCCGGCATAAAATCATTCATGCCTTTGCAACAAGCAATAAAGCTATTCCGAATCATGTGAAATCGACAAACATGAACTAGAATTACGCGAAATCAAAAAGTATGAGAAATAAATAAGTCAAAGGGTGTTACACAAAGCACACAATTTTCAAATAGCAAGTACGTATTCCTAGATAACAGGAGTTTTAAAATTACAGATTATTCCTTTCTCCAATAAAAAATAATTAATTGCAACTGATTTAAGAAGTGCCATTTTTGGCATCTGGTACGATCTGCTAAAGGCTCTCTCCAAGCACGATGAATCTAAAATGATGTTCCAAGACGCTAGCACCCAGTATCTTGAAAGGGAAAAAATTATTGAAATGCAAATTATAGTAATGCCAGTTAGGTTCAGCTTGGATATTTGCTGCCTATTACAGAGTAGAAATATTTGAAGCTGTTAACTATGCCATTATAGCAATTTTAGTACAGCTTGGATATTTTGCTAGCACGGCGAGATGAAATATTATGTAGTGCTGAATATGCTAATCTACAAAGAATTATGTATACAACTATATGGAGAAGTTTACATGGGAATGATTATCAATTATGCTCATGTGCGAATCACCAAGTAATGAAAAGTTGCTATTGATGGAAAGCTATCCTAGCTGTTCCGTAATTTTTAGCAAAGAAAACATATGAATTACTGTTTTATTTGCAAACTTAGAAAAATAATGATAAACTATATGCATATGCAAGTCGCCAAATCACGAAAAACTGCCATAGGTGGCAAATGCGCAAGTTATATAGGGTTCACATATTTAAAAATATTGTTAAGTTTAAATTTTTATGTTCCAAAGAACATGCAAGAACCAAGCACTGTGTAGCTCAGTAACATTCTATCTGATCCAATCTTCATGTTTAGGCTATGAAGATTATGTCTTTCACGTGTAAGCCTTATTAGGGACCGAATGCTGTGTATGAAAAGCGAGTGTAGAGTCAAGGCGCCTAGGCCCCTATTCATATAACAAGTATCCTCATAAAAATCAAATTTTCTATTAGCTCTCTTCAAAATTTTATAGGGGCATAACAGCTTTCATTTTCAAACAAAGGATTTGTCTCAGGATCTAAATTTAATAAAAAGACGTTTGATGTATCTCTCTTCGTTTGCCCATCTTATAGTCAGCACAGCTCTCAAGAATTTCTAGGGACCATGAGACCCGGGCATTTTAATAGTCAATAAATGAACCTTTTTCTAAAAATGTGATTAGCTTATAGATCATGTGACCCTAGGTAATAAAAGTATAAACACCGATGACAGAGCGGATGTTTCGTGACCTCCATAGCCACAGAAATCTATGTGAAATGTTGTTCAAATAAAAACATGTTCTGACCAGCCTGTTATATATTCACCATATAAATAGCTGTTTGGCAGCATTATCAACTGACAGCTTTTGGCACAAGGTGCTTATACCTAATAATGCAGAATTTTTTTTAACTTAAAGTTCATAAGTTTCTGGAATGATTTTAAGTCGAGTAGTTTTTTAATAAATGGAAATTGTCCAAGATGAGACACAGCATAGCTTCAGAGAATCCTGAACAATCTTTTTAAGATGATCTAATAGAAATGAACCATAACATGACACTAATCTGGTAAGATGAATCTGAGATGCTATTGCCATGCATTTAATTTAAATTTTGAATGTTTATATGATTAATAAGGTTAAATTAATTTTTTAAATATTTCTGAAAATAATCCCCCCCCCCACACACACACCGTACTAAACATGCTATTGAATTTGTTATGTAGTTATCTTCCATGAATTGCAGAAATCAAGTAGGAAAAATAAAGATGTATAGTGAGTGAATGAGGTGAGCTGCAATCAGATAGTGATCCTAAAAGATCACAAAAGCGATTCTCTGGGGTTGCAGAGCATTAGTGAACAAAGGGCAGTCCTATAATTTATAAAAAATATAATGAATGAGATGTTATGTATAATGTATTTTAAGGAATATGTTACATCCTTTTAATAAATCTTATGTTTTTTTTTTTTTTTTTTTTTTTAATCTAGTCTATAGCCTGTTTATAAAACAGGAATTTACCTTCAAATCACTGTTCCACATAAACAAGAAATTTATGGCCTGCAATAATCTCTAGCATCAAATATAATACCCAATATACATTCACAAAATAAAAAATTTTGAAACTTGCCTAACACAGTTTGAATAAAATTCTCTATGCTAATCAACAGTAGCTCAACAATTCAGCAACAAAAACAGAATCATAGGAGAACGGATATAACATAGCACCAACAAAAGATAATACAATCACAGATGATTTCAGTAAATGTAACTTACTGCCTTCAGTAACAGAATTTTATGCATACTTACTCCAAATCCTATTCACACTAGCATTGAAGATGGTAGGTCATACATATCAAAACCAGTCACAAGATTTGCTATTGCTCTTAAGTTCCTTTTTTGTTGTTGTTGTTGAATAATTGGCACTAAGCTATGATTTTATGACATTTTACCATAAACTGAACGTGATTACACTAGGAATCGGTAGACTCAAATGCCCTGGGTTCAAGGCTAGAGAGCTCCTTTTTAGTACTATAGTCAAAGGAAAATATGAAGATATCTATATTAAGAATACAAAGAGTTCATTAGCTAAAAGTTTGTACAAATTATCACAAAATAAAATGTGGCTTAATAACACAATAAGTATCTTTTCAGTTTTTAAGCTTCAAACCAAAGAACAATTTTCTTGAAAGAGTGGTTAAAATGTTTGGTGCAGCATATGGAAAGAGACCTTGGGCCATTTTTTTTTTCGATGGCGCTTTAACATCCGAAAGATATGCACAGATTTTAGAAGGCTCAGTGACTGAATTCTTAGACGAGTGTTTCCCTACGAGATCCGTCACAAATGTGGTTTCATGATGATGGTGCTCCAGCACATAAATCACTAAAGCCTCGTACTGTTCTAACAAAAACATTTGGAAATAATATAATTGGGTATGGCGGTCCTGTTGAGTGGCCTCCAAGGTCACCAGACTTGAATCCCTTAGATTACTTTCTCTAGGGTTTCTTGAAAAATAAAATATATGAAAAAGAATCAACAAGTCCATCAGACTTACGAAATCGTATATGTGTAGCATGCAGATTTGTAACACCGAGTATGCTTCGCAAAGTGCAGGAAGAGTTTTTGACACAGGTTTATGTTTGCATTGCAGCTGAAGGAAGCTACTTTGAGCAAATGTTACGCTAACAGAATTTGTAATGTTACTTTAAGTTTCTAAAATTGCATATATTCGTTTTTTAAAATGTTTGATATTCTGATTTAATGTTTATTGAAAAGTTTAATTCTCTTGTTTTTTTTATTTCATGTTATTTAACACAAGTTCATTTAAATAACTCTTTAAAAAGTTCTATTTTCAGTATAGGCTATATTTTTATGTTAATTTATTGGATACACATAGTTAAATGTTAATCTCCTTTATTGCAATCGGCAATCATTAAATAGTTAATGAAATTGCTAATAAATATTACAAGGCTCAAAACCATGCATATTAATTTTCTCAAATTCATTTTGTATACAACTCCTATTTCGCAGCTTGAAAAAGAGCTCTAACTTTGAGCAGTTATAATTCGTTGAATTTTGGCCGTAGAATGACGATTTTTTTTTTTATTGTGCATGATATTGGATAAAGAAAATTTTTCTAAATATAACTGATAGGACCGGGGGAGAGTGTAAAAATTTAAATTTTGTAATTTTTTATTTATTGACTTCGATTGTTTCTCATATAATAGATTATACAATTTAAAGCATTTTTGCAACTGGAACTATGTGTCTCGGTTTAGGAAATAGCCATTGGACAGCATTAGCACTGAACACTCTGTATATATATTATAGTGCATAGCAAATTTTCTTTCCTTTTGGTAGGCATGCAAAACATTTACACTTAGTTTATATGCATTTGAGTGTAAAGGTCTTCATCTATTTCATTACGAATACAATACCAGGGGTGATTGTTACCCAAAGTAAAAAATCCTGACAATTACCGATGCGCATACAAAAATCCTGAACATTACTGATACACACAGTAACAGTACCCATTAATATTACCAACTGATACGCATTAAATAAACCAAACTATAATGACATTAAAATTAATCATTTTGAATTTACAAATTATCAATGTTCAATCAGGTTGCACAGTTTAGAAAACTCCCCACCCATGCACACGCACAGATAAAAGAAAAAAAAAAAAATCCAATGCATTCTTGGGATAACACACTCTTCCCCTTTTGCATATATTATACTCTTGTATGCACTAAATTAAATGTTTTTAAATTAATAATTTCTTTTTATAAGAGTCTATCTACAAATCCACAAAAAGCCATAAATGTTATAATTACAAAAATTATAAAACAGTAGAAATGCTAGAATTTTCAAACATTACATAGGTGAAACCTCAACAAACCTTAATTTAGAACCACACAAGCTTTTCTTAAGCATTCAAAATTTCACTAAGATTAAAAAAGTAGTGTTTTAAAGTGTTAGAAAACCAGGAAACATTATTAAAATCTTGCAGTCTCCCTAGTAAAGCCAGTAACTTGGCTGGTATGAAACAAAATTGCATGGTTACTTGAAAAACTCCTATCTATACATATATATTTAAAAGCGGGTGGGGAGAGAGCAATTGCATATATTAAGAAATTTATATTTATACTCTTCAATTGATTAAAAATTGCTTTAGAAAATATATTCTGGTATTTAAATTATTTTTTTAGCAAAAATATAAATGCCTTACATTTAATTTTAAATAGATTTACTAAATGTTACAGAAAAAATATTTTGTATCATTTTTGTAAAAAATAAAAAGTAATTTTTAACAAAAATAATTTGCATCAATTTTTTATAATAAATAAAAAGTAGTTTTTTATTGTTTAACTTTGTGTTAGTTGCAGAGGTTGACTCTTTTTCCACTGCCTTCTTGAATAACATCAGCAGTAGATTGTTTTGAGGAGCGTGGTGTCATTACGTTTTGTGGTGCAGGATTTATTGAATTGTGAAGAAAGTTTGCACAAAGTGCTAATTTATTTTTACTTTCTTTTTCCAATTCCGCGATATCATCACCTGGTTGGTTTAAGATATTTTATAATGAAAAGGGATTCAAAAGGCTGCACATTAAACAATGATAAAGGCATAATGCACAACAGCTAGCAGCTGATCACTTTAATAGCTTAAACTAGTATATGGAGTACGGAGTGAAATTGATTAAAATGTAATGGGAAAAGGTTTCTCACATTCCAACACATCGACTCATCTTATTCTAATAAGAGAGAGAATTCCCACCCTATCATTCTATTCTCTACCCTCTCCATACGAGCCCAAAAAATGCCCAATACAAGTGCAGACCAGGCACTATGTCAAGTTTAAGCTTTTGCCAACTGCTGCTTGATTTGATTTGATTTCACATTTTTTAGAGCAGAGACTCATCTTCTGACCTTCCTAGCATAATGTGTCTCAGCCACCACCATCCCCTAACTATGCATTGTTTAAGACTTAAAAAATGAAGTGTATTCATCTCTACATGGTGTCTGTTATAAGTGGGTCGCAAAGTGACCCAGACTTATATACAGAGTCTAAATACCTAGATTATTGCTTTATACTCTAAAACTCTGCCATTATACTACATCACTTTGAAAAGTAAACCTTAAAATTATTTATATCATGCCAAACGAAACAGACTTTCTTCTTCGGATGGCAATAAAAGTTTTAGTTTATTGTGACACACAGTATTCAGCACAACAATATATTACAATATTTAAATAAAGCCTTTTCCATAAAAAAAGACACACAAAAAAATGGAATATTTATTTTATAACAATCAAAATAACAAAATATGCTAGCATCGAGTATCATGTAGACTCTGGTCAACAATATATATACATTTCACTTTTAAAAGATCTGAACACTATATACATAGCTCACAATTGATAATTAAAAATCACATTATGCAAATTCTAAACATTTTTCTTTTTCATATGCATGTATAGGACAACCCATAAAAATAATGCAGATGCATTGTTAACATAAAAAATTCATTTCCGTGTTTAAATAAAAAATTTCTACGTTAAAGAAATAAAAATTGCACTGACAGAGAAAGCTAAATGGTTGCAGCATGCATGGAAGAGGTTTCTCCCTCTTGCGGGTTAACAAAATTGATTTGCACCTCTACTTCATTAGAAGAATTTTCTGGCTTGCTGTTGTTGACAGATAAATGGGGAGGAGGCAAGAGGCATTCAGATTCAGAGTCAGAAACCAGCCAATTTTCTGCAGCAAGGGGGTCTGCGGCTGGATGGCTTGAATTAATATTCATATTGGAATAGTTATCAGGCATAGAAGATGGTCCACCGGTATCGTTTCTTGTTCGTACTGCATTAACAAAAGTTCCCCAAGACTGACCATGATTGGCAGGAGATGTTAGCAGTGGTGTATTTTCAGCAGGTGAAGTGAGCTCAGAATCTTCTGAATCACTTTCATCACCAGAATCACCAAATGTTATTTTGCGCTTGCACAATGGACAGTTTCTGCGATTATTCATCAACCACGGATCAATACACTTTGCATGATAAGCTGGAGAAAAAAACAATAAAATTTAATCAATAGAATATATCAATATAGAAATCTAGGTTAATACAGTAAGAATTGGTCAAGAATTAAAATTTGTACAGAAAAATAAAATAGTGGTTGGTTTATTCCTGCAATTTTAGTTGAAACTGATAAGTTAGATACTGGGACTGAATTATTAAAAAAATTTATCTTTTTTTGAAATTTTATTTATATTTTGAGGGGGGGGGGGGGAATTGTGTGTAGATGAAAACTACAAATATATTTTTACTAGTGGGGTACCCCCCACTAGCAAGCGGGGACATGCAACCAGTTTTCAATCGAAGCATTGACTTAACAGCTATCAAAAATGGGAAAAATCTGTTACTTATAAGTTTGATCGCCAAAAAGTAAAGCAGTCATTTATTTGAAAAGTAGCAGCATTTTAAATTATAAATTACAATGTGTTTTATTCATTGTTAACTTTGATGTACTGAATGTAAAGATTTCAATTTTCTGAAATTAGCAGGATTCCCATAACTTAAGACGGTACTTGTGTATTATACTGTCCACTAGAATTCACTTTCTCAAAATCAGCATTTGCCAAACTAAAATTTTATACATATTAGTTTTAGAAATCTTAAATCCTCATGATTTTGCATATAAAATGTTTCATTCCTGCTCTGATTTCCCATGTGCACACAATATTATAATTTAAAAAAAAAATAACCTTACAAATATAAACTAACATATATATATATTATTCTTTTATTTTTACTTTAAGAATTTAAAACATTTTATTCGGCAAAATCACCACATATGGCACAACAATGCTTATTTAACTACAGGGGTTACAATCATGGAATTACAGAGAGCAAAAATTAGCCTGTTTTGACATGTTTCTTATCAATATCTCTTAAAATATTTCGATTTTCGAAATTTGAGTTAGCAGAAGACCTTCCTTAGAATTTTCCGAATCCGTGGACACCTTGGTTGAAACTCAACTCCCCACCATTCTGGAGGACAAGGGCCCACAAAAATACATAGATATATACACGCGTTTGTTTACCTCCAGATTCAATTATAATAGTTTCATGCTTTCTATTGCATGCTGCCTATCACATGCTCCTAACCAATAATTACTGCTCATTTAAGGTTCCTGGAAAACCGTTATACATATTTTCATATACATAATCCTTTACAGATTGGCGTATTTAGCACCACGAATTATATCATCTCGCCGCGCTGGCGGATATCCAAAGTGTACTATAACTGCTATAATGCCATAGTTAACACTACCAAATATTTCTACTGGTAGCAAATATTCCAGCTGGACTGAACCGGCATTAAAATACTGCATTTTAATTATTTTTCATTTTCAAGATATTGGGTTCTAACATTTTGGAACTCGTGGTTTAGATTCACCCTGCTTGGAGAGATACCATTTTGCCAGATCGTACCTAATGCCAAGATAGCACTTTTTAAATCAGTTACAATTAGTTATTCTGTTTTGGAAAAATGAATAATCGCTAATTCTAAATTCCCGTTGTCTAAGAGAACTTACTAATTGAAAATCATCAACTTTGTGTAACACACTTTTGAGTTATTTATTTTATATACTTTTTAATTTGACATAAAATTGGAGTAATTCTACTTCATGTTTTGTCAATTTCACACGATTCTACATACTTGGATTTGTTTTATTGCAAAGGCCTGAATAATTTTATGCGGGTGAATATTGCCAAACCTGGCAACCATTATGTTTATTTTTTCAGTTTATCAATATCTTCTAAAATAGTCCAATTTTCGAAATTTAAGTCAGCTTATCAGGTTCCCTGGAATTTTCCGAATCCGTGGACACCTTCGTCGAAACTCAAATCACCACGGTTTCAAAGGAGATAGCAGGACAAGGTTCTGACAGCGGTGGCGGTGGCACCGACAGCAGCGGCTGTTACTTTTTTTTTAGAATAGAGAGATTTGAATTTGTTTTGTAAGATATTTTAGCAAAAAAGTGGCTTTGACAAAAATAGGTATTGAAATTCATAAAAATAATCATTTTCCCCAAAATGGGATCCTGGAAAAAATTCCTGGGCTGACCCCTGAATGTTATGTATCAAATCCATAATTATACTAGATAATTTCTTGTTTAAAACCAATTCATTTTTATTCCCTATTCAGAGGTCCTAACTACTGCAAACAGTTTGAGCATTTTCAGGAGTAGACTTAAGCTATTAATAATAATAATTAATAATTCAAATTTAATTAATTATTAATAATAAATAATTTAGGAGCTATAAATAAATAGAAGCTATTTTGGAGTAGATAAACACGTACAGGGAGCAGCTCATTTACAATAACATTACTTAACTGCGACTCTTAATTATAATTATTACTTAAAAGCAATTAATAATCAAAGTTATTGTTATAAAATATAGTTAAATTAATCAAAAGTAATCAATATATTCATGTAATTAAAAATAATATTAAAATATGTGAAAGTACAAAGTATGGTTTTAGATAGTAGGTACACAAATGAAAAATACTACATACATACTGGACAGTAATGCATTAACTAAACTACTTTAACCTTCTCACTCCGGCGGTACAACAGTTGTACCAAAAAATAAATCTGACTGAAGAACGGTGCTGGTACAGATGCCTTACCAAGGACTTCTTTCCCCTCTTTTGACAGGAAATCCATTCACCCTTCAAGGAAGATGGATAAGAGATTCCCGCCTCTAGAAATTCCTTTTCTTATGCTGTGGGAGAGTCAAGTGTGTTAGTAGATAATTGACTGGGGAGAAAGTGGTAGTCAATTGATCGGCATTGAGCATACAGATTTGTATTTTGTTTGCGGACTTTTGCGGTCAGTAATATTTGTCCCCACCTACCAAACAAAATGCAAGGCGTGCTCTTCAGCTGGGAAGTAGGGGAATGAAATCTTATAGATTCCGCCGCTTTCTGGGACAAAAATCCTCATGTGTGAGCCGGAGCGAAAAGGTTAACTCCCTAAATAAAGACTGCAAGGAAACAAAGAAATAAAAAATTTTAAGAGGGTAACTATCAATGACAGCATTTCCTGAATCCAACATTCCTATGTGTGGCATTGTGAGCTTTGACATTTTTTTCTCCACATTATATAGTACCAGCAGAAATACAAATCTTACTTCAGTTATTTATAAATAACGACGATAGTAGCTGGAAATTCCAATACCAACCCAAAACCAAAAATTAGGGGACAGCCCAAACTGTTTAAAAATCATGATAAAGGAAGAGGACAACATTTTAAAAGATGGTCACACCAGGGCTTAGAGACTATGATCAGGGTGAATGTCAAATGAAGGGAATGGTCTCTTACCTTTCTCCCTCTCAAATTTTATCAAGGGAATCACACTTTGTACTGATGGATCCAGCTTCAAATCTATCCTGATCAAACAATGTTAAGAATCCCAGATAGCGTTTGGGACCTCTTCCAGTGTTTTCCTGGATAAACTTTTATTAATATGTTTTATATATAGATATATAGATATATATATAAGGTCTGCATTTTTACTGTTTGTTTGCATGAAATAATTTTTCTACAGCAGTCTTTAGTGCGTAATTTTGCAATTGGTTGCTGATCATTCCATCTATAAAGGCTTGTTTTGTACTGTGACTTGTGTCATTGTATTTATGCCATGGGGCTCATCATTTCATTTGGTCATGCTTTTTAAGAGGTAAATTGCCTTGTGAAATGGACTTTCCAACTGGTGATAATTGTAGAGCTAGCTAATGTTGCAATTGCCGATGAGGAAAGTATGTTTAAAAAACAAGTTTCACAGCAAAATCAAGAAAGAAAATCTACATTTTGGCACAAATAGGAGCAAGTACAATACAATGGAACCGTCTGCAGCAGAACTGGGAGTACTACTCTATCGTAGGCAGATCCTTCCATCTCTGCTGACTGATGCACAACTTGTTAAAAGAATAACTTTTTTTTTTTTTGAGTATGGTGACTACTATTATGTTTGGCTACATTAATTAAATCATTCTTTTAATTCATTGTTTGTTGTGTATTTATTTTAACTGCTCAGCTGATTAGCTAAACAATTACACTACTTACCATGAGAACATGGAAGTATTCTCAGCTTATCCCCTTCATTGTAATCTTCTAAACATATGGCACACACATCATACTGATCACCTGAAATTTCAAAGACAGTTACTAAATAGGCAACAATTAAATAAAAGTAAAAATTCTGAAATACTTTGTTTTTATGAATTTAAGAAGCAATTTTGGATTTTGAAAAGTTTTATATGGATAGCATGCAACAAATGAACATTGATCAAGTTTCAACCACTCATAAATATTTGACTCTAGAATTCCTCCTTCCAAAGTAGAAAGAATTCCTACCTGCTCGATTAAATAAATGAAGTATCCCTTTAACGGAAAAGGCAGAAACCAGCTCCTTCCCCACAACAATCTCTTTCTTTTTTATGTATACTAGTTTAAAATGCCAGTTGTGTGGCTTAAGATTTATAAAAGTAGATCTTAAAGAAGTCCCACAACTTTAATTTGCATTTTCTCTTATTTTTATTTATTTATTTACATTTTTATGGGGGGGGGGCAAAGGCAGAAGAAATCTAGGTTCCTGGAATAAAACCGTAACGTGAATACGCGTTAGAACCCCTTAGAAAGTCCTCCTACCAAGGCATCCCTCATCTTAGGCAGATGCTAACATTTTTCTTTGTAAATTGAAAGTTATCAAAAACCATTTTCCTAAGCTGTCTCCCAATAAAATGACACAAAAATCATAGGGCAAACAGACACAATTTAAAGCTTAAAATTACGTAATTTTGGAACAATTGCAATGCATGCATGCTTTAAGATCTCAGTAAGATGAAATTAAGAAAAAGAGATATTCCAATGAACTTTAGCATAAACATACAGGGCATTCATAAAAGAATAATTCAACTTTGAAGTTTCACAATTATAAAATTACAAAACATGCATCTTTTAGAGCAAAATAAACATTTGCAATTTAAGGCTGTTCTTTTAGGAAACAATGCAACTTTTGAACAACTTTTTAAAGAAATCAATTGTGCTAGAGACTCAAGAAAAATTAGAATGCATCTTTAAAGGTTGAACTATGAACTATTGCAAACAACGAAGCTGTAGGGGTTATGAAACACTCAGGAAAAAATACTACACATATGGATTTTTGAAATATTTCCCTAAACAAGCAGGGGCATAACCAGAAATTTTCTGTGGGAGGGGTTTCTTAAAAATTGTCAAACATTAAAAAGTTAAAATGTAATACGGAGGTATTCCATAGTATTTGATAAAAATATTACCACAACCTCCGGAGATATATATTTCGGCTGCCCATCCTCACAGCCGTCATCAGTCTCTCGTTTCTGTGGGAATGATTTTCTTCCCCACCTCCTCTTCTTCTGCGTCATTCTTATTGCGCATGATGTCATTCCATACTTCACCCACCGTAGCGTGCGTAACACACGCTACGGTGGATGAAGTATGGAATGACATCATGCGCAATAAGAACACATGATGCACGCTACGGTGGATGAAGTATGGATGACATCATGCGCAATAAGAACGGTGCAGAAGAAAATCATTCCCACAGAAACAAGAGACTGATGACGGCTGTGAGGATGGGCAGCCGAAATATATATCTCCGGAGGTTGTGGTAATATTTTTATCAAATACTATTGTCAAACATTGTTGAATGTCTTGTGTGGAGAAAAAAAAAAAAAAAAAAAATTTAAAAAGTGAATTCACATTGCTCACAATTTATATTACATTAAAGCGCAAATTAAGTACATTGGTAAATCGATAATGCTGTAATTTGATATCTAAACACTGGGGTTGTTTTACCTGTTCATTTAATCTTCTTTGGGGCTAACAAGGACATTTTTGTGGATATCCAGCATCGCTAGTCCACTCAGTCTGCCTTCCCCTGTTATGCTCCTAAGAGTTGAAAAGGAATGCTTACCAGTACAATTTATTACTGTGAATGGTAATGTGGCCATTATTTGAAGCAGCCTTTAGATATTATGAAATACTTCCCAACTGCAAATATCTAATGCTCCTAGTGAGTTTGTTGGCCGTATTTATTGGCAATGTAACTTTCAATTCTACATGATGAATTCATCTCTCACGGAACCCTCTTCCATTTTATATATCGATACCAGTTCTAAAGTACTTTCTTCTTTTACATTTTTCCACACTCTGAGTCATACATTGAGGTAACAAACTTTGAAAGGAATTTAAAATGCTCTTATTATTCACAAATCTTTCATCGTGATGGCGAATAAAAGTGTCTAAAAATGATATGTATACAGATCTCCTGTAATATTCTTCAGGAATGCCTGAAGGCACATTGCTTGGCTTAGTTGTTGTCCTAAAGTGCATAGCATGCTTATAGGAATATGAAATTCTTCACACAATTTACTGGATGAAATAAATATGGCTCGAAAATCATTTACCACACCAAGGTGCTTTTTTTTTTTTTTGTAACATCTGTAGCATATTCTACTGCATCTGAAAGAGTAATATTTATGTTTTGTAAATATTTGTTCAAAGGCAGACTGCAAGTGAATACTTCTTGGAGGATTAACAGTGAAATTATAAAATGAAAGTTTTGAATTACACATAGAAGATTTTCAGCATTCAACATTGCTTCTCGTTTTTAGATTATCCCTTCACGTCTACAAAATATAATGTATTTAAATTATCAAAGTAAGCCAAGTTTTCAGTCTCTTTTCACAAATGCTGTTATCTAAACTCTGTTCAATGGTAGACTTCTTTGTGAACAGATAAGACATTTTCCACACACAAAACACTAGCTTGGTGATAATTCAACTGCTCGTGGTATTTGAAATCCTCAATTCCACCTTTCCAATCATCATACTGAGTCTTTACTAGTAATTTTAGATTTTTTTGCTGCATGATTTTTTTTATTACCCCCCCCCCCCCCAAAAAAAAAGTTTTTTCTGAACAGGGTTTTAACCCTAACTCCCTCCCCTTCCCGCTTGGTTGTACGCCTGTAAACAAGTAACATTTTTTAAGGCAATTTTTGTGCTTATGAATTTTTTTTGAAAGTTGCACGAAACATACAGGTTGACAGCTAATATGAGTGCATAGTGCAGTTAGTGAAGAAGCCCTACTGATCTTTTCGACTGTTTAACATAAAAAAAAATTCATATAACTGAATAAATGCAGCCTTTAAAACAGTACAGACATGCAGTAAAAATATGGGATAAGTTGCTCTACACACTGAATAATGTTCAAGTTTCTTGTGGTAGCCTCATTGAACAGTTACATTTGGGCTATCCAAACTTTTATTTAAGGGGCGACTTGGAAAACTTTAACAGAACTTATGAAAGGGTCAACAGGATGTACAGTTTTGTCTTTCTGAAGAGGTGGGGAAGAGACAAGACTTTTTTTTTTTTTTTTTTTTTTTTTTTAGTGCTGGCAATTCATCTCATTAATGCATGCGTAAAGGATATTTAGGTCTGTTTTCAAAATTTAAGTAGGTACTAAAAAATGGGTATAAATAAATCCCTGACTGAGCAAGTAATAGTTAAATCAATACAATAAACATATTAGAAATGAGTCATAAAATTATACACTAAAAATTTTCACACTAATTCATTACCTCATTTATTTTCTTTACAACCAAATGCAAAAACAATGAAGTTCTAGCTGTTTTTTTTTTTTTTTTTTTTTTTTTTTTTTTTAAAGCAGGCAAACCTTTGTGTTGGCTAAATTGAGGCCAACATGCTGCATGCTGGATAGCCCTGATTTAACTTCTATAAATTGCTATTTTTAAAAAAAATCATATTATAAAAAAAGTTGATACTTTTTTAATAGCAGTCTTTTAAAGTTGGGGTACATTTTTGTACACAACCTCTAGATTAAATTAAATAAATATACTCAACCTTTTGAAAATTTTGCAGTAGGAATTTGCTTAATTTGACGACTTGAGAGTCGATTTCTTCTACTTCTTCTCCTTTCTTGTATGCATTTGATTAACTAAAAAACAAAAAGAGAAAGATTAAATAAAGTAAATTTAAAATATTAACCTAAGAAATTAGTATGCAATTAATTTTTAAAAGATAATAGTTGCTATCATAATTAATAAAGAAATTGTGTAAGGTGACTGCTCTGACCCCTTATTTTAAACTTTGGCAAATTCATAAACGAACAAGCATGAACACACATACCTTTTGTAAATATTGAAGATATATTCACAAAAGTATAAACATTTATCAGGATTCCTACACATCTCAAAAAAGAAAAAAAAATCAAGGGTTGTTTAAGAACAATTAAAGAAAAATTAATATTTTTCAACTACTCAAAATAGGAGCACTTCAACTATCAACATTAATTATACAACAAACTATAACTTGTAATCAAAACATAAAAATATCTTCCTCTTAAGAATTGTTTTAAACTCATATCCAAAAGATGCCATTTTAGGACTGTTTGCTGAGCTTTCCTACTTCAGTGCTAAAATCATTTTATGTTTCATTCCAGTTGAAACTCGAGACTATAAAAAAGCTAAAGCAAGCAATTTTTCTGAAAGATACTAAAAATGAACCCAACATCCTTTTTTATGGCAACTGCTTTTTCACTAAAAGTGTATTGTTTTTCAACGAAGTCTTGCAAAATCTGCGAGTTATTTGCAGATGCCATATAAGACACTGCCAATACAAACCAGTATTTTCCACAAACAAGTACTACAAATATGCAGATATTTGTAATGGCCTTAGCTTCTTTAATTATGATCTCAAGCTGGTGTTTTAAACAAACATTTTCAAAGCATATACATCTTTTGCCATACAATGTGTATGGTGCATTCCAACAGGAGCTTTGAATGAAATACCGCTTTCAGGATTCCTCTCCCCCTTAAAAAGATAATGATCAAATGAAAAAGCTCCTTGTAATTGCCACAACGCAAAATTGTAGTAGTTGATTCTGAAGACAAGCAATTATATCTGTCACAGCAGTTGAATGCAATTCCAAGTTCATGGTTCTGATATTGCAGTTTTGAAATCTTTTTCATCAATTTTTGACCAACAGCTCTTAAATTTTTTGAAAATCATGATTACAGGACCAGTGTAAGGTACAATAGCTGATAAAAGCTTCATCTATGATTTCTAGGATATGATGCTGAAAAGAGAACCAAATCAATTCCTTTTGCATTTTCTTTTCCAACAGAATAAAGACTCCAGTTATTCACCCTGTATTAGATGCTGTTCTATTGAAACACATACATCTTATTTTTATCATGTAAGCTCTACAATAAAATTATTTCAAAAATAGCAGATGCCATGGTTTCCGCTTTGCCATCTGGAAGCTTGGCAATGGCCAAGTGGTGGTTGACTCATTTTCCATATGCCAAGATGGTACATGATCTAGTATTTCATGCAATTATGTCCTCGAGCATCAATCTATCTTTTCAGTGTATAGAGTGTAGTTTGCGACTGAAAATCAGTTTTCATAGACTAAGCAAGGTTCTTTCTAATATCCATTCTTTAGTGATGTTTAGAAGAACAGCTAATGCTATATTCTGACACATTACAGCCCAGACTTTTGAGTAAAAAGAAACAGTTGCTTTTTGGTCACTCAAATTAGCGACATCAAGACTAGTAGCTAAATTAGAATCCACAATTGTTTTTTTGCTTCAATTCCACGGTGGTGAAAACTCTTTGCTTGAAAATGGTCCAGGCTGAAGAGAATTAGAAGGAATTTGTCTCAAATTACGATCACTTATATCTTCTGCAGAAGAAGTAGCTAAGATAATAAATTGCATTTCTCAGTTAACCTATTTATTGCTCCTTTTTCCTTTTCTTACATTTTTTCAAACTTAACTTCTTTTTCCACATTTTATAGCAAGTTTTCTAGCATGCTGTTTATCAATGCTACTATTTCATCTAGACAACTCACAGGGGTGGCTGGAAGCAAAAAAGCGAGCAAGTGTTTAGACTCAAAAGTGTGTTATTGCAGTTAATTTTTAAAGTTCGAGAGTCAGTAGCTACCTCTAAATATAAATCAAAAATTTTGAAATCAATAACTAATTCATATTTTAGTAGGTAGAATGATATTTATGGGTTGAGTTAAAAAAAAAAAAAAACCTTGAAATTTATGAATCACCCTACTCCAGACTAATGCATGCTGGGTGATTCCATGAAACTAGGGACACCAATGGCGATTTCTTTATTATTATAAAAATAATAATTCAGTTCCCCCATGAAGTAAAAATATGTGAATTTCTATAAAATTATGCTAAAAAAGTTAACAACACCTTTTTCTAGTTTTATACACAATGCTTGGCAACATTACTGTTTTTACGAGTTCTTGTCTTAAAGGGGTGTAGGAAGTTCATCTTTTTTCTAAAAGAAATCAACAGGTTTGAATGAAATCTTATATTTTTTTTTATTGAAATTTAGTTTATATATGAAAAGATTAGACCATACAGAAACCCTTAACTGCAATATTTATCTTAAAAACAATTTTTATAAATTAGGCCCAATATTAATGTAACATCAGTCATAAAATTCTATAAAGTTTTTTTTTTATTTTTTTAATTAAATAAAATCAGTCCTAAGAATATAAAAAGCCATTTTCTCTTCCTTTATGTAGGTATCTTTGAAATTCATAAATTGAACTAATATTAAACTTATAAAAATATGTAACATCAGTCACATTTCTGTTTTTCAATTAGACAGAAAAAGAGGTGAGATAAATTAAAGAATGAAGGGAAATATGAAGATTATAAAAAGAGAAAAAAAAAAAAAAAAAAAAAAAAGCAGAAGCAATAAAGACCTCCCCCCCCAAAAAAAGAAAGAAAATGACCTGCCTAAATTACCTCAATTCAGAACACTCTTTAACATTTTCTCTAATTTATCTTTTAAACTTCTGAATTGATAGAGGTAATTTAGCTGGGCCAATTCCTTTATTATGGCTTTTTATTGCTTCTGCTTTGTTTTTATAATCCACATATTTTCCTTCATTCTTTAATTTATCTCCCCACCTTTTCTTCTGAAACAATCAATGTCATTTTCAATATATTTTTAAGTTGGTTTATAATTGAAAAACAGAAATGTGCCTAATGTTACACATTTTTTATACGTTTAAAATTCATAAATGGAACTAATATTAAATATTTAAGAGACAATATTAAAGATATCTTCATATAGGAAGAGAATAGACTTATGTTATTAGGAGGGATGTTACATTAATATAAGGTCTAATTTATAAAAAATGTTCTCATGGCAAATATTGCAGTTAAAGGTTTCTGCATTGGTTTAATCTTCTCATATATAAACTAAATTTGAATAAAAATTTTTATACATGCACATTGATTTCTTTTAGAAAACAAGATGAACTTCCTACACCACTCACAGCAAAAAAAATATGTAAAAATGATTAGCCAACTTTTTTAACATAATTTTATAGAAATTTGCATATTTTTACTTCATAGGGGAAATACCTATTATTTTTTATGATTTTTTTTTTCAATTGTTCATTTTTCCCCCCCTAGTTTCATGGAATCGCCCTTTAGTGAAATACACAGACAACATTACTTATTTAATTTTATTTATGTACAATAAGCATTACCATGATTTATTTATTATGATTAAACTAGATAAATTCAATTTCAAAAAATAAATTTGCTAGTTTTGCTTTTAAGAAGAAACAATATATAATTATATCATGTTTATGTCAATATAACATGAGTCACGGGAATAAAATATTTTCTACATTTAAATGTTTTTAATTTTTTAAATGAAAGAAAGGGTTTTAATAAAGTTGGAAATCTACACTTGACGAGAAAAAATTATTTTACTTCTCATACTATTAGTTTGAAGAGGATTTGAATTTATATAAAATTCATTTTTCTCAATGTCTCTTCTGTGCAACATCAGTCATGTTTTTTGATTTCTATTAATTAAAAAAAAAAAAAAAAAAAAAAAAAAAAAAAAAAGACATATTGAAAAAAAAAAAAAAAAGGAATGGGTAACAATATTGTACTCTTATGATCAAGTTAAATAAATAAATATATATATTTCAAGCCAATGGTGAATTTAAAAGGTTAAAAATGTAGTCAAATTGTAACGTCAGTCACCATGGAACGACCATACTCAGACACTTCATTTTTGCATTTTTAAGGGGGTCTACCTGTCCTAACTTACACAAATTAAATAGCAACTCAGTTGATAGTTTTGCATGAACCATCATAGTAGTATAGTTCACAAAATGCTGCTTTCTTTCTCAGAAAACCACCTAATTAACATTTAATTATCAAAATATCATTTAAAAAACAAGGAATAGAATATTTATGATTAGAAGGAATAGAATGTACGTTACTTGAATTCTGTTTGCTTTCAATATTGTTTGAATCATATGTGGAAGAACATCTCACACTAATAAAAATTTTTATAATAATGTTTCATCTGCACCCAATTTAGTTCATTTCATAAATTTTCATTCTAAGAAATAATTACTTAACTTAAGAGTAAGTGGTTACAATATTCTGAGTTCTGATATTATTAAAAGAAAAACCAAGTGCACTTTTCAAAACTTTTTACTTTTGTGTAACATACCAGCTTTTTTTTTTTTTTTTTTTTGGGGGGGGGGGTATGTGTGTGTGCCATAGGCTCAGTGGTCCTCCAACAGACCCTCATCATGATCATTCATATGCATCAAATTCCATATAGTTCAATTGTCAACTGATTTTTGCTGAACTATTTTTAAAAATTCATTAGAAAGCTCAGCACACATACACAATACCTGAATTGTATAACATTTGAAATCATGACATTGACATTGAATAGTATTTGTATAAGAATTGCGAATGCTATTCAAATTGAAATGGTGAGTAGCATTAAAATAAAAAAGCAAATACTATTTGATAGTAAAAATTCTGAATATTCACTAATCAAAAAATCGATTATTGCTTCTTTAGAATAGTATAAATTCCTTGATTACAAAATTTATTCAAATGGCACAGTAGTAACATTAACTTTCAATGGGACAGCAGTTTTCATAAAAACTATAAAAAGCATACAAAAGCAACACTCCACAAATACACTACGTGGAGTAAACAAGCAGATCCATACCAATTGCTAGAAATTGCTGTTTAGTAATGGTATATTAGACACTTTAGCAAAAACTTGGAAATGAAATTTCTTATTGTGCAATTACCACACTGCAAGATGATTTATGCAAAATAGAAAAGCTTCCTTAGTCATCAGCATATGCTGACAGTATTCAGTGATGCAGGGCTTGAAATAAGTCCTGGCAACCAAGGCAAATACCGCAAGATTAGCCTAATTAGCCGAGACAATCAACAATTCTGCCGGCAAGCTTAGCTGAAGGATTTAAACTGTATGACTCGAATGTTTCTTTCAAATACATATAAGGTTACAAATGAAATTGCAGAATATTTACAAGAAAAGTGAAACATATTATTTTTTTTATTCTCCTCACTGAATTTGAATTAATGAAGCAATTTTTTACAGCTAAGCAAATAAAATTGTAATTTACCATTATTTCAAAAATTTTTAAGATTTTGCCATGAGCTGAATAGTTTTTACTGTCCACTTATAAAAGTTAACAACATTTGTTGCTGTCAGCTTCAAAATTTCATTTTAAGTATGATGTAATCTACAGTTTGTTTACATTAGTCACATACACAAAATCAGGACTTTAAAAATTGTTCTGATAAGCAAGGTGACATAAAATTATATGTTGAGATAACAAAATGTATATACATATAATTAACAGAATCATAAAGCTTTAATTAGGTCAGACTATTTTGTTTTACTTTATTATAAATAAAATCGTTTAGCAATTTAAATTCAATATTGAATAATGATTGACTTTTCATGTAAAGGCATTATTAACTATCACTAGTCACACAGAGAGAAAAAATTGCAAGATGACGGCAAAAGGTCGAAATGTTAGAAATATACCTATCCATAGTGTATATATTTTTAATGTAAAGTGCTATTAAATTTAAAGAAAAGTACAGAAATAAATGTGCAAGGTATGCTAGGGGCTACACACATATATATATATATTAAAGAAATAATGATCAGCAACTTACCAGACACATCATGAAGAGAATCATCACAAAGAAACAAATACCTATTACAGCAACAAACAAGTACATGTACTGGATTATATCCGGAATGTTAGGCTTAACTCTGATTCTGTAGTTATACTTAGAGCTAGAAAGAAAGATCAGGTAAAAGTGGTTTGTTTTCTACTTCAAAAAATATATTTAAAGAACATTAAATTAGCTCAGGCAATGATAAAATGAAGAGAAAACAACAATAATATAAAAAAAGAAAAACATAAATATGATATTTTGTCATAGCTGTCATGAAATAGCAGAAAATTTTTCTTTTAAAGTAACAATAACAAGTGAAAACACTGTTAGTCTCTATAAGTTGCCCCAGAATATAGTTCAATAATGAACAGGTTAGCAAAACTCAACTCCTTTATATTTAAACATCAATAACTTCAATAAGTTATTTTTTAAATATTATGAGAAAACTAATAAGTGCAAATGATCCATTTGAAAAGGGACCACTTAAATTTTATTTCTATAAAAATACTGAAGTATTCAAACTTTCAACTTGTTTCATAAAAATATAAATACTAACAAAGTCACAAATTTTGCATTTCGTAAGGTTCAATACAAATTTGCACTAACGTAAAACCATTTAATAAATATTAGCTGCGTGCCCATTCTTCACACAGAAAGAAGGGAAACTTTTTCTTACACGTGTAATTCGAAATGATTCCAGTGGTGTAAAATCTAAAAATAAGCAAAATTATTTAATTCTTGATGTAAAGTTACTCATTAGTTACTCGTACTAACATGAGGTCGGTCATTGCAATACGTCACAAAAATCTATGTCAGTGTCATTCGTGATCAGAAAAAGAAATGCTTGACTATTTGCAGCAAAAACTCTCCACTTTCAAAGTCTTTTAGGTTTAAGTTATAGCATTAATACCTTAAACACATATGATCTGGACAAATGTTTGCTCATTTTACTCTCACTTTCAACTGAGCATATTAAAGTTAATTTAAGATGTTGGGATTATTCCTAGCTAATCCAAATTTCAAACATTTTTCAGGGCTATTTTGCTAATGACATAACTTTAGTGCCAGAGCTTGTTAAGTTGCTAGAATTCAGTAAAAAAGAGTATACCTAATAGGGAATTCTGGGGGAGGGGGGGGGTTGGCCAATGAATGTAGTTTTAATAATTAAGTGTCTTCAAAGTCTTTAACTGGTGCATTTATTGCTAATTTCTTCCAGTTCATTTTCATCTAGTTCTTTAGGGAGCATTGAAACTTGTGCAGAACTCATAAAACTTATCACTGCAAAACTCGCCAAAGTGCAGCAATTTTTTAGGTTGGTAAAGTGATTGGTGATTGTGCTCAATTGATTCAGCATCTGACATCATCAAATTGATGCTTTCAGAAGAAAACTGCCAAATGAATACAACTATTTATATCATTTTGGAAAGACGCATCATCTGAAAATTTAAACGCCTGTTATCCATGCGATCGTATTAGCGATTTTAAAATCTATGAACTTTATATACTATGAACTATAGAAGATATATATTTCGACTTAATTATTTCTCATGCTTTTGATTTGCCGTGAAACTAACATAATGTCCCATAAAATGCCATACTTATGTGTGAAGACAGGCTTTTATTCTAGTTACTGATTGATCGGGGAGAGTATGCGCTTGAGCTGCTTTTGCTTTTTTATAGATTCGTAGCATTATCTCCGCATAATTATGTATAATTATTTGCCTAAATGAATACTGCACATCACTATATTATTCAAAGTTTTACACCTCTTGTGAGCAATGTCTGTTTTTATTTAACAGGAATAAAGAGTTTGAAGATACTTTAAAAAGTACTCAGAACCCTCAAGGACCAAAATTTAAAACCAATTGGAGCTAAGCTATGAATTTTTTGTTGCTAAAACATAAGCTTAGCAGTTCTCTACAAATTAATAACACACATTTTAACTACGCCATTGCATCTACAAATTATCTAAAACAGTAATTTAAAAGAAAAAATCAATTTTTGTATAGTTAGTTGAGTATGTGTTTGAATTAGTTCATATGGATTATCGATGATGCATGCAGTTAAAACATTTTTCTTCAATCGGAAAAATATATACTTTCATAATTAGATAAATTTTTGATTCTGTAACTAACTGCAAATCACAATACAATACATCATAACAAAATACAGCTTAATAAGAAGTATAATGTCTACCAGAGGATATTAAATGTACTACATAAGCATTTAAATACAGAAATATTTTAACAGTTACAGAATATACTAAAATCACTACATTCAGATAACACTACATAATACAGGGGTTGTTTATTTTTCCTATTTATTCAGGATTTAATTTTTAAAACATAAAAAAAAACAAAACAAGAATAGATAAATTAAAGTACCACAACAGCAGGGATGAGATTGACAAAAAAGGAAAAAGTCTTTGAAGTGCGAACAACATTTGAGGAATAATACTTATGAATTTCAGGTTCAATAAACATTAATTGCTGCTGATATTAAATCTATCCTTCATATTTACATTTTTGCCTTAATAAAAAATAAAAAAATTCTGAAATTTTTGAAAAAATTGAAAAAAAAAAAAAGGAACTTTTTTGAAACCAAGTCTGAAAATCAGACAAAACTCTGAAGAATCTCATCCCTGCAACAGGGTTTCACAGGTTATCTGATTCCCTAACCTCTCAAATCTTACTGTTCCTTTTGATTATTATTATTATTATTATTTGTAATGGTCAAAGAAAATACGCCATATAACGTCAAATACTAAAAATAATTGTTTTTCTTTCAGATACATTACTTAATTTTTAAAACTGCTATATTTTACAATTTTCATGTACAGCAACTGCTCTCAAAATTAACTGATAATGTTAAAAATGACTGTAAATAAAATATTTGAATTTTAGATGTTTATATGTATTATCTGATACAAAGAAGATGCATCTCTGGTTTTTTTATTTAGTAAAAACTCAGGAAGCAATCCAAAGAAAACAAAAGAAAATGTAGTAAGGATACTTGAGTTACATTCATGCAAAACGACAAGTTTCTTGTTTTTTAATTTTACTAGTATATTTTGCACATAGTAACCTATATGTATTTTCCTTGACCTTTTCGTTATTTTTCTGATTTCCATCAACTTTCCAGACCTGTAGAAACCTTGCACAACTACTAATAATAAAAGTAAGTGAAAAACTAACTAAATAAAAATAAATATTCACCTCATGTTATACAGGTAGTTATTTTTTATTATTAAACCATCTTCATGTGATACAAGAACAGCAGGAATATGGTCAAACCCTAAAGGGAGTAAAAGGTAAAATTTAAGAGTATAAAAAATGTTATTACAATTTAGCATCAAAAAATAATTTATCCTACATAATATTGTTTTTATTTTACTCAAACTTATAGCAAGCATATTTTTCATATTAGGTGTGCCACTGTATTTCTACTGTTTTCCTACAGATGGCAGTTTTCTAAAATGGTCACGCCAAATATTGTGTGTGTGTGTGTGTGTGTGGAGGGGGGAGGAATACTGTAACTGACAAGAGGTTTTACTGAGAAATTTTTAAGTTTCTAGATGTCATAATATTTCAGCAGAATTAAATAAATTTGAATTTAAAACTCACCAAAATCCCAATATCCAAGTGACCCTGAACTTGGGTCAAATATAACAGCGAAATCAAAGCCAGCGTTTCCAGCATTAATAATCTAAAGAGGAAAAAATTAAACAAGAAAAACTTATTAGCTAAAACAAATAAAAGGAAATTATAATTCATAAATTAGGCATACATACACTACCTAGTATGGAAAATACAACACTATGAAAGAGTGGGTAGAATATGATGAAAATTGATACAGATAATGCTAGCTAGATAAGTGATTTTAATCACAAAGGAAATCAATTTAACTCAGCGATGAAATACAGGGTGATCTGCAAGAAGTAGGACCACTTCTTGAAGCAATGCAAGCAGTAATTCTACAAGGCATAGCTGCCAACCTTGGAGAATGAAAATTAGGGAGATTTTCTAAAAAAATTAGGGAGATTTCTTAAAAATTAGGGAGATTTAAAAAAACCCTTGTTATCGATGAAAAAACTTCATGTACACATGCGTAATATATCTGTAACCAAGAAAATTACATATACAAGAAAAATTATCGCTTCGAACATTTATTAAAGCAGCCAATTTTAAAATGTGATACTTTTTTAAAGAAATAAACAATTTTTTAAACAGTAAATACTTTTGAACTATTTGCATTACAAAAGAATTAAAATACCGAGATAAAAATTAATCCAAAGTTAAATGCTAAATTATGTTTCCAATAAAACTTTAATTACTTACTGCATATTGCATACAGATCCTTGAGAGTTAAATTACAGATGAACTATACACAATTTTTATTAAACAGGAAATTTTGAAAAGGAATTGAGTACTGTCATCGACAAGGTATGCACATTTTAATACAATATTAAGACTTAAGGGATGATGTAACAGCAAATTTAGCTTTTTTTAGAAACTCCTGACTAAAGTCATTGTCATAACAATTTGATTTATTGGAGAATTTTGCGATAAGGAGTTTCTCTAAATTCTCATTAGAGAGGGATGATCTGAAGTCAGTTTTGATTTTTCTGATTTGGCTGAATACTCTCTCACATTCAGCATTTGAGTGAGGGATTACCAATATTGATAACATAGTAAGGGCCAATTTCTTAAACTTTTCCCAATCTATTTCATTTTTCAAGTCTTTCACAAACAGCCACTGTTTAACAATAGTTTCCTCAAAAAGAGATGGCTGAAAGTCTTCCAATTGAAGCTCACAAAACTGTGACTGTAGTAAATCCAAGGCTTCTTCATGGGTTTCATTTTCTTCCTTCTGAAGTATAATCGGAAATTTTTCCACAAAAAATTTAAGTTGAGAAAATTTTGCCGAAGAATAAAACTTCAGCATTGGCTAAAATTTCTGATTTGTGGGGAAATGAGTGATAAATATAATCTAGAATTGCGATAAAATAGTTTTTGACATCACTATAAAATGCTGTCTTGTCTTCTTCGCACAAAGAACAAACTACATTTAATGTTTCATTTCCAATGAAGATTTCACTATCATCTTTATGATGACTGGGGTCATGATAATTTACATCGATTGGTGATGAACGTTTTTTTACAATTTCCGCTTTCACAAATTTTGACAACAGCTCTTTGAACATACACATAATTAGTGACTTCTTTTTGTGAATTAACGGTTGTTGAGACTGAAATTTTATACAATAACTTTCTAGATGAGGTATAGAGCTTTGGAGGAATAAACAAAACGCTCTACATAAATCTGACTGCAAGAAAGAAAAAATTCTGTCTTTTTGATTGCCACCTAAATTTAATTTTGTTTTGCTTTTAGGTTTAGAACCTATAGTTGATTTTTCCAGTGATATTTTTGAAGAAGAACTTGATGCTGGTTTTTCACTTTTAGGTTTAGAATATGAAGCACTTACTGTTGACTTTTCACTTATAATTTTTGAATTTGATGCCGGTTTCTCACATTGAGGTGTTGAATTTGAAGAGCTTGATGTTGCTTTCTCACTTTTGGTTTTTTTAAGTTTTGGTATTTCATACGATTCCAAATTTGCCTCAGAAGCACTTCTTTTTGTGGAAACTTTTGCCTCTTCTTCAAAAAAACTCAACAAGGGATTCCATTGTTCAAAAATACGATTTAAACATCGTCCCATTGATAACCAGCGAGTTTCTACGTGCTTCAAAATTTGTTGCATCTCTACATTGTGAAGTTCTTGGAACTCTTTTACTCTGTTTTGCCTTTTGCAACTCCGTTTTAAATAATAGTAAATATCAATCAATATTTCATCGATATTTACAGGTAAAGCTTTTATGCCTCGTGCAGCAGCAATATCAATCAAGTGACATATGCATCCCACTACAATAATTTCGGCATGAGCTTCTGTCAAAACTGCAGCAACGCCGTTCTTTTTGCCAATCATAACATTAGCATTATCGCATCCAAATGCAATGCAATTTTGTATTGGTATGTCTCTAGCAGTAAATTTTCTATCAGAAGATTTCCTATATTCTTACCAGTTGAATATCCTTTTAATGTTGGAACACACAGCAATTAGTTTCAACTGTAGAGGAATTACTTAAGTAAGTAATTACAATAGGATAAAATTTTTCACTGTCATTACTAGCATCAGTGGCAAGTGAAAATGGTTTCTTTTTCAAGTCCAAGACTAAAGATGATTGCTCTTCAGAAGCCATTAAATTCATTATAGCCATAGTTTTTGTACGTTTCGAGCCGTATTTTTTGGCTATATCTGAATCCGGGAACATCTTTTTAAATAATGCTCCTGCGTGATCTGAGCAACTTAGTGGCAAATTATGCTCAATGATAAACTTGGTAAATAAGCACTCTGCTTTTATCACGCTTAGATCTTGGGATGTAGCAAGGGAGAAGTCAATCTTTGAGCTGCTTGCACACGCTTTAGCATTGGTTTGATGTTTCTTCGATTTATTGTGAGTCACTATGTCGTTTCTTCCCCCGTGCCTGATAGCAATATCGCATGTGCAATAAGTGTAAAATGCAAAGTTTGCTCCTTTATTTGATGGTCTGATGAATTGAAAGTCCTTGGAATAATCCGATTTAAATTGCATTAAATACTTCCTTCCAGACATAATTTAACCGCTCACTCGACCAAAGAAATTAAATAATCACTACGTATCAATACTCAACTACGAAAATCACAATCTAGCACGCGTGATCGCTAGCGCTAAATACATAAACATACACGTGCAGAGTGGAGTGGAGGGGGAAAGCTCTGTAATTCGATTCTGCGGAGCGTTATCGATAATCCCAAACGTCTTCTTTCGGAAATTCATGGGGAATCGGCGAGAAAGCTTGCTACGTTCTACATGCTATGACGTCATTACGAAATATCAGATTCGGCCAATAGCGAAGTTTCTTCAGTTACTGTCATTAGCGTTTCACAAGTTCCGTAAAATCTTTTCAAAAATTGATAAGTACATAAAACATGGGAATAATTTGGAAAAATTCGGGAGATTTATAAACTTTCCGGGAGTTCGGGAGATCGTCCTGAAATTCGGGAGTCTCCCGGAAAAATCGGGAGGTATGGCAGCTATGACAAGGTACTGATTCAATTAGTGTGCAGATGGCGTACTGAGAATGGAAGTCCATATGCTCTCAACCACTGTCCTACATGTTCACATAGTCCACTCTCTGACTGAGGTTGAGGCAGAGCAGACAAATGACAGCCAATCACATCCCGCACATGCTCAATGGGTGAGAGATCTGGTGGCATTGCAGACCAAGGAAGCAAGTGGACATCTTGCAAGGCTTGTTTGCTAATGAATGCTGTATGTGGTCGTGCATTATCCTTTGAATGTAGGGTAGCACTACTGACTGCATCACCTCATGAACATATCATCATGCACCAATGTGCCTCTGACACCAGGCGTGACTTGCAATTCAACCTTGCTAGCACCCCAAACCTTTATGTAATGCTGATGAGCAGTAAGGCATTCAACAACAGTGGTTGGGATGGCTCTATCTCCCCAACCTCTACACTCTTCTCTGGCAGTTGTCATCAGACAAGAGACTCATTGTTGAACACCACACTGGCCATTCAGTTGTCCAAGTGGATCAGTTGTGACACCATCTCAATCTTTCACGTCGGAGAGTTGGCATTAATGGCAGTGTTTTCATAGGCTAACTTGTGTGCAAGCCACTTTGATCTAATCATCACGAAACCATTCCCCCAGATATCAGAGCATCCAAAGCTCCCTGCACATTCCATAAAATGTCGAGAGTAAATTATTGATGGACTGCCACCACATCCCTTCGGATGTGAAGATTTGTGCATTCTGTTGTATGCCTAGGTGGAGCTGGTCTTTTAGGGCAATTCACGTTTCCTTCTTTGATTCAGCTGTTTCAAATTCTGCACCCAGTGGAAACATGATTGAGCATTTCAGCAGCAATAAGAGGGTAAAGACCAACCTGCCTAATGCATGCCTACAATCTAACCCTTCGTAAAATTGGCCGATTGCCAGAACTGCCATTGGTGTCACATTTCTCAGGCATCTCTTAATGCACATGTACCTTATGGAATATAAATTTCTGGAACTTCTAGATTCCGTAGGTGACAGAGAGAAGCAACTGTTGGTTCACCCACTGTCACATTCCATTTTATCCTGTGCTATAATCGCATGATCATTTTGCATGTGAGATCATTTGCATAACTTGTTCAGCTATGCATGCTCTGAAATTCGTATATTACATGACTGTATCTTCATGGTGTGGCATTTTTTATGTCAGGTAGTGTATTTGAACAGGCCCGTTGCTAGTGGGTGTGCAGGTTGTGCACCACACAAGGGTGCCGAGACGACTGAAGAAGAGTTTAGAGAAAAATTAACATTTTTCAAAAAAAAAAAAAAGAAAGAAATCGGAAAAAATAAACATTTTTTTGTTTAAGTTTATATTGCAGACATCCAGGAAAGGGCTTTTCCTGCTAAAAGGCTACACTACAATGTTTTTACAAATTTTGGGCTTTATCGTTAGGTTTCATCTTACAAGTTCTTGTATAGTATACAGTACTGCTTTGTTAGCATCCCTTCAGCAAAGACCTGCTCCGAATTTCTCCAAACTTGCCTTCTAGTGCTATCCACATGGTCAAATATACTGATATGTGATACCATACTATTGATGATGATATGGATGACCGTTTTTCGTTTTCAGTTTCCTTCCCATTCGTGGGCATCTGCCTGAGGTCCTGAGATATTGCAGAGAAGAGTACTGTTGCATTTGCTGGTGGGAGGGGGAACATCCTGGGCTTTCCCGCACTTTAGTATTAAAATAATGCAAAAAAGTTCAGTACACTAATCACTATTCCGACGGCTTGCGGGGGAGGGGGGGGCGATCCGAGAGTCCATGATGACAAATACAAATCTGGGAATGGACATGGACCCAAAAGGGGTGCAAAGAGAAATACATTTTATGAGTGCCATATAGGAAAATAGGGATGTTGGTAGATCGTGCTCCTTCCTTAGGTGTTTCTAAAGTTAACTTTTTTTTTTTCTATATTGAAGTTCGTATTGTTTTAGTACTAGGATAGTCTAGTATTTTACAGCATGATAAGAGCATTCACGTTATGCAAACACTAGTATATGCATTCTTGCATTGGGAGGGGGGCTCAAAATTTAAAAAGCTTTACCAACCTGACAGAAAAGTAACATGAATGGGCATTCAAATGTTAATTATTTTCTAAAATACATAAATACAATCGACTTTATTTGTATTATACATTAATTGAAATCCGAAGTATCTGTTCCAAGGAAGGGTGATCTCTTTTCCCTTGAGCACATTTAAAAATCTGTGGTGTTGCTAGGGAGTTTAACCCATGTTTGAACCCAGGCTTATTCTGTTTGCTCTCATCTTTGAAAGATGCAATGGAGAAGGCTCTCCTTCTGTGACCAGTGTTGTTTTCCGGCATGGGTCACTGAATGCTCCTCCAGAACCCAGACCCAGTGATTGCGAAATCGTTGACAGCTTTCAAAGACTCATTCTGGGAAGTAACACTGGTCACAGAAGTAGAGCCCTCTCCAGGGCATCTTTTCAGCGATGAGAGCAGACAGAATAAATCTGGATTCAAGATTGAAAATGAATTGGGAGGGGGAGGAAGGGGGTACCCAACAGTGGAAAATTCTTTGTAATACTTTTCTCTTTCCTCCTTCAACATTTCTGAATCCACTACTGATTGGCAGTTTAACAACTCGAGCCATATTTAAACAACTTTTGATTCAAAAAGTATTTTACATTACATATTCAAACAGTGCTGCTCCCCCAACCCCCCCCCCCCAAAAAAAAAATCTAAAGGGTAACATTTTGTTTTATTATGCATTTTTCATAGGTAAAATAAGATTTTTTAAAAATTAGCCCAAACTAAAACTAATTACATTGCTTTAGGGTAAAATATTTTTTTAATGTACAACTTGTTTAGGTCAAATAAGCTTTTTCATTAAAATTAGCCCCTTCCACACAAAATTTTTTTATATTCGCTACTATCCTCAAAATTAATGTAATTACTATTAACTTTAATTTACTTTTCTCCAATCGTATATAAAATAGTAAATTATTTTCGTCCTTTTTACAACTACACTTTTACACTACCACAACTTTTTATAAAGAAGTAAAAGGAGTAGCTTAGGTGGACACAATTATAAAATAAAATAATAATTTTATTCACATTTGAATAATACTTTTTATATTTTTGAAACCAAACCTATGTATTCAATGCTAATTATGCCTTCTCTTGTGTGAACTATGGCAAAAAAAAAAACCAACAGTTAAACTGACAGTTTCTGTCACTTTAAACAAAGTAATTGTTGCAATAGGTGATTGAGCAAGATAATTCGAAGGATTATTATTATTTTTATTATAAATTCGTCACAAACAATCCTGTTAATTCAGCAATTTTATTTTAAATTTTAGAGGAGTATCATAATATGTTTAAACATATATCACAAATAAACATGTTGTCTGATTGGGGTGAAAAAGAAATCTTAAAACTTGCATTTAAAATTAATTTATGATGAAACTCTTTTCGAGGAACTAATATCGTTAAAATGTCTTTTGGGTAAGAATATCATGGCAAAGGATGTAATAAATTTTATTTACAATACTAATTTAATTGACACATTTCAAAATACCGCAATCTCACTATGAATATATTTATCACTTCCAGTTACAGTCGCTTCTGCAGAAAGAAGTCTTTCCAAATTAAAAATTATAAAAAATTATTTACGATCATCAATGAGCCAAAATTGGTAAAGTAGACATAAGTAATATAATTGAAAAGTTTGCTAATGCAAAAGCTCGAAAAGAGTTTCACTATAAATAATATAATGGCATGTTTAATTTCTAGTGTTTCCTTAAAAAAAAAAAATCTAACTAAACCAGCTTATTCCAAGCAATACCAGCCATAATTATCAAATAATTAAATTTGTTGTTGTAATTTTAAGCTTAAATATATTTTCTGTGAATATATTTTCCTGACATATTAGCAAACTTTTAGTACTCTTTTAAGGATATTAATTTTTTAAAAGAATTTTAGACATTATAATGTGACTTTTGCGGTTTTCTTTGTGCAAACTGTTTTATAATTTTAGAAAGATCTAATTCAACAATTGACTTACAACCTTTTTCTTTTTTTTCAATGCATTGTCATGCCTTTGAAAACATTTCGAACAGTGCACAAATTTTAAAATTCTGTAGTAGAAAAGTTTTTTTCTTTTTCCAAATATTTTACATTCAAAACAAAACTCAGAATTTAATTTAATAAAATACATAAGCAGGGGTTGCGCTGGCTCTTTTTAGCATTTTGCCAAATTAGATTTTTCCGAACATCATTAGGAAAAGCAATTGTCAATATTTTTGCCAAAACGTATTTTCTTTTGCCAAACTAATTTTATTTTCTCAATTTGCGACGTTGGCGATCGACAGCGAGACTCCTGCATAAGCCATGGTCTTCTTACTTTTTTTGTTCCATTTTCCCATATTGTAGCGATAAGCGATACTACACATTCCATTTGAGTTGTCAATGTGAAAGTTAAATTAATCAGCCCTTTGAAATGTTTGACTTTTTATTAAAAAATCCACTGTTCTTGAAATTAAATTAATAACCATCTGCCAGGATCTTCTACGCTGAAATCGGTCACTTGAATTCCAAACCTATCTTATGTAAACAAAAACAAAAAGTTTAAGTAAGGTTAAACAAAAGAAGCTTCAGTAATCGATGCTTTCAAATAATATGGTAAAATTTTGAAATTAGTTAATAATTTCAAGTTAATAATAATAACTTTAGTTACTATTAATTAATTAGTTAATAATAATATAGTTTTTAAAGTGCACTGTTCGTTTATAAATAAAGAAATATAATACAATGAAAACTACAAAGGACAAGCTTTAACATAGTTAATAACTTGTCGTTTGTAGTTTTCCTTGTATTATATTGCTTTATTTATAAACAAACAGTGCACATATAAAATTAATAGATTTAAGGATTTCTCATTACTTTTGAATCAATGTCCTGGTGTCTCTGTGTAAATTCGGAAACGTTATACCAAAGTGAGCTTTCTACTAGTTGAAATGCGCATTCACTCTTTAAATATTATGGCAGTGTTCTATAATTATTGTTGAAAAAAATACACTTTATTCTCCCCTCCCCCTTCTTTTTGTATGTAAAGAACAGGCGATCTCTTGAAGGATACTCTCCAAGTTCTCGCTTGAACTAATGAATTCCATATCACTACAGCTCTGCAAAAGACCAATCTAGATGGAAGCAAATCTGATCTCCGTACCCATGGTAACTGTCAGCTACCTACCAGAGTGTTTTTGGTTCCACTGCCTTTACAAGCACGCATACCACATGCACTGGGTGAGTTTTCAGCAGTGCCGGGTACCCATATTGCAACCCTACGGTCCATAGCAATGCCGCATATTCTCTACTGAATACAAATATAGTATGGTAAAATCATAATTTTGTTTCAAAAACAATATTTATAGGGGCGCCACCTCCCGAGTCTCAGTTTAATTATGATATTTGCCAGCTGAATAAGTACATGGAATTGTAAAATGATACTTTTGTTTCGAAAACTGAAATTTTTTTATGTAGGGATGCTAAATCGGTGTTTGCACAAAGGTGCCTGACACATCCGCGACGGCCCTGTATATGAAGTACCCAACAACTTTGGCTTATGGAATGTTACAACATGTATCTATACAGAGCCTTTATTATCCAAATTAGTAACTGGAATAGATTACTTTTCAAAAATAAAATGCTATTTCTTATTATGGTTAAAAGTGCTTTACTTTTGTAAAGTAATACCAAACAGAAATAAGAATAAAATAGTACATATGAAGCTTATTGTTAGCAAACTGCCTGGGGATTTCACTCATTCTTTATTATGAAGTACCTAACGAACAAAAGGTTAAATAAAAATTTCAAATGCATATTCATAAGTATTACCACAAAATAGATAGTTGAATCATCGATTTGAAAGCAACAAAAACAAATACCTTACGTTTGTATCTGCAAGTGTCTGAACCATTGATTAAAGCAAACTTATAATACGTAAAATTCGTTAAAAAATGTGGCTTTTGAACTTGTAAACAAGCATCAGGCGGATCTGTTAAGACAATGAAACCCTAAAAAGAAAAAAAAAAATTATATATATATATACACACACACACCAGTAATACAGTATTATGTAAATTTTAGAAAAGGGAATTTTTTTATTAATAACACTACAAATATGTGTATTTATAATTCAATCTAATATTAATTTACAGCATGTTTAAATGAAAGAAAAGATATGAAGAATTAAAATAAATAAAAAGATGAAGATTTTTAAACAAAAAGCTATCTTGAGATTTTATCAGAAAAGCCTGTTTGGATCTATGTTATGTTTTAATGTTTTCTATACTATAACAAATATATTATAATAATTTTCTATATTTTAATATGAAGTAAAAAGACAATGTTGCTATTGACCTTTCGCAAACTGGGTTAATTGAAAAATTTTATATGTTAGGAGAGAGCTGGGAGGGTTAGGATATTTTTAACAAAAATATTTCTTATAAAATATTTTCTACTTGTACGATTTTGAAAGTTTCAAAGTAACAAATTATCATTCCTTTCTTACATGAGGGTAAGATGGGATGTTTTTAAAAATTGATATTTATGCAAAATTTTCATAAATATTCTGAAAAAATGGCAGACACAGTATATAATTCATGTTCTGAAAGTTTATTGCATAGAATAACATATAATTATCTAACAGATTTTCCAAATCAAATGAAAAATATGCTTGTGCAGGACTAGTTCTGCCAACCATCTTTGGTGGATGTAGATTTGTGGTAATATCTTCTTTATTTATCATGGAACAGTCAGTTTCTTGTGGGAAGATAAAATTTAATTTTTTCTCTCATCATTTTTCCTCCCTACGTTTCCATTCCTTTTCTTTACACAACATACTAATAAAATGTACGGACAACTGCAGTCATTTTTTTTTTCTTTTCAGAAATCTGTTCAGAATGCTTAGAAATACATAAAAACAAAAAAATATGGCATTCCGATCTCTATTAATTGTTTTATTTACAATTAAAAAATGCATAGTTTTGGTTTTGCGCAAAAATGGAAGTCACATGATAATTGTGCCAATGACATCAGAAGCCCGTTCTGCAGGCTGAGGATTTCAGCTTAACACTGTCGGTGGATGTGACCGTTGAAACAGCTGCTCTTTAAATACATATTTTACTTTCATCATTTATTTTGAAATACACTTCACTAAAGATGTTTTACAAATATTGTATTGTACTTAAGTGTAGTAAGTGTAGCATTTTAATGGCTGAAAAGGTATTTACTAAGGTTTCAAATAAAGCGCTGAAAGAAACCATTGGTATCTATTGATGAAAAGAGATCATATGCTTCATCTAAATCATCTCCTTACATTAGTGAAGATCACTTTCATGAAAGTTCTTTATATTATGTATATTTTAAAAGAGTATTTAAAAGATTTTCAGAGGTAAATAAGGAGAATATATAGGCTGTTCGCCTGAACAATCTCTGTGAATGTTTCTTGGTACTACATTAAGTGAATTAAAAACATCTGCGGTGGAAAAAGCTTATTGAGGGTAATTAAACTATATACTTTTAAGACTAATAAATGTGAAAAAATAGTTTATAGCCTATATAGACTAAATTCAGGTCTGTTTTATGGTCCATTTACAAAATTACAATAGATTAAAATGTACCCTTCACAAAATATAATCGATTAAAACGGCCCCTTCATAAAAATATTATCAATTAAAACAACATTTCATTGTCATTTTACCTTGTACTTCGTTTTGTAAATTATTTTAAGAAAAAAATCGACATTCACAAACACTGTTATGGTACACAAAAATAGATACTAAAATTCACAAAAATAAAGTTTGCATAAAAATGGGACCCGGGAAACAGTAAAATTTTAAAATGAAGGAATTTTGACCAAGATACCTGACCTACAGGTGGCAACACTAGCATAAAGGTGGGAAAAGCTTTTAAATTTGAATGCTTTTAAAGTTTTCGTACTGTTAAAAAAAAAAAAAAAAAAAAAAAAAAAGAAGTTTAACTTCTTAAAATGTAAGTATATTACAAATGTACTTGTTACAAATAGTTCTTACATTCTACCACTATAAATCATTGTGTTTTATAAATAATAAATTCTGTATCGGAATCTGCATTCTCTGGTCTGTCTTCAAAACAATTTCCTATAATTTCTTTAGTGCATGTGCGCATCAACATGACACATGCGCAGATCGATCCGGGATGGGGCGAGACAGTGAGGAAGAGATCAGTGCAAGCAAGAAACGGCGAAGGCTGAAGAAGGTGGTGGTATGCTACCGAAGGATTTTATTGTGTAGTTTTTAACCTTTTAAAGAGAAAACCTATTTGCTTCACTTCAGCATTTTAATAAGTCTTTTTGCATTATGCGAAAATTGTGACATTGTAAAGAATCAATATTATTTTTTTTAGAGTGATACCAGTTATATTATTTTTAAACTAAATTCTTTGGTTGTTAAACTTTCTGTACTTGAAAAGAATAAGATCAATGTAAACCTGTTGAAAAAAACTTTGAAAGTGTCAATTTATGAGCAAATTCTTAAAAAGTCCAACAAATGAAATACAATTCTGAGGCCCAAAACAGGATAAAAGAGACAGAGATTTGGCATACTTGAAAGCCAAATTAAACTGGAATAATAATCAAAGAAAATATAACTGGAAATGCTTGCAAAAATATATTAATCCTACATTTAAAATTTTAGTGATATATGTGCAATTGAATTTTCGGTTGATTCCTACTTTAGGACCCCCACTCTCGCCAACGCGACGATAAATATTGATATACAGTTGCCATTACGATTTTTTGTACTTATATTGCAGCCATACGGCAAAGGGTTTATTCGTAAATTTCTCTCAGTAATCAACCGGTATTCCAGTTGATTTTGAACATGATCACTCATGAGTTTTTACGAGGGTAAGTTGAAAAATAAGTTTCCCCTGTCGACTGTGGTCAGAGTTGTGTATGAAAGTCAAAAAATAGAATGAGACATTAAAGATATGACATACCTTTATTTTTGCACATAGGTACCAAGTACATTGAGACATTTGTCATATCGCTTAATAAGCTTCAAAAAGCCCTCCAGGAAAAAATCAGGGCTTTGCATATGGAAGAAGCGTTGAACGGCTTGTTCCATATGCAAAGCCATGAATTTTTCTTGGAGGACTTTTTGAAGCTTATCAAGTGATATGACAAATGTCTCAACGTACTCGTACGAGAATAATAAAATAAAGGTATGTCATATCTTTAATGTCTCATTCTATTTTTTTACTTTCATACACAACGCTGACCACAGTCGACAGGGAAAACTTATTTTTCAACTTACCCTCGTATCTTTAATAAGGCCGTTGCCTATGAAATGCTCATAATATAAAGTATTACGTAGGCAACGATAAGGTTTAGTATCCTTTTACTCATTTTCGATCTTTGTTTGGAAAATTTCTATTGACATTTACCCCGTAAAGTATAATTTCGCAAACACTGGATTCTAAATTCCTGTTTTATTTTCATATTGGTACGTATTAATAGGAGCAGACGATTTCAACTCATTTATATTAGCATCGTCAAGCACAAATAAATCTTATACGGGAAATTTGGTTGCTAGGGTAACTTTAAATATTAAAGTATACATATGTATTTTTTTATGCATTAATGATATAATTTAATATCACGGACGCAAAAATTTCTGGCATCTGAAAATTGGTTGCTAGGACAATTTTAAATGTTAATATTTTAACTTATAAGAATTGAGTTCTTTTCGAATTTACTAGTTGATAACTATTTCTAAACAGCGGATTCGGTGAATTTATCTATTCTGTTTCTTAATTTGGTGAGGTGTTTTAAATTTGCCTTGCAAATTTTTAAAAATCATTGCAGAATTAGATCTTTTGTTAATTATTTTAACATTCGGATTCCATTTCCTAAAATTGTTGCAATTCAACATACTTCATTGGTTAAAATAAAGTAAAAATTCACGAATCCGCTTTTAATAAAGGAAATACATATAAATTTAAAGAATCTGCTCATAAATTCTTGTCAAATGAAGTCATTTGGAACATGTAAGTACATCATTACATCTATTTTACTTGCCAACTAATGAATTTTTAATAATTGTCATCAAATTCCGTATTTGGTGCGTTTAATGCTGAATTGTTCACATTAATTTCATCCAGTTTCTCTGGAAGCGTTAAAACTTGTGCGCATGCGCGATCACGGACTATTGACAGGAAGGTTCGCCAAAACGTGGCGATTTTTTACGTTGGAGAGAGTGGGGGTCCTAAAGTAGGAATCAACCGAATTTTCAATTAATTAACCAATAATTTAAATTACATTCACTTCAACATTAAGTAATCATAATTAGACACCGTTTTTTTTTTTTTTTTAAATAGAACTTAAAAAGTACTTAGTAAACTAAAATGCTAACCTAAATTTTAAATAGTAATTTCATAGAAAATTAGAAAAATTTTGTTCATCAAATTGCTAAGAGAGAGAGAGAAAGGGTTTTCACAAAACTTTGACTACATGTTTATTTTCAAAAGAGCTAAATAATAAACAATAAAACATTTCTAATAATTATGCAACATAAATGAAATTAAATTTCATAAGAACTTTACACATACCTCCATTGTCTGTATGTCTTCGTCGAGAGGTGCCTCTCTGTCTTTAAAACTATTTATTTTTCGTCCAAATGAATCAAACTGTAAGTTTAAGAGAACAGAAGTAAAGTATGCATCACAAATTACAATATTAACTAATGGCACTTGCACAGTTAGTAAGAAACATACAAAATAAAATTTTAATTACATAACTAAAATAGCAAAACACAACTTCCCTAATTCATCAACCTTTAAAATATAAAACTTTTCAGTCAAACAATAAATTTGCATTTTTTAAAATGTAAGTTCAACAATAATATGCAATAAAAGTATAATGTATGAAAAAAAAATCTTCTCTTTATGGAAGAGATAAGGTAAGCAAGCTAAATAATTTAATCAATACAAATAGATATCACACAAATATTATATTACGCATAAATTATAGCTATCTGAAATACTTTACAAAATTAAATAGGAGAACGTCTTACTATCTCGATTGATGCATTCACATTCCACCAGAAAATGATAAACAAACAAAACAAACGCACACCCTTTGATGTCACGGACATTTTCAAACTGAAAATAAATATAGTAATTAATTAATTAAAAGAAGAGTACAATTACGTAGTCAGGATTTTTAAAAACAAACTGAACTCATAAAATTTTACACTTCCTGCGACTTATTTTATCATGAGCAATAACTTACTTTCGTTATGATTCACTGTTCCTTAGAAATTCGAAACTAGATGTAAGCTGCATCATAGTACAACTAATAATCTTAATAAACAAAGCTATATTTCAACATCTGCTACATTTTTCGTCACATAATTTTGACAAAAACAATAACGATAATCTTCAACTATAATAAAAACTTTATTGGAAAGTACTAAATATTACACAGAATTGTTGCCATCCAAACAAGAATAACAAGTATCAGGTGATAACTTAACAACAATACTATAGATTATACAACATGTGACTATACGTCACACTACTTCCAAATCTGAAATGGTGAACAAATAAGGTGTGGATTGGATCCCTTACTGAAAGACATGGCTGTGTCTTTTCTTTCGTGTTTCTTACTTTGCATGTTTCTTCTTCATTCTTTGTTTCTTTTATTTAAATTATTTAACAGTTTTTAGCCTTGGCTTATATTAGTTGTTTTGCTTATTATTAATTTTTTCTCATGTATCATAAAAAGGCATGCAAATAAAGCATGGCGCACTCTTTATTTGTACTTATAATTTTTTTGCAATTTCACTCTGACTTTACCAATATTTCGGCACAGTTTTGAAGAATTGGATCTACTTTATAGCTCTTTTACTGCGAGAAATTAAATTGGGCCTATACTGACAGCCCAATTTATATATAGCTCTTAGACAGACCAGTTCCTCTCTCATTTCCCTATATTTATTTAGAATTAGGCAATATATTGGGGGAGACTTGTCCCTGCTTCCCCAAAGGTTCAGACGCGTTTCTTCCTGTCAAAGTATGTGCATGTGCATTGTTTTTATCAGGATGTAACGAAAGTTTTCCGCCAGATTTGCTTGAGTCAGCTCATGCGGTACAGAGCAAAGGTACAGAGCGATTGACCTTATATGTAAGGTGACCAGATTTTTGTAGCCAGAATCGGGGACATGTCCCCGATTCTGACAACAAAACTGGGGACATTTATAATTAATGCAGTAATTAACAGTAATATAATTGAAAAACAATGCAATAATTAAAAATTGTCCCCAGTTCCATTTTTACTTTCTGGGGACAATTTGAAAAACGTCCTGAAAATGGGGACGTTTGGTCACCTTACTTATATGTCAAGTTTATGCGACGCCTAGCGCGACTAATGGACATGGCACTAAAGTGTAACTCTTTTAGCTAGCTCTCAAGTGGATGAATATTTTATCTTCCACAAATTATCGCAGGCAAGCATCAGTAGGCCGGCCAGAGCGCTCTGCATGCTTCTTTAATGTCCCAGTCCTCGTTTATGAACTTTGGTACCAAATCTTCACAGTGTCGTATGATACAACAGTAGTACCTTAAGCTGTACACATGATTCGGTGTCATTCTGTAGCTTACTTTTTGCAACAGAACTGAGAGTAAATGATGATTCAATCTGGTAGTGTGATAGTTCCATTTCAGACACCTTCTACTTAATCATAACGATATTGTTTTACAGATTTCACAACACAGTGCTCTAAAGCAAGCCTTTTTCTTGCAAGTAACAAAAATCGTTTAGCAAAATATTGGCAAAGACACCAACGCGAACCAGTGGCGGCTTTTCAGGTGAAGTAGGTGAAGTGCCTCTTCACCAAGTATTGTAAGTAACAAAAAATTGTGTAACGTAAGCAAGCCATAATCCTTTTTCAAATTTAGTCTGTAAGAATACACTTAAATTTCTGATGAAAGCCCAATTGCCATAAGACTATGTGCTAAATCATGCTCTTACTATCAGTGAAGCCAAACTCTCTTCCCTCTCCTCCCCTTGAATAGAAACCCCGCATAGAAACCGCGCGGTCAAAGAAAGCTTCAAAGACTTGTGTCACGATTGGTCCATTGTTAGAGTCACGTGGTACGCGGGTTCTGACGGGGTGAGTTGTGAAGTGCTAAGGAAAAATTATCTCTTCTACTGCACTTATTGGGGGGGTTGCCATGGTAACCCCAAACGCTTCATTCAGTTTTACAGCTTCACTTTCTATCAGGTGAAGAGATCCCTCAGAAAACGGTCTGTCTCTTCAAGTGAGAGAAAACCCAGCGTAGTGCATACGAGACGCTGGGCAGGCCGGATTAAAGTGCTCTCTGGCGATTTGTGTAGGAAAATGAAACCACGTGATTTGTTTGAGATTTTGGCACATGAGATTTTTACTGCTGTCTTTTGAAAATTTTAGAGTTTCTTCTTGTGTTAATTTTAATGATAATAATAGTTAGTTTCTTTTCTGTTTATTCACCTTCATTATGTTTCCTGTAAATGATATTGTCTGTAATGTATTACAAACACCGTTTGGTCGGTGGAATGATGACGATAAAAGAGATGTTCTTTCTCGTGGTCGACATAGAGCCTGATTAGCGAAAAGGCTCGAGAAGCTTAACCTTCCCGTCATAATTTGAAGGGGGCTCAAAAATGACTACAAAACGGATAAAAATTCAAAATTTTGTTTTTAAATGATCTTCTAAGTTATTGTAAAGATTTTTAATGAAGAGAAGTGGAAAGCTATTTTTAAGGTATTTTAGAAGTCTTGATACTCCATGCAGCAACATTTCTAAATTAGTTCAGTATGCGATGTCTATACTTGGGATATTTATTCCAGTTGAGACAGAATTTTCTATTATCAGGAACATTTGGTCGGTAGAAAGGGGTAAACTTTCAATATGTAATGTTAAAAATCGTCTAAAGGTCAAAATTAATTCTGAACTTCCATGTTGTGATTTTTATGATGTCACCAAAACGAACAAAGAATTCCCGAAAAAAGCCCCATGTCTCATGAAAAATATATGACTAAATAAATAAAGTTTATTGTTTCAGTAGTAAGGAAAAGTTTTTAGTTTACTTTTTACAGTAATTTTAAAAATACTGTAAAATCTCATTACAATTAAGTAAAGTATTGCGAAGATAATGAATAATATATTTTTATCTAAGGTAAATTTCAAATTAATTAAAAAATTTTTTTTTCAAATAAAATCATTAGAACTAATTAAATCAATTAAATATCCCTTTAACAAAGAAAATCATTAAAAACTTTACTTAATCCAAACAAAAAGGGGATAGGAGGCCCGAAATGAGACTGAGCTTCCCCTCACTTCAAAGGTTAATCGGGCCCTGGGTCGACCAGTGGAGGCATTAGGAATTAATGCATCGCTGAAAGATTAAAAATTTCTTTCCGCAGAAAGGCCTGTGCCACCGCCTAATTACCATGCTCAATGGACATGGGCACCGGCACCATAGGGCAAGGGGGGCTATGGCCCCCTCTGGATTTTTGTATGCAGTGTTTTCCCTTGCTTTTTTGCTCTTTTCAACATGGTAACTATACGTTAAAGTAGTCTTTGCCCCCCTTGAGTAGTCTTTGCCCCCCTGGAGTAGCCTTTGCCCCCCCTGGGAAATATTCTGCTGACGCCCATGTTAATGGCTGCATCAGGTGTTTTTCATAATATTTTGGTATCAAGCTCTTCACCTGTTTTTTTTATCACGAGCCGCCACTGACGCGAACTGTTTGTGCAGACAATACTTGCAGTGCCAAACTTTGGCCGTTGCTATCCGGACCGACCGGTGCGGATAGCTTACAGGCTATTCGGCCCGTTCTGTAGTGCTGCCATCTATATTTAAATGTCTGTACTAATAATTCACCAATAATTTATTTAAAATTGTATGTTTATTTAGACCAAAGAAAACGAATTTCGTCCGCAATTTCTATTTTTAAAATTTATATTAAAACTGACTGAAAACTGACGCCAACACCGTAGGTAAAGTGGTATAAGTCATCATTTTCAAAATTAATTTTCTCGCTAACTATTTCACTTAGAGACACGGGATTTGTTTCATTAATTTTCTTAGACAAAGAGCAACATTCTTCTAAATATAAAGGGTAAGAAAGAGGGACCGTATAAAAACTAAATTTCGTATTTTAAATGTACACCACCCCTAGTAAAAAAATGCCATATCTGAAAGCTAGTCTTAATTTGACGAACTTTTCTAATTGGAAGTATGTTTCGATCACTTACGGTTTAAAAAATAATTGCCTTAACATCTATTTTGAATCACCCGGTAACGGTATACTTATAAATCCTTTATTTTTAAGAATTATTATTTAAAACCAAAGAGTTAAATGATAAATTACCATGAATCAGAGTAAACTCTTGCACTTATAAAAAGAAAACCAGTAATAATAATCCATAACTGATTACGAATCAGACTAAAGGTGGTAATATACTACAGAGAACGTGCATGTTAAATCTGTAGAGTCTTATATTCTTTTTTTAGGATTGCCTGTTAGGTGAGAGATGGTATTTAAAATTTTCGAAAATGTTATAATTTGTTACCGAATGACTAGGACTTTGTCCTAAGAATACACACAAATTGAACAATCAGTTAATTAAATTAATAATTCAGTAATTAAATTATTTCTTTATTTTATTATTTTCAAGAGAATATATCATATTACCTTTAAGATTTTAGTTAATATGAGGCACATGGCTTCTGAATATTTTGATATTAGTTTGAATGTTTTAATATCATTTATATATAATTCATCACTATTTAGAAGTTCGACAAAACTAGGAAATAAAAATGATTTAAATATTTTAGAGAAAAAAAATGAAATTATTATGATTTTAAGTTTCATTAAAATTTAAATAAATCGTTTGAAGTCAATTCAGTTTCTATTCAGCTTTTAAAAATTTTCATTTATATAATTTTGAATATTTTGTTTAAAAAAATCTCAATAAAAGGATGTATCTTTCTAGATAGAATAGCTGATATAAAAAATGTGATAAAATATTTATTATCACATAGCTTTTAAATGTTTTTACTGGGTATAATATTCTTAAATGTAAAATGTTTGTACAGTACATGTATTTTGTGAGTTGAACAGGAATCAACCTCAAAGAAATTGCTTGACCGTACACTATTTCCGACGGTCATAGTATCTTTTGTTGGAGGAATCTTTCCTTTTTTCCAGGAAAAAGAAGGGAAGATTTCCCTCCCCTCCTTTCCTCCCTTTTATGACCTTCATGATCTTGACATGTGGCTTGGTTTTAAATTTTTGTGATTAATATGATAATAGATTAAAATTGAATGCTCTGAAATTACAAAAGCACCTCCTTTACTCAAAAACAAAAGAATTTGGGGGCAAGCCAATATTTGATTAAATATATTATCATATTTACTGAACAACGAAATAAGTTCATGTACAATATTTAAGTAAAAATTATTGGTTTAAAGGGGGGGGGGGTGAAGGGAGGATTAGTTTTTTTTTTCTGGTTGGCGTTTTTTCCGTTAGAGTTTTTCCTACATTCTTTATGTTTTTAATGTGAAGCTGGAAAAAGCGCCTTCACCCCACTCTTCTACAAATTTGATTTGAAACCAGGATTTAAGTGAAAATACTAATGTTTCTACTGGGGGGGGGGGGCTTTCAGAGTATGAAACATTTTACTGCAAAACGGATACAAAAAAATTCAAATCCTTAAAAAAATTTCACTTCACCAAAACCTAGGGGGCAATGGGGCTACTGTGCATACTGTGCACTATCAGACAACTGTCCTTGGAAAATTACCTGAATGTCAATTTTCAATGGAGATAAATACAAAATACATGAAAGTACTTCTGTTTGCGCCCTTTCGTGTGCCCACTCCTGCCTTACATTTTTTTATTTCACGCCCCCCCCCCCTGCTCATCTAAAAAAATAACCCCTTCAATATTGTGCGTTTTTTCCCGACTTCCTATGGTTACATATTTACATTTTAATAAAATTTAAACTTTCAATTCATTAGTACTCATTTAATGTTGATTTACTGTCATATGGAAGATAAGAGATGGTACTCAAAAGTGTAGGGTACTATTTCGAAACGACTTGCATTTTATTTTATTGTATTGCAGTATGATCAGCGACCCTTGTTCTTGTTTAGTAAAACAATATAGTTAATTTGATATATTGGTAATTGTATAGTACCTTTTTTTTCTGAAGAAGTATATGTGCTTGGAAAAATGGAGGAGGATACCTTAGTCCGTTCTTATAATGGCTGAACTCTACTAGTACATAACCGATAACATTTATGCAAAACAGATCATACGGTACTTTTATGAATATTTCGCAGTGCCATATTCTCTTTGGTCATTTGATAGTAAAATGAATGGATACATTGTATTGCATTGTGTATTTAAGGCAAACACTACACTTGGGATAATCTGTCTAAGGGATGTCTCAGGCGGCAAACTTTCTAAGGGGTTCAAACGCTTATTCACGTGACATCTAGAGAAAACCGACCAAAGCTCCAGATCGACAGCCGCACGGTAGGTCAGAATCCTAAAATGACTGGTGACAATACTGATGATACTGAATTCTGAGAACCAATTTTCGATGTTTTAAATGTATGAATAGAACCAATGAAATGCTAATTACTTAAATATAAGTGCTGCAAAATATATAAAATAACGTCATTGTTTATTTAGTATTTTGCTTAATATTCTTTAAATATGACAATTTATCTATAAGAATACTTACTCATTTTACCATTTCAGCACGCCATAGGACAAAGTGCTCATAAAACTTAAAAAAGAAAAATGTTATGAGAATGTGTTGTATTAGGGGAAACATTTTTAAAATTTACTTAAATGTGTGCAACTGTACTTGTAACTAGCGCAATGCAAAGTGAAAATTTAAAATCTTAAATGTACTATGCTTATAACTATTTAAAATTAAAAATCATTCATTTTATGACCTGAGAGTTTTTACTTTCCGAACATGTACCATATAAGGAAAGTATTGTAATCATGAAAAAATCTGGAGTGACTCCACTCAATTTTCCAAACACTTATGATTAAGATCATTACCAAGCATTTAAATAAATTTTAATTGATGAATAATTCAAACATACATACCAAATGGAAGCTCAATCGAATGCACCGTTTAAACGCTAAGCGCGCTTTCAAGAATTTCTCCCCATAGGCCATAATGTAAAAGAAATCTTTGTCGTAGCCCTGTAGAAAAACTAAGTCCTATACACACCAAAATCAATACCGGTCTTACGATAGTGGTTTATAACATGTATCCCAATTTGAGCTCAATCGAATGTACCATTTAAACGCTAGCGCACTTTCAAGAATTTCCTCCCATAATGTAAAAGAAATCTTTGTCGTAGTCCTGTAGAAAAACTAAAAGTCCTATACACGCCAAAATCAATACCGGTCTTGCGACGGTGGTTTATAACATATACACCGAATTTGAGCTCAATCGAATACCCCGTTCAGGAGCTATCGTGTTCACTCACATACACACAAACAGGGCGCCGGCAGCAAAGGGTAAGGGGGGTAAATGCCCCCCCCTGGATTTTTGTATGCAGTGTTTTCCCCTGCTTTTTGCTCTTTCCAACATGGTAACCATACGTTGAAGTAGTCTTTACCCCCCCCCCTTGAGTAGTCTTTGCTTCCCCCTGGAGTAGTCTTTGCCCCCCCTGGGAAATATTCTGCCGGCGCCCACACACACACACATCTCGTAAAAATAGCATAAATGAATTCAGAAGACCTCAAAACGTGTAAATACACCAAAATCTCGAATTCGATTTTTTTCATGATTACAATACTTCCTCCTTACATGGTACACCCTCCAAAAAAGGTATTCGAGCAAGAGAGAAATTTCCTATATTAGATTTACGAATAATAATTGAGTTTTTGAAAAATGCACAACTTTACAGAAATACGAAATGTCGCATTTATACATAGCCTAATTCATATTCTATGATAAATAATTTTTAATATACGAAACCAACGTAGGAAATTTCTCTCTTGCTCGAATACTTTTTTTGGAGGGGTACATGTTCGGAAAGTAAAAATTCGACTTCGAGATTTTGGTGACACGTTTTGAGGTCTTCTGAATTCATTTATGCTATTTTTACGAGGTGTATGTATGTATGTATGTGTGTGTGTATGTGAGTGAACACGATAGCTCCTAAACGGGGCATTGGATTGAGCTCTAATTGGGTATATATGTTGCAAACCACCGTCGCAAGACCGGTATTGAGTTTGGTACGCATAGGACTTACAGTTTTTCTACAGGGCTACGACGAAGATTTCTTTTACATTATGGCCTATGGAGGGAAATTCTTGAAAGTGCGCTAGCGTTTAAACGGCGCATTCCATTGAGCTTCAATTTGGTATATATGTTTGAATTATTCATCGATTAAAATTTATAAAAATGCTTGGTAATGATCTTAATCGTAAGTGTTTGGAAAGTCGAGTGGAGTCACTCCAGATTTTTACTTTCCGAACATGTACCATGTAAGGAAAGTATTGTAATCATGAAAAAATTCGAATTCGAGATTTTGGTGTATTTACACGTTTTGAGGTCTTCTGAATTCATTTATGCTATTTTTACGAGATGTATGTATGTATGTGTGTGTGTGTGTATGTGTGTATGTGAGTGAACACGATAGCTCCTGAACGGGGCATGCGATTGAGCTCAAATTGGGTATATATGTTATAAACCACCGTCGCAAGACCGGTATTGATTTTGGTGTGTATAGGACTTATAGTTTTTCTACAGGGCTACGACAAAGATTTCTTTTACATTATGGCCTATGGGGGAAAATTCTGGAAAGTGCGCTAGCGTTTAAACAGTGCATTCGATTGAGCTCAAATTAGGTATAGATGTCATAAACCACCATCGTAAGACCAGTATTGATTTTGATGTGTATAGGACTTATAGTTTTTCTACAGGGCTAAAACAAAGATTTCTTTTACATTCTGGCCTATGGGGAGAAATTCCTGAAAGTGCGCTAGCGTTTAAACGGTACATTCGATTGAGCTCAAATTGGGTATATATGTTATAAACCACCGTCGCAAGACCTGCATTGATTTTGGTGTGTATAGGACTTATAGTGTTTCTACAGGGCTACGACAAAAATTTCTTTTACATTATGGCCCATGGGGAAAATTCTGGAAAATGCGCTAGCGTTTAAACGGTACATTCGATTGAGCTCAAATTGGGTATATATATTATAAACCACCGTCGCAAGACCTGTATTGATTTTGGTGTGTATAGGACTAATTGTTTTTCTACAGGGCTACGACAAAGATTTCTTTTACATTACGGCCTATGGGACGAAATTCTTGAAATTGCGCTAGCGTTTAAACGGTGCATTCGATTGAGCTTCAATTTGGTATATATATTTGAATTATTCATCGATTAAAATTTATTTAAATGCTTGGTAATGATCTTAATCGTAAGTGTTCGAAAAGTCGAGTGGAGTCACTCCAGATTTTTCTATATTGTTAAACTTGACACTAGTTTGTTCAATTAAATAAGTGCAAAAATATTATCTGCTTAGCACACAAAAGATCACTGTGAAAATTATATTTGAGCTATGTTACAGCACTCCAAAAACATTTATACATGGACATGGTTACAAAAAATTAAATGAAATACCTATTAATAAATAAACTAATTTATATTGCCTTCATTTTAGAATTTCTCTTTCCAGTGTTTCGCGTAAAGAAGGGGGGGGGAAATAATAAATAAAATAAAAGAATTATTCTTCGAAAAGCTAAACCTGTTTAATTGCATGATTGGTTTAAAAAGTTGAATATATGGAACAGAATATAATATTTCTGTGTTTTTTATTGACTTTATTATATTTATGTTACTTTCGTGCAGGGCTTTATATTATCGAATGGGCAAATAGGGACTTTGCCCAGGGCCCCAATTTCAAATGTTGTTCTGAAATATTCTTTTTTATATCAAAATTTTATGTAAAGTAAAGCAAATTTCATAGATGGGGCTCCCAAATCCATCAATGCCCCAGGCCCCTGATGCTCATAATCGGGCCCTGCTTTCGTGAGATACTACATCTTTAGAATTGTATTTGTTTGCCTCATTAAATTTATTTTAAGAAAACGAACACGACGTGAGGAGCCCTCATCCCTTATGTAAAAGTTAATTAAATTTTATTTAACCAAAGCTTTATATATATTGCAAACTTGAAGTATGTTTAAAGAAATAATAGTTTACATAAAAATATATGTAAAATTCATTAAAAAAATAATAAGCAAAGTTAACAATCGAGGATTATTTCCGATGAATTTAATGATCGTTAAAATTGGAATTGTATAAAAATTTGCAAAATTGTTTGTTTCATTTGATAATTTTACATACGTATAAAATAACGTCATGAATACATTAAATATGTATAAAAGAATTTTCATGCAATTCTATTTCCAGTCGTCAAACCTTTCGGAAACTTACGATTGCCTTTATTGTAAAGCTTACACTGAATTTCATTAACGGGAATTTAAATTTTTGTAGTTTTATACCTGATATTAAAAGCTTACTCATTTCAGACCAAAGCTTAAATATAAATTTTAAAAATAGAAATTGCGGACGAAATTCGTTTTCTTTGGTCTAAGTAAACATACAATTTTAAATAAATTATTGGTGAATTATTAGTACGAACATTTAAATATAGATGGCAGCACTACAGAACGGGCCGAATAGCCTGTAAGCTATCCGCACCGGCCGGTCCGAATAGCCACTCTGGAAAAACTTTCGTTACAACCTAATAGTTATTTCTTTTTGCATTAGGTACATCAGAGCCTATCACACCGGGCGATGTTAGAAAAATCAATGATTTTTAAATTTCAACGTGTTAAACAGAGCTGAAACTTTCATATGATCGAAATCGGAGCTACCTTTTCATAAAACGTTTTAAATATGACTAATTAAAAAAGATAATGAAACTTGGAAAAATACTGGAAATACAGTAATGTTCAGTCTTCCCAAATATTTTCTCCTCTTAATTTTACCTAAATTACATAAAATGTAATTTGTAATACAACACAGACAAAGTTTTGGGAAATGCCCCAGTTTTTCGCTTTGCTCCTCCTCCCAGGGATAAGGGGGTAGAACTAGGGGGGGGGGACGTTTCAAGTCTTGGCTCCGATTTCGATCATATGAAAGTTTCAGCTCTGTTTAACACGTTGAAATTTAAAAATCATTGATTTTTCTAACCCCACTGTGCAAAAGCCATTAGCGTTTCTTATAAGAGTACCTGAAACAAAGAAAGATTTAAAGTCTCGGTACTAGGTTTGATCAATTATTATAGGGAGTATGTACCGGAGTATGCTAGAATTGCCAAGCCGCTAACGGATCTGACAAGGAAAAATAGTCAGAACGACATTCCGTGGACGGACGAGGCAGAAGAGGCGTTTCAATAGCTGAAGGGGGAACTTTGTAGAGCTGTTGCCCTGTATCACACAAACAAACATCTTTAAATTATATAAGTAGATTGATAGTTTTATTATAACTCTGCATCGCTGAGAACTAAAACATCAGGTCGTCAAACCAAATAGCCGGACATTTGGGTAAAAAGGCCGGACAACCTACAATATTGAGGATTTTGTCTCAGTATTAATAGGTATGACCATTGGCGTAACAGAGGGGGGACTAGGGTGGGCTTAGCCCACCCTAGGACTACAATTAGCCCACCCTAGAAAAATGTGAACCTTTTTCCGATAAGTGGTAAGAATTAACTAGTTATGCCAAAAAATTCATTAATGTGAAAAGCTGGAAAAAACAATTGCAAAAGATCATATTGAAAAGGTCTAAGTAGCTGTTCCATTTCAAGCGATTTTTACTCCCCATACTGAGGCTGAGGGCCAGAGGTCAAGGAAACTCCCTTCTCGGGCCCATCTTTGTACTTTTTTTTTCTCTTGCTGATCGGGGGTGGGGACTTTCATTGGAATGACAGAAGAGAGCGGTGAAGTATGGTTTGCTTACTACATCACTTTGCTTAGAAGACTTTTGCTATGTGCGCATGCTTACTGTGAATATGCTTTTACCGGGACTAAGAATAGGAGTATTGTAAGCGTGGCCTGACTATCAAATGTTTGCACCCAGGACACTTTTCAAATTTTAGGCACCTGTATACATTGGCGATTTTACGGGGGGGGGTAATGGGGGTAATTACCCCTCCCAGGATTTTAAAAATGAAAGTAAAAAATAATTCTGCATGGGGAATTCACTGCGGTGAAATAAACAAATAACACTATCTACATGGCAAACATAGGAACTCTTCAAATATAACAATAATTTTGATCGATGGGGGGGGGGGCAAAGATGCAAGGTTATTATTTACATACTTCATTAATTATGTGATTAATTAAACATTTATTTCACAGTTGATGATTAATTATACATTTTATCTTCATATATAAAGGAAGATGTCCTGACTGACTGACTGACGATCATCGCTCAGCCAAATCTACTGGAGGTACACACATGAAATTTTAGGAGCTTGTAACTTTTGTGCCCGGCGTCCTTTAAGAAGCGATTTTTAAAAATTCGAACCCAGACGGGAATGGCGGCCCAAAACGCCCTTTTCACGTTTCCCTTCATAACTAAGTGTTAAAAAGAGATAGCCATACAATTCTTGCTTTAAAATGTAACAACACAAATACCTTAAAGTTGATTTTAGGGTTTTTTAGAATTCGCACTCCAACGGGCGTAGGGGCTGAAACGTTCTTTAACATTCTTTTCGCGTTTCCCTTTATATCTCAGAGGGGAAAAAAGAGACAACCGTAAAATTCTTGCTTTAAAATATAACTAACACAGATACCTAAAAGATGTTTTCAGGGTTTTTTAGAATTCTCACCCAAACGGGCGTAAGGGGCCGAAACGTTATTTTACATCTCCTTTCATATCTCAAGGGGAAAAAGAGATGGCCGTAAAATCCTTGTTTTAAAATGCAACTAACAGCAACACCTAAAAATTATTCTCAGGGTTTTTTAAAATTCGTATCCAAACGGGGGTAAGGGTCCAAAACATTCTTTTCACATTTCTCTTGATATATGAGAGGAAAAAAAAGAGATAGCTTTAAAATTATTGCTTAAAGGTATAGGAAATACAAATGCTTAAAATTCATTTTCTGGGTTCTTTAGAATGCGTATGAAAAGGGGGATAAGTGGCCAAAACGTTATTTTCGAATTTGCCATCATATCTCAAAGGGAAATAGAGATAGTCATAAAATTCTTCCTTTGGAATGCAGCGAACAAGGATGCCTAAAAATCAGTTTCAGGAGGGTGTTTTAGAACTCGCACCCAAGTGCGTGTAAAGCCGGATTCATACTGGCCGTACCGCACCGCTAAGACGCCGCAATGACATCACGTGGCGGAGCAACACGGCGCCCGCGCGGCGAGCGCCGAGGGTTTGCGCATTATCTGGCGAGAACAGATATTCCGCAGCGACCGCAAAGCTACAGCCAATTACAGAAGAGCTTTTACAGCTACAGCCAATTACAGAAGAGCATTGGTGTATTTACTTGCGGCACCGCAAGCTCGCCGCGCGGACAGCCAACGGTCCAAAACGGCGAAACAGTACGGCATGGTTGCGGTGCGGCGCGGCAGATATGAATCCACCTTAAGGGGCTAAAACGTTCTTTGAGGTTCTTTTCACATTTCCCTTCATATGTCAGAGGAAGAAGAGATAGCCTAAAATTCTTGCTTAAAACTGTTGTGAACAAACACAAATGCCTTAAAATTATTTTCAGGTTTTTTTATTATTCGCATCATAACGGGGATAAGGGAGTCAAAATGTTGTTTTCAAATTTTCCATCATATCTCAAAGGGAAAAAGAGATAGCCACAAAATTCTTGCTTTAAAATGTAGCTAACACGAATGCATAATAGTCATGTTCCCAGAGAGTTTTTTAGAGTTAGAGTTCAAACTGTTGTGAGGGGCTAAAACGTTATTTTCATGTTTGTCTTCATATATCGAAGGAAACTGAAGATAGCCATAAAAATCTTGCATTAAAATGTAACGAACACAAATTCATAAAAATCTTTTTCAATTTTTTAAAAAAATCGACCACTATAAAGGGTAAGTTGAGAAAAAAAGGTGTTTTTTACGTTATATTTAGCTCTTTGGTGCTGTTAATTTCAGGACAAAGATTTTTGTCACTTACCTCGTGAAAGGGCCGAATCAAGTTTAAAGGGTTGCCAGATTAAACAAGAAAATCCCAAGGCGTGCGCCTTTCCTTATTGTGCCATGTTTGACCATGTGCCATCATGAAATTGGATAACTGAAATAAGTCTCTGAAGCGATATCTTCATCTGTCGAGTTGGCCCCACCAGTGCAAAGCGCATAACCTACCTATAACCCAGCGCTGCGTGGGTGACGGAAGACGGAAGATAGCATGTGTTCAAAACCAGGTCGCGTCTGCCAACTTAAACGTTCGTAATTTTCCGTGGTTATCCTCGGAACTTAGCTGTAATACAGGTCACTCAGGACCCTTAGATACGAACACCCCCACGGAGGGCACCCCGCCTTCGGCCTAGAGACCCACGTTGCTACTCGGCTGGTATCCCACAAACACAACAAAACAAGCATCTTTTGTCGGAGGAAATTGCCTAACCTATTGTTTATTTACTGGGAATATTAGTGGTATATTCGAGTAAATAAGGTGGAAGTATAGTTTAGAATAAGCGTAGGCGGGATTAGGCGATTTAACATAAATTCAATTTTGAAGAACCAAGAGGACAAAATACGCGGGGAAATATGATGCAACATTCCAAACAGTATTAAAAAAAACTCAAGTATAGTTAATCTATGCTGAAGAATATTATAAAACAGTTTTTATAGGCGATAAAATATATACCAAAATTTGTTTGATAATTTATTTACTTATTTCCACTTTTGTTGTTGTTGTTGTTGTGACATGGATAGACCGACATAACCATGGAAAGAGGGCGGTGCCATTTGCCTCCGATGAGGTTTGACTTTCTAATTGGTGGTTCCTAAAAACCAACCACCACATCGGAAATCGGCACCCTCAGAGGTACGTTTAACAACTATGGAGTGACATTTGAGCACGACAAGATTTTACGTTGCACCAGCTCCCATTAGGTACACAGTTCCACAGCGGATGAGCCAAGAGAAAGATACCCTCCACAAGCAATGCGCCAAGCCGGATGCTGCTTCACTTGCCGTGTTCTTATCGGGAACGGAGTTTAGACCCCCCTCCCCTGGACCCTTGACCACTAGAAACAGGCTTTCGCAGAATTTTTGTGGTGGTTTCGATAGTAGGAATTAGTTTTTTCCAGAAAAAGTAATGTTGTGCAGGAATTGTAGGGACTATATTATGCACTTAACTGTATACGAGTTACTGCTATCATTTTAGACCCAAATTAAGTGTTAAAGAGTTGAAGGGTAAAATCCAACCTGAATAAAATTACTGATACTGTTGCCAGCGTGTCACCAACTCATTATTGAACATCTTCCGCAGTGGGAAATGCAGATCAGCTGTCTAGAATAGGTAATGATGCTGACAGAAAACCACCTTTTAGCATAGAAGGATAACATGAGTTTTTAAAGTCAGGTAAATATGCAGTTTCTGGAAGATTCGAACCAAACAAATGTGCGTTTCAATGGCGTAACATTATTGTGAGAACTAAAAGAGAATCCACGTACACATTGGCGGTTTTAAACGGGGGGGGGTGGTAATTGGGGGTATATTACCCCCTGTCCAGGATTTGGAAACTAAAGTAGAAAAAAAATTGCATGGCATGGGGAATTCACCTCAGGTTTGAAGAAATAAACCAAGTAATCGACTATCTACATGGCAATACATAGAATTAGAACATCTTCCAAATCTAACAATAATTTTATGATCGGAAGGGGGGGGGGGGGCAAGCCTCGCGAGTATAGAAAATTTTACCGTATTTACATACTTAATTAATTATGTGATTAATTTGTGTTAATTTTCGGTAATATACATACTTACTTAAATTATGTGATTAATTAAACTGATTATGTTCACATTTGAATGATTTAATCACGGGACGTATATCTAGAGGGGGGGAGGGTTTCATGGGGTTTTGAATCCCCCCCCCCCCCCTTATTCAAGCGCAAACATGCTAGGTTTTTCCCGCTGAACATCATTTTTGGCAGTTCGGTGCCCTCATTTTAAAGTATTAGAACAGAAAAAAAAAAAAAAAAACAAAAAAAAAAAAAAAAAAAAACAGTTTTGCGGTGTTAATTTTGAAAATTTTATTTCAATTAGAACAATTACATTAATTTAGAGTACACTCTAAATAATGTGGTAATTAAAAAAAATACAAGAAGCTTCGCGGGAAGCTGCATGTTTGCCCGACACCTAGAAGGTGCGTCCGATGCAATCGAAAACAATCTTTGTACAGATGCACTGGACGGCACGCAGTTGTTAGAGTTTTTATTGAAGGCTTATTTCATATTGCGTGTACGCCCGAAAGGAAAATACGGGTTTAATGGCTCTGACAAGAACCTTGTAAGTTCTTCCTCGTAACTATTTCGTGTGCATGGCGAAAGAGAAATTAAAAAAACCAGAAAAAGTCATCACCCATGGGTGATCCTCGATACTGATATCTGAAGTTGTCGGAAAACATCTTCGTGGAGGTATTCTCCATCCTTTTTTTTTTGGCTTCGGTCTTTCTCTCCTCTCAATCCAGAATAGTATGAATCTGGGATGGAAACATCTGAGTAGAGAAAGGTTTCTCTGTCCCACAGCAAATGAATAAATCTCGTTTCCACAATGACAAATGAAAAAAAAAAAAAAGGGGAAAAATTTTTTTTTTGCACCCCCTCCTATTTTTAAAAATGCAAACTAGGCAGCTTTCATTATGCCCATTTGCGTCATTTACCATTTTTCTTTTCTTCATCCATAATTATTAAAAAAATGTGCTAACTAATGGATATAAATTTTCCAATAACGCCTTTAATTTCTATTTTATTGATCTAGTCTTAGAAAACCTTTATCATTGTGTTAGAAAGAAGAACAGAAAATAGTCTCGAAAGCACTTTTTATTGTTACATCACAATTATGATATAGATAAAGGAATTTTAGTTAATAAAATTATTATTGCAGCATATTAAATTTAATATAAAATAAATGGAGAGATTTGCGAGGCCTTTTAGTTTTTCAGGGTCTCACGGGCCACACACGCCCGTGTGATAATGAGACTCTCGAGGGCCCATCAAAATAACCTCGTTCAACTTTGGACCTCTCTTATTTTCCCCCTTTTTTTTTCCTCTTTATGGCAGATTCGGTGATTCTACAAATAATATGAAACGATAAAATGAAAAAAGACGCAACAATGTCAGGCTTCCGCATCAGGCAAAGCAAACCCCCTCCCCCCCCCACGTGTGCGTGTGTCCCTGGTGAGGGGGGGGGCGGGGGAGTGATTGGGTGTTCTTTCAAGGCCGATTTCCCAGTTGCGTCTTTTTCCGGACAGATGCAGAGGGTTTTTTTTTTTAATGGTCAAGGCATTGTAACAAGGGGGGGGATACAAGTGCAGCGGTCGAAGAATTTAATTGACTTTTAACATGACTCACCGCCAAAGGATAACTCGTGAAACCACAAAAGCACGCCCACCGCTCAGTGGGGGCACTTTTCTCCGCCAGTTGCGTCTTCAGATTCTGAAAATACATTGGGTTCCCATTATAGCGTACTGAAACGTCACTAGTCAAGCTTGGAGTCAGAAGGAGAGAGAAATTGCACCAACGGGATCAATAGCCGGAAATGATGACACGGAAAAGTAGCTTCCAATAATTCGCTACAAATACTGTTTTTTTGTAGCCGCGCTACACGTACACTACTTTTTAAAAACAGTAGCGCGCTACACTTACAAACACTACAAAAAAACAAGTAGCGGGCTACTGTAGTTTCGCTACAAGTAGCGCGCTACTCCACCAGCCCTGGGGGAGGGGAGGATAAAGCCCCCTCCCCTGGACCTGACACTAGAAACTGGCTTTCCAGAATTTTTGGTGGTTTTCATAGTAGATTAGGTTTTCCCAGGAAAAAGTAATGTTGGCAGATTAGGACTAAATTATGCACTTAACTGTATACGAGTTACTGCTATCATTTTGACCAAATTAATGTTAAAAAGTTGAAGGGGTTAAAATCCAACTGATAAAATTACTGATACTTTTGCCAGAGTCATGTCACCAACCATATTGAACATCTTCCAGTGGGAATTGCAGATCAGCGTCTAGATATGTATTGTTGCTGACAGAAAACACTTTTAGCATAGAAGGATAAATGAGTTTAAAGTCAGGTAAATGCAGTTCTGGAAAATTCGACCAAACAAATGTGCGTTTCATGCGTAACATTATTGTGAGAACTAAAGAGAACCACGTACACATTGGCGGTTTTACGGGGGGGGGGGTAATGGGGGTAATTACCCCTTCCAGGATTTTGGAAACTAAAGTAAAAAATAATTCTGCATGGGGAATTCACTGGTTTGAAATAAACAAGTAACACTATCTACATGGCATACATAGAACTCTTCAAATATAACAATAATTTTGATCGAAGGGGGGGGGGCAAAGATGCAAGGTTAATATTTTCGGTATTTACATACTTAATTAATTATGTGATTAATTAAACGTTTATTTCACATTTGATGATTAATCACGGACGTATATAAGGGGGGGAGGGTTCATGGGGTTTGAACCCCCCCCCCCCCTTAGTCTACGCAAAATGCTAGTTTTCATCAAACATCTTTTTGCATTCGTGCCTCATTTAAGTATAACAGTAAAAAAAAAAAAAAGTTATGCGTGTTAATTTTGAAAATTTTATATCAATTATAACAATTACATTAATTTAGTACGCTCTAAATTAATGGGTAATTAAAAAAATACAAGAAGCTTCGCGGAAGCTGCATGTTTGCCGACATCAGAAGGTTGACCGATGTACAATGCCATCTTGATCCACAGGTCACGACGAGTGCGGGTGGTGGTGGGGGGTTGTCATCTCGGGCTTTTTCACAATATGGACAATGAGCGCCGAGCTAAAGGCCTGAAGGTATGGGAGTGGTATTTATAACATGGTGTATGGGGTGTGTATTTATAACATGAAAGTATACATTTTGTAATTCCTCTCTAATGTGAAATTAGTTTCACGGTTAGCTGAAACTTTCATATAAAGCAGTGGTACTCAGTGTTAGGGGTGGCGAAAAATTACCTTGGTTTCCAAACTGAATTAAAAACTGTAAATAAATTTAATGGAATACAAAAATATTAATTATTCAAAGTTTTGCAAAAAAGTATTAAATTTTAAAAGTTTCACTAAATGTTGAATGTGTTGTGTTGTGGGATTAAGGCCAATTATCTACAAGAGGGATCTAGGTCTCTGGGTGCGGCACCTCCCTGGGTGTCTTTCTAAGGGGGTCCTAATCCGTATTTTCGCTAAGTTTTGGAGAAAACCACGGAAAACTCCGAATGATTAGGTCGGTGAACGCGACCTGGTTCCGAACCACACTAAATGTTGATATTTATGACATCGCGACACTGTGAAAACAAACACAAACGGATACATTTGTTATAATTGGCATTTTGCTTGTTATTTTTTGCTACTTCGCACAAACATCCTTCAGGTCGACATGATACCTCAATGTCCCACGTAAGGTCGCTATGTATATCTTGGTGCACCTCCCTGGATAAAATCCTGGCTGCGTCCTTGCTTTCAATACTGGCGCTTGCTCAGTAATAAGAGATACATTGACTCTATTGTCTTTCTTTATAAATTAACAATGTCCCAAGTCTTCAGGCGAATTTCAGAGTGTCATGATTTGCAACAATTGTATCACAAAAGAATTTCTACAAGTAAACGTCTTAGCTTGGAAAATGTTAATAAAAATTCTTAAAAGAAACAACGCCTCTTTTTGAAAAGAATTAAAAGTATGAGAAATAAATATATTTTGTTTCTTTGAGTTGTAGATTCAAGTCTCCCTTTGAGATAAAATTCTGTCACAGAAATTCGACTGCAGATCTAAACTTAAATTAATTAGCATGGATAAAATGATTGCGAGCAGTGTGGCAAATCAAAATGAAATTAAATAAATAATATTTTTAATTACTTCTATATCTCAAAAACTGGAAGCACACGGTAACAATTTGATCGACTTGTGAGATTATGATCCCTGGGGACACACTTCTAATAATAACAATTTTTGTAAAAAAAAAAAAAAAAAAAAAAAACAGTTTTGCCATATAACCCAGCCAGATGTTACAGGCCAACATTAGGGGGGGGGGGGAATTACTATTCAGAGAAAAACTGCACCGCAAAATTGGCTGTAGTGCTATTCATTTATAAAACATATTACAAAATACTGTAAGCGTGTCATTCTTTTTCTGAATGTTTCATAATCCTTATAAGCTTCCAAGATTTATACATTACAGTTTGTAAAGAGATATTCTGAATTTTTAAAGTGTCTGATGTCATTTAATTGTGTTAAAAAATTACACTATTTTTTTTTAATGAGAAGGAGGTATGAATTTTGCTTTAATATACTCATCCTTTTCTTCTTCTTTTATTTTATTTTTTTAACGGCACGACACTGGCACATTAAGCCTTTACTAGCGGCCGCCAAAAGCTATAGGCGTTTGTGAATGGGCACTCAATGGGCGACCGTCATTACCCCTAACAAGGCATCACAGATACCCAAAGCTATTGCCGGGTATCGAGCCCGGACCCAAGGTATGGTAGAATAATTCGTTAGAAAACTACGCCACCTTGGCCTAGGCAGCTACTCATCATAGCTAAAAATGTAATTAAATTTGTCTGTATTAGGTATTATTATATTCGTATAGTTGAGCAATATTTATTCGGAGCATAGTATGGGTGAAAAGATTTATGCTGTACAGAGAACATATTATTACTCTACATGTTAAGTTTCGGGACATCGTTCACAACATTCAATGACTACGACACAGAACCCAAAGACCTTGAGAGTGGTGCCCTTTGATTCCCCCGCGCCCTTTTTATCTGGAGTCACTACTTTGGTTATCTAGAAGCATTGAATAGAAACTCTTAACATAAAAAGTTTGCTTCCTATCTTACACTAGTATAAAGCACGCACAGACAATGAAATTGCTATCGAATTTCAAGACACTAAAAAGCTTGGAACCTGGTGGAGGAGAAAGAAATTTATAGCCCCATACTGTTGCCCCCTAGACAAAGGATTTATTGCCTAATTCGTCAGTTATATCTATTCCGCCCCCTTTTTCTATTCTGAGAAAAGGATCACAATCACAATAGTTAGTCCATACCACGAAATACGCATTTACTTTTTCAGTCTAGTTCTTTCTTTGAGTGTAAACGCAGTCTGTTGGCAGGCTTGAACCATGTCCGCTAAAAGAAAATGTGAATCAATTTTATCATATTTCAAGAAAAGTGATTAGAGGGAAAAAACGTAAGTACATTTTGGAAAATCAATTTTTTCATTTAATCATTTCAGCTCTAATTATTTTTTTGCATATTTAATGAAAATTTCTCAGCTATATCTGAAACACTCCGAAAATTATAAGTATTCTCTTAGCATTTTCAAAATAAATGTATTATGAATATTAAATATATTTATGCATTTTTGTGTTTCTGCATTTTTATGCATTTTCTGCATTTGATTATTTAGTGAAGCAACGAACAGTGGTTTGCCCAAATATTCGACCAAGTTATAGCAGAATTTTAATTAATAAATCCTAATTTCTTTTATAATACTATGACTCGGTATCTTAATACAATTCTTATTAAGCATACTCAAATTAGTTTTAAATATTTTATTAAAACTATAAACAAAATACCTGGCTTTAAATAGTAAAATATTTTATGTGAAAAAGCTGAAAAATGTTTCAGAATGATTATTACAATATCCTTCAGTTTTTCAGATACTTTTAGAGGTTAGATAGTTCTGAACAGAGCTTTATTCATTTCTATTATTATACGAAAAACATCTTTGTTTATTCAAAACATTTTTAAAATACATATTAAAACATGTTGTATGCACTTATTAATTGCCTGTTTTAAACTCCTAATCAATAAAATCAGGAGATTTGAATTTTGTTTTTTTTTCATTCCCTACTGATAACATTTTATTATAATTTTTATGTATCAAACATAGTGTACTTTCCCTGAAAAATATCCACTTATCTCTTTTTCATAGCTTTCTACACTAAGTGTTTTAATCCGAAATCATTAAATCAAGGACTCCCCCACCCCTCTGAAACATTATATAAATATCTTAAAATGTCGTAAAATACCCTTATTTCTAGCTCACATTTCCATCTTAATAGCCATTTAATGATAATACTTATATACTTAATGTAATCAGCATAATTAAATCATTTTTATAACGTAAATAAATTCAAATTAATAATTTACTTGAAACTTTCAAATAACATTATTTCATGTGTACTTCACGTTAAGAAAATTTCAATTATTATTAAATTTATATTTAGTATTTGAAATAAAATTGTGTAAAACATTTAGGGATGGGGTGATATGATGTAAATTGAGAATAAATAAACTGAATTTCTCCACGACATAGAGCTTATACTAGCCAGTCCAAAAATTTCGGGGTGTGGTGGTGGTGGTGGGGTAGGATATAATCACCCTTCTGGTTTGGACACCCCTCCCCCTCCAATGTGGTAGCTATAGCTACGTCCGTGAGTGGTCCAGTTTCGATATTTCTCTCCTTCCACGGTGAAAGATGAAATAAATGACATTTGAATATAACTGTGGTATACTGTCAAAGAACACTGTACGTAGAAAGACCGATGTTTTAGTTCTCAGAGATGCAGAGCTGTAATAAAACTATCATTCAACCTATATAATTTAAAGATGTTTGTTTGTGTGATTATGGCAACGTTACGCTTGGGCAATCTGCCAAGGATGAGGGGTGCCTTTGTAGGAGGACTTTCTAAGGGGTTGTATCGGGTATTTACGTTACATCTGGAAAAAAACTTACCAAAACTCCAGACCGTTAGATCGATAGCCGCGCGATGGGACCCGGACCCAGTAACTTCACACATCGGCTGTCTACCATTTTCAGTGACATAGCCACTGTGCCATGGTGAGGCATATCGTTGAAATTTTCATTCTGTGTGAAAAGATAAAAAATAAAAAAGTAGTTTGGTTTAGGGCCCCCTGTGAAACTGTTGACTGGGTGCCACTGGCGTAAAATGGCACGTAACATTGGGGACAAGATGCTTCCCAAGAAAATACTATTTTCAAATGGGTGATATCTGAATTTTCTTGAATTTTAAGGGGGGGGAGCAAATGCCCCCTAAAATTCAGGGGCCCCCTTCAAAAAATTTCAGAGGGCGCCAATCCAGGGGGCCTCTTTTTGGTCGAAGAACGGCCAAAAGGGCCGCCCTTGCTGGACCCCCCCCCCATGTGAAAGCTATAGCTACGTCCAAGTGATTAATTAAACATTTTACCTTCATATATAAAGGAAGATGTCCTGACTGACTGCCGATCATCGCCCAGCCAAATCTACTGGAGGTACAGACATGAAATTTTAGGAGCTTGTAGCTTTTATGCCCGGCGTCATTTAAGAAGCGATTTTTAAAAATTCGAACCCAGACGGGGATGGCGGCCCAAAACGCCCTTTTAACGTTTCCCTTCAAATCTAAGTGTTAAAAAGAGATAGCCATACAATTCTTGCTTTAAAATGTAACAACACAAATACCTTAAAGTTGATTTTAGGGTTTTTTAGAATTCGCACCCAAACGGGCGTAGGGGCCGAAACGTTCTTTAACATTTCCTTTCATATCTCAGTGGAAAAAAGAGACAACCGTGAAATTCTTGTTTTAAAATGCAACTAACAGCAACACCTAAAAATCATTCTCAGGGCTTTTTAAAATTCGTATCCAAAACGGGGGTAAGGGTCCAAAACGTTCTTTTCACATTTATCTTGATATAGGAGAGGAAAAAAAGAGATAGCTTTAAAATTCTTGCTTAAAGGTATAGGGAATACAAATGCTTAAAATTCGTTTTCTGGGTTCTTTAGAATGCGCATGAAAAGGGGGATAAGGGGCCAAAACGTTATTTTCGAAATTGCCATCCTATCTCAAAGGGAAATAGAAGCATTAGTCATAAAATTCTTCCTTTAGAATGCAGCGAACAAGGATGCCTAAAAATCAGTTTCAGGGTGTTTTAGAATTCGCACCCAAGTGGGTGTAAGGGGTCAAAACGTTCTTTGACGTTCTTTTCACATTTCCCTTCATATGTCAGAGGAAGAAGAGATAGCCTAAAATTCTTGCTTAAAAATATAGTGAACACAAATGCCTTAAAAGTATTTTCAGGTTTTTTTTAGAATTTGCATGATAACGGGGATAAAGGGGTCAAAAGGTTGTTTAGAAATTATCCATCATATCTCAAAGGGAAAAAGAAATAGCCACAAAATTCTTGCTTTAAAATGTAGCTAACACGAATGCATAACAGTCATGTTCCCAGAGAGTTTTTTAGAGTTAGAGTTCAAACTGTTGAGAGGGGCTAAAACGTTATTTTCATGTTTGTCTTCATATATCGAAGGAAACTGAAGATAGCCATAAAAATCTTGCATTAAAATGTAACGAACACAAATTCATAAAAATCTTTTTCAATTTTTAAAAAAAATCGACCACTATAAAGGGTAAGTTGACAAAAAGAAGTGTTTTTTTACGTTATATTTAGCTCTTTGGTGCTGTTAATTTCAGGACAAAGATTTTTGTCTACCTAGTGAAAGGGCGAATCAAGTTTAAAGGGTTGCCAGATTAAACAAGAAAAATCCCCAAGGGTGTGCCATGTTTGACCATGTGCCATCATGAAAATTGGCATAAAAGAAATAAGTCTCTGAAGCGATATCTTCCATCTTTGTCGAGTGCCCCACCAGTGCAAGCGCATAACGCGCTGCGCTGGGTGACGGAAGACGGAAGATGCCTGGTTCAAAACCAGGTCGCGTCTGCCAACTTAACCGTTCGTAATTTTCCGTGGTTTCCTCCGGAACTTAGCGTAAATACAGGTTAGGACCCTTAGAAAGAACCCCACGGAGGGCACCCCGCCCTTCGGCCTAGAGCCCACGTGTTGCTAATCGGCGGTAATCCCACAACACAACAAAACACAGCCATCTTTGTCGAGAAATTGCCTAACCCTATTGTTTATTTAATGGGAATATTGGTGGCTATATTCGAGTAAATAAAGGTGAAGTATAGTTAGAATAAGCGTGGCGGGGATTAGGCGATTTTAACATAAATTTCAATTTTGAAGAACAAGAGGACAAATACGCGGGGAATATGATGCACATTCCAAACAGTATTAAAAAAAATCAAGTATAGTTAAACTATGCCTGAAGAATATTCTAAAACAGTTTTTGTAGGCGATAAAATATATAACCAAAATTTGTTTGATATTTATTTACTTATTTCCATTTGTTGTTGTTGTTGTTGTGTCCATGGATAGACGACACTATCCATGGAAAGAGGGGTGCCATTGCCTCCGAGGAGGTTTGACTTCTACTTGTTGGTCCCTAAACCAACCACCACCTGAAATCGGCACCCCCAGAGGTATCGTTTAACAAGTTGGAGGACATTGGAGTCACGACGGATTTTACGTGCACCAGCTCCCATTAGCGTACACGGTTCCACAGCGGACGAGCCGAAAGGGAGACGACCCTCCCAAGAACTGGCCTAGCCGGATGCTGCTCATGGGCGCCGGCAGAATATTTACCGGGGGAGGGGCAAAGCCTACTTCAACGTATGGTTACCATGTTGGAAAGAGCAAAAATGCAAGGGAAAACACTGCATTCAAAAATCCAGGTGGGGCTATTGACTCCCTTGCCCTATGCTGCCGGAGCCCATGATGCTGCTTCACTTGCCGTGTTCTTGTGTTCTTATGGGAACGGAGTTTAGCGCCCAGACCACTGCGAGACTATTTTCATTTGTATTTGTTGGCTTTGACAATATCATTCCGTGCGAAGAACGGCTGCTTTAGCTAGTTTACATATATGAAGTGTATTGTGCAGTCAGAAGGGTCCCCTTTCCATTGTGCGCCCCCCAGTAGTCAATCCTTCTCTGAGACACTGAGTTTATTTAAAATTATAAAATATCATTACCCCCCCCCAGACTGCAACTCTAGAACCGCCCTTGCACGTACAGATTAATATTAAGGTGTCTTTTCTTACTAAATCGATGATTTTAACAACTTTATAGATGACTTTTCCCGTATCTCTGATCGTTTTTGTGATAAAAACGTTAAGTCCGAATTTATCCAACAAGCAGCGCTATGAGAGCCACTTGTTGCGCCTTGCTTAGCGCAAGGCATCTTTACTATACCTAGACCCTACTATAGCTCTTGCCGTGATAGCGGACTTAGCGGGCACACTGTATACATATGCATTTGCTTAGACCCTCATCAGACGTTAAGAGATTTCTAAACGTTGGTGCCCCTGGAAAGCTGCTAATTGGGCAGAGGACTTTTGGAACCATTAATTTAAGATGCACACATAAACCACCTGTAAACGGTGGTCTTCGGTGCTAGGTGGTAAAGCGAACGCGCGATCTGGCATTCAAATCTCGAATGTCATGTATTTTTGTGCTTTCTTTCCAACATCAGACAAAAAGAGTAATCAGTAATTTTTATATTTTAAATTTAAATTTTTTATTTTTAAAAACCCTTCCAAGAAATGCCTTCTTTCTCTCCTCTCCCCTCGCAAAAAAAAGGTTTCAATTTTTTAACCCAAACCATAAGTATTAAGAATTTAAGAAGTTTTAAAAGAAATCATGCTCAAATAAAATCTGTTAATTTCAGACTTCTTTTTCTAAGAACTGATAAATTTTATAAGAACAAAATTTATACTGCTTAACGACAGTAGCGATGCTTCAAAATGTTTTTATTTAAAAAAAAGTAAACAAGTAATGATTTTTCTTCCTGTATGGTCAAATTTTTTAACCGAAATTTTATTGGTTTTAATATTATTGCAAGAAAATCGAACAACTTACCATCTAAACATTAAATAAATGTACAGACGTGGTGTTAAATATAAAAACTGTTAAAAATCGCAAACTTTAGTTGGTAAAAAAGAAATTAACATTCCTAATTATTCTGAGAAAAGCCGCATTTTAAAACCAAATCAAATGTCCAGATTTGGTGTCAAGCAGAAGGAGGATTTTCTTTTTATCAACTTAAAACTTTAATGTATAATTAAGTTTTAAGTTGACCTGTGATAAACTGTTGTTGTTTCAAATGCCCTTTAGCAATAGCCGAGCGGTGCCAGATCCCCCAATAGGACGGGGATCAGAGAAAGGGAGCAGTTTCCATTTTAATGAGCTCCAGTGGGAGGAAGACTGAACTCCGGGTCTCCTAATTTTGAGCCAATTCCAGACGAGAGACCTAGCAACTGAAATCGGCACCCTCAGAGGTATCATTTGAACATGGAGGACTTTGGACCCATTAACAGATTTTAAATGCAGCAGTTTTGTGACTAGGGCACTTCGTCGGCCCGTAGCCACATGATTCAACAAAGGGGGCAGTGCCCCCAGTATATGAGTATGCATGTTCGATTGTTTTCTTCTCCCCCATCCTCAGAGGTCTTTTAAGTGTTATGAAAACATGTTTTTGACTACTTTATTTTTTAAATTATTTTTACTAATTGCGTATGTTAATGAAATTTCAGTTGTGGCAGAATGTCCTTAATAGTGCACACGCTCAATGTTTTCTGGTTGACTTAATTTTCCGTTATGAAATTAGCGTGATATCTTAACTTTTGTTAGTGATTCTGATGTGTTTTAACACTTTCAAATAAGGCTAAAGTGTGTATCATTTTGTTTTGTCTGTCCATCTGTACATCTGTGTTCCTAACTGCCGTAAATATGCATCGATTGCTACGAAATTTATATATGTTATGTAATGTATATGTCGTATATAAGATTGATAACTTTTTACAGGTGCACTTAAAAGAATTCGATACATTATATTCTACGGGTAGTCGCAGGGGGCGGCAAAATTTTTTTCTGGGGCGGAACTGCCCCCCAAATGCACCCCCTTGGGTATGGGATAGCTAATGCGGGACTTATATTAAACTAATACTAATTAATAATAATGTAGTAATGCTCACTTACATATACCGTAATTTATGGAAATGAGCTTAGTTTGCTAGAAAATCATCAGAAACGCCGCACCCGCGATCGTTGGGGGGGGGGGGGACCGTGGTCAGAAGAAGTCAATGCCAGATAAAATTCAATATTTTCTAAAATAATTTCTTAATTAACAAAAAATAAATAAATAAAAAATATGTTGCATTACTTATAAGACCTAATTTATTAGAAAAGCTATTAATTTGATCGGATATATTTCGGGAGAAATTGGATAAACGGGAAAAAAAATCTCCTTTTTTCTCCCCCTTCCCATAGAATGTTTTAAAGTATTTACTGCTATTTTACGAAGCTTACGATTTCTATTTTCAAATAATCAGATATCAATGTTTATATTCACAAAGGTGAATTTATAGAAATAAAAAAATAACTTCTAAAAACCTTCTTGCATCCACACAAACTTCGGACAGACTACCAGGCGTCATTAAAATGAAAACAGCGATGTGTGAGAAGAGGCTCCAGTTAAAAGTAAACATTTCCCCCCCCCCCCCCCGTGGATATCCCAGCTGTTGATTACGTAATGAGCTTGCTTCAGCAAATTGTTGTTTTAAACTGAATGTTGTGTAACAACTCTTGATGGTTCTATTTATTATTTTTTATATTTATAACATTGGGATTTATTTTAAAAGCACTCAGCATTTCTTGAGTATACCATACCAATTAGTTGGCAGTGTTTATTCCATAGAGTGCTCCCGCACAGGGCGCAAAGCCGCACGGCGAAAAAAAAAAATAACTTTTAGATTGACTTTATTTATTTATTTATTTTGGGGGGGGGAGGGGAAGGGTTAAGCTCGCACCGGGCGCAACATAGACTAATTTTGGCTGAAATTCAGTATTTTAAGAACAATAGAGGTTCATGTGAAAAACGGGTGCATTTAATAGAGGGTAGTGCATTTTTGCGGTATTTTACAGAACTTTAACCCCTCAAAATATATATTCAAAACTTCATTAAAATTTAATTATAGTTCTAAAATGTAGATGTAAAAGATTTACTTCTATTTTTTTTTCTTTTTACTTAATTGAGGAGACATCGGTTGGATGTATGAAGCCATCCACTTCAGAGCACCGGACATGGACCCATCTCAGGGCGCTCTGACTTTCTCCAAAACTGGATCAAAGATCAAACCTCTTTTCTATGGGTGTAGGTTCGCATTCTGATTCGCTACGCTGTGATCTGTCATGGTACGTGTCGGTGGTGGCGCCATCTTTCGAGAAAATTATCACTAAACGAATTTTTCGTTGAAGATCGGTTAAAAAAAATTAAAAATATTGTAAACGCCGCACTTACTATTTTTTAACTTTTAAACTCATAAACGCCGCGGCGTTTCTTCCATAAATTACGGTAATATACTACCGCGAAGATAAAGGGGGCTGTAGACCACCCTAGAAAATCAGGCCAGTTACGCCAATGGGTATGACAAAAAAAATTGTATGTAAAATCAAGCTTTTTTGATTATTACCATGAATCTTATTAAATTCTAATGAAATATAAATAGCATTGAATGCCAAATCAGTTCAAGTGCTTTATTACTAATCAGCCAAAATCACCAGTAAAAAGCCTAACAAAAGCCGGAGACCGTTAAGTTTGGCCGGACACGCAATCAAAAAGCCTATGTCCAGCTTTATCTGGACGCCTGTCAAAGCTATTTGACAGTATACCACAGTTATATTCAAATGCCATTTATTTCATCTTTCACCATGGAAGGAGAGAAATATCGAACTGGACCGCTCGCGGACGTAGCTATAGCTACCGCACTACCAGGCACGTAGCCAGGAAAATTTTTTTGGGGGGGGGGGAATATCCCGATATCCCCCCCCCCTGGCTATGCCCCTGCACACTACCACATGGGGGGAGACCCCAAACTAGGAGGGTGATTATATCCTATCCCACCACCACACCCCGAAATTTCCGGACAGAATAGTCTGATTTTCCAAAATGTACTTATGTTTTTTTCACTCTAATCACTTTTCTTGAACTACGATAAAATCGATTCACATTTTCTTTTAGCTGGCACTCACTGCGTTTACACTCAAAGAAAGAACTAGACTGAAAAAGTAAATGCGTATTCGCTTCAAAACTCTGTGGTATGGACTCCTTTTCTCAGAATTGAAAAATGAGGCGTCTATGGAATAGATACAACTGACGAATTAGGCAATAAATCCTTTGTCTAGTGGGCAACAATATGGGACTATAAATTTCTTTCTCCTCCACCAGCTTCCAAACTTTCTAGTGTCTTGAAATTCGATAGCACTTGCATTGTCTGTGCGTGTTTTACAATAGTGTAAGATAGGAAGAACGCACCTTTAAAGGTGCATTCAGACTAGCGTTTTTATCGTTCTTCTTGTAGCTAATGTCGCAAAAATCGTAAGCACAAAGAAATAGAGCATTCATACTCTGGACTTTAAAGTTTTGTAATGACGTATTCGCATCGGCTGGTGAAACAAAAAAGGGTTGAGTACAGTGCATGAGGGAAGAATGATTGATGATCCTTTCCCCACCTTGAAAACTTATTAACAAAAGAAGAGGGGGAATCAGAGACGTTAGGCATGGATTTGGAAAGAACTTAAATCCCAGAAAACTGGTTTTATCGTCGCTAACTGACGTCATAACTAAGACCCATAGCTACAATAAGAACTCTAATGACAATAAGAACGTAGTCTGAACGCACTTTTAGAGGCACAGGGAGGAGGAAAGCAGACGGGAGTCCCAGTCCACTCCCAGAGACGTAGCTAGGGCTTTCTGCACTCGGGGACAACAGAAGATTTTGCGCCCCTTTCTATTTGTCAAAATGCAGTTAGGTTAGCTTTTATGTACAATTTCGCAGCGCCCCTTGGGTGCTGCGCCCGGGGACAAATGCCCCTCCTTGCTCCCCTCTGGCTACGCCACTGTCCACTCCCATACCTTCAGGCTTTTAGCTCGACGCTTGTTTCATTGTCCATATTGTGAAAAAGCCTGAGATGACAAAACCCCCCCCCCTCGCACTCGTGACCTGTGGGTCAAGAAGGTGGCATTGTACATCGGTCAACCTTCTGATGTCAACAAACATGCAGCTTCTGCGAAGCTTTTTGTATTTTTTTGTAATTACCCATTAATTTTGAGCATGCAAAATTAATGTAATTGTTATAATTGAAATAAAACTGTCGAAATTCACAGGCAAAACTTTTTTTAAAAAAATGTTATACTTAAATGAGGCACAAATGCAAAAAGGTGTTCGTCCAAACTTGCATTTTGCTATGACTAGGGGGGGTGGGGGGTTCTAACCCCCCCCCCTTATATACGTCCGTGATGACGTCATATTTGAAATCACGGTCATCAGGCTTTGAAGGGAAAATTGTGATTTCAGTTCTTTTTAAACAGTTTTTCTAGATAACATAGTTTAATTTTTATGTTAAAATGATTGTCTGCATAAAGCATTGATATAAGAGGGTCTGTTTACAGAAAACGAAATCATTCGAATACGAAAAGTTTCCATGTTTTTACAGAAGAGCATTAAATTTGATTTGGGTATATAATAAAAATTGAATATGAAGTTATTTATTTTAGGAGGACAAAAAAGAGATATATTAAGTGCAGACATATTTTCGTCAAATGTTTTCTCTAGTGCACGTTGCGATTGTCTCCACAATGGGCTTTGACTTCTAGTAAGTAAATAAAATAGTGCAGTAACTTTATCGTCAGAAAGTGGGTGTACCTTACATGAAATCTGGTACTTCTGATTATTTGCTGAGTTGTTCATGATGTTGACCCAATCACTTTTCGACCTCTGAACCTGAATGCAACTTTGTCAAATATCCAAAAAAATCCAAAATGGTCTATTGAAATTCTTGAAAATATGCTAGTGTCTGAACGGTGCATTCAATTGAGTGCAAATTGGGTATAAGTAGAGCTGGTAGTTTGCTCACGCAGTTGCAAAAGTTAATTCTTATAAATGACGGCCTATGGATGCAAATCATTTAAAAGGAGCAACTGTCTAAATGGTACATTCGAGTTATTCAAATAATTAGGTATGTATATTCTGGGGGGTCACCAATGGGGGAGGACCGCAGAGGCCAGATCCCCCTCCCCTGCTTCAGAAAAGTGAACACCACAAAATTTCTTGCTTCAGAAAAGTGAAGGAAATTTTGTTACCAGATGAAAAATTTTATCAAAATGACCTGACTCAAACTACGATTTCCCGAAGCAGGTTTGGTTCCACCTCAATTCCCATTCTGCAGAGAATTTTACACTAACTCTCATACTGAAGTGAGTGATTATCAGCAGCTAGCAGCCGAGCATATTTCTTATTTTTCAGAGGAATCCGCAAACAAAATGACATTTCTAAGATGAGCAGGGAGTAGGATATTTAGTGACCTCCCCTGATCAGCTGGCAATGACCTTTTTAACTACGACTTCGAAAGAAAACTGAACACCTATCATCATCAGATCTGCACGAAGGGGAAACTTGCTGATTTCAAGGATAAATAAAAAATTTATGAATGCAAAACCGAAATATAATACTTCTGCTCATCATACAACATTTGTAGGTAATTTCAAACAAAATATCAATAAGCCTACATCACCTCAAACACAGTTCAAAACTGAAAACAAATTAAAAAATCTGAATACAGTTTGCTATAATTGTGGGGTAAAATCTCCTGTTCTTGGATGTTGCCTGCTCTTACATCTAGCCAGAGGGGCTGCAGCCCTCCTCTCCGAAATGGGACCCTTTGCTTAGCTTACAATTTGATATTTAACTTACAATTGAACTTTAGCTTAAAATTTGATGTCCACTCCCCCACCCCTAGAAACAAAATCCTGGCTACGTTACGACCCAATTGTAAAATATGTTCATGTTTCGGTCATAAATTGTATCAATGTGATAAAAAACAAGCCCCAAAGATTGAAAGAGAAAATAATGTTTCCACTGTTAAATTATGTGAGCCTAATTGTATGAACAAAACTATTTTTGTACCTAAACTGCCTTTTATCTCCTATGTGGATACAGGAAGTGATGCCACTATTTTTAATATTAATGCATATAAGAAGCTTGGCTCACCTATTCTACGAAATTCTACAGCAACACTGATATCATTTGCTAGTTCTAAGGTAAAACCTTTAGGTTATTTTGAGGTTCCAATTGTTATTGATGATCAACTTTTGAATATACTAGCGATTGTCATTGATAATGTCCTTATGTCAGTAGATGTAATCTTAGGTACAGATATTCTCACTCAAGGCGAAGTTCGAATTATTAAGAATGGTATCTCTATTCATAAATTCGATAATAACAATGTTGATCTTCACATTAACAGTATGTCCGTCAAGAATAGTTTTGAGCTAAATATTAGCTCTCACGTCTCTAAGGAACATATGGCGAGTGGTCAAAATGACTGCTTAATTTGAAAGAAGTAAATGATCCAATTTCTGGATTATATAAATTTAAAACTCATAATCAGTGTCCTCTTGTAATATACACTGCCCAACATTGAAAATGCAACACCCATAAGCCAGAAAGTGTTGAAACTCGCCAAGCATAGAGAGACAGCAGAGAACAATAAGTGATCTTTATTTCAAAATGATATGCATAATACAGAGGGAGAGCAGCGTCATTTTAGTAGGTTGTCAGACCACCGTGGACGGCGATACACGAAGCCACATGTCTAGGTACTGAGTCAATGAGAGTACGGATGGCGCCCTGAGGAATGTTTCTCCATTCCCTGTCAGCCATTTGCCACAGTTTGTCTTCCGAGCGAGCTAGTGGCAGCGGGTCTGCAAATGGCATACAATTACATCCCAAATGTGTTCTAGTCCTGAATGGCGACAGATCAGGAGAGTATTGTGTCCAGGGAAGTGTCTGTACACCTTGCAGAACACGTTGGCTGATGCGAGCAGTGTGCGGTCGAACGTTATACGGCTGATAGAGGGTGTTGGGAATCGTTTGAAGGTAGGGGAGTGTCACCGACCGTAGCACCTCATCCACATATCGTTGAGCCGTCATAGTGCCCCGAATACGAACTAAAGGTGACCTGGAGTCATACGCAATTGCTCCCCAAACCATGATGCCACGTTGTCGCACGGTTGGGCATTCTACAATTGCTGCCGGATTGGACCTGTTTACATGTCAATGCCACACTCATATGTGGCGACTATCACTGGAGAAACAGCATGACTCATCTGAGAACACGACCCTGAGATATTCTGTCGTCCACGTCACTCTAACCTGGCACCATTGCAGTCGTTGGCGTCTATGTTGAGGAGCCAATGGCAGTCTTCTTAACGGATGCAATGAGCGCAAGCCACTAGCAACCAATCGACGCTAAATGGGTCTGGTCGATATAGGAACATCCAAGGTGTCTTGAACATGTCGCAGAGAATGAGGTTGAAGTAGCTTGCGGGACTGCCACTGCTTGTCGGTGGATGCATCGATCCATGTGTGCTGACATCACACTGGCTGCACCGGCACCCCTTAAACGTGCCACATTTCCTTGTTCCAGCTATCTTCGCCAAAGCCGGTGTACAGTGGACACATCTAGGCGTGTGTCTGCCGAGATTTGCCGAATGGACCAACCTGCCCTTCTCAGTCCGATCACCATGCCCCTCGTAAAATCGTCGGTCTGCCAGAACTGCCTCTATTGACGGCATTCCTCCTCTTGGCATTCTCTGGTTGCACATGTCCTCTGAGACAAGAATAAAATTTCTACGACAATTTCTCTAGCAGCAACACTTTTACAAAAGTTGTCCGTTCTACCGGTTCCTTTCTATATATTTTTTTCCATGTGCACTGGTGAGCTGCCAATTTTACATCATTAGCATAACTAAGCAAGGTGCATTTACCCTGAAATTTGCATAATTTTCTGACCTTGGTGTTGCATTTTCAATGTCACGCAGTGCATATTCACATTCAAAATCATTTAATGTTAACAGTTTGGTTACTTACATCTTTGAAAACAAGCAGTCTTTATGACCGCTCACCATTTGAAGGTTAAAAAAAAAACAATATAATGACAGTAAATTTAATTTTAATGATAGGGTTATTTCAGTTTCTCCTAGTAGCAGATAATTTATTCTTAAAATAATGTGAAAACATACTAAATATTCATCTGCTCTCTTGTCATGCATCAGGATAGAGTAGCAGTATGCATATCCTCAAATGTTTACTTTAAATATCAGTAAAAATATGTAAATATTAGAAAGGACTACTTACCCTGTTTAATATCTAACAAAACAAAATTAGCACATTTTTTTTTTCATATTACTTGATACATAAAAATTAAATTATGAAGTTGTTTCTTTATATCCAAATTGCATGTTAATTATAGACATTTGCAGGTTAGTGAGAGGGAACTGTACTGTGGAAAACAATTATCAAACAAAATACAGCTGTTTTTTTATATATCAGTAAAAAAATACAATAATTTAATCTAAGGATTTAGAAACAACAAACTGTACAAGGCACTTTATTTGTGATAACATTGTAACAAAATACAGTTTTTACATAAATGAACATTGTAAGATAATATCTTCAAGGCTAAAACAGAGCAGCTACTAATCATTAGTCTAGAAAATACATAAAGTTTTCCCATGTTAGTCTAATAGCTGAAACTAAGTTTTAATCATTTCTGTAAGAATATTATAAAACCAAGTTCAAAGTGCAATCAATGATCAAAATAAATAGCTATGATATCTGATAAAAAAAAAAAAAAAAAAAACAGGAATGTTTATTAAATTACAACTGAAAAATTTAATTTATTAATTAATAAAAGTACATAAAACCATATAAATATATATGTAACATGAATACAAGAAATTCATACAAAATTTTTACCGTAAAAACACAACTATAAAAATTATATTTGCAACCTGACTTATACAAATCAAATCAGTAAATATTTTTAAACGTACTAAAATAGGTGTTAGCTATTAATCTTACAAACTTGTAAGCATAATAAAATACTTTTTCTTGATCATAAAGCCATCTATTGTTATCTAACTGCTTAACAAATGAAAGATTTCATAAAATCCTTTATAGATGTAGAGTCAGTTTTAAAGCTTGCTATCAAATTAAACTAAGTGCAATGCAACACACTGAATCATAATTAAAAAGGTTTGTGCCCCAACGACAAAGTTTTATGAAGTGGATCAGACAAATAACTAACACTAGTAACAAAAACTATAACAAATATAAATACTAAAAATCTTCAATTAGTTTTAAAATTTCTGAGAAATTGTTACCTGGTATGGATTCACAGCTTCAGTAAGCTTCACAGAAATAAATAATTCATAGTGAATAACAAAACAATTGAAAAAATTAACAAATAATAAAAAGATGGCAGAATAACAATTTTGCAATTAAATAGTATACATACACAAATGGCAAAAACAGCATTGCAAATTATACCCCAAAAGCTGTGTAGTAAAATTCAATAATATAAACACTAAAAATTTTACATTCAGCTTCATGAAGTAGAAATAGAAAGTGAAAAAGGTCACTACAAAAATTTTAACGCATATAATAAAATATCACACTGTTAATATATTTATTGGAAATTAGTAGAAGAATGACATGACTAGATAAATTTAGTTAATGCCAAAAAACAATATGAAAGTAAAGGTTCAGCATCTCATGCAAGATATATATGAAGAATACATTAAACAAGGAGCACTAAGAAAAAAAAAAAATAAAAAAAATAGTACTAATATTTTTTTCCTCATAAGAGCTCTTATCAATTTTAAACTAGAAAGACCGAGAGTGGGACTGATAGGAATGTATTTCAATGGTATATTTTTCATGGTTGAAAATTTCATTATAATGCACAAAAAATGTAATATTTGATTAATAATAAACATTTCAGTATTCACTATTGTTTCCTCTCCACTTGTTTCCTATTGTAGCTATAATAAGAATGCCAAGTATGAAAGACTAATTACATACTTTTAGTGCTCTATTTTTATTTATTTAAAATTATTTTTTAGTACATTTTCTATTTTAAATAATGCATTTGATACTTTTATATGAAATGGTTCCATACATGGAGTCTAAGTTTGCATAATGGACCCTATTCATAGCATAGTTGACCATATGAGTACTTTTAGGTGGGAAAGGGCAATCATCTCAGGTTTTAAACATTACAGTAATAAACTAAAACAAAAAATTGAGTATGCAATAAAAATGTTTACTACATAAGCTTCCAGGGGGAAGAAGTCAACACCCCACCTGTCTCCTATTTTATACTCTGACATTAAATTAATTGTAACACCACAGATTGCTCAGATAGCATATGCGAATGAAAATCATAAAATTGGTGATATTCAACTTTCCCCCCGCCTATGAGCTGCATCAAAACTAATTGTGGTATCGTAACTGAAGAAGTGTTCGGATTTTTTGTGATCTTTAAATTTAACTAAACAGGAAAACCTTTTGTACTCCTGTCCGTGTATGTTTGTTCTACGAATGTTTCTAGATTTACAATGTAATTGAAGCCAAAAGTAGTAAAAACAGCTTTGAGTAGTATTTATTGGATTTTTTAAAGGAATTTATAAACAATTTGAAATGAGTAGCTAAGTTCCAGAAAAATAACACTGTCAGTATTTCTGCAGAAGTATAATGGGTTATAGGTTATTATGGTTAAGAGACAAAGCTACACAACAGCTTTCTGCCTAAGGTAGGAGATGCCTTGGGTGGAGGACTTTTAAAGGGATTTTTAAAGTGTATTCACTTACATCTGGAGTAAAACACCTCAAACTCCAGACCATTAAATCAACAACTTCATGTAATATGCTGGGATTAATCAAATTTCCATTCTATATGATTTTTAAACCTTTTGTGCAATTCTTAATTAAAAATGTTTCTAAATTTTGTTTGTAAACTGAAAAAAAAAAAAAAAAAAAAAAAAAAAGCTAACGCACAGTGTCAATTACTATTTAAACTGAAAACTTAGAGAATATGCAGAACATTTAAATCTATGATAAATTTTAAAACCCACTGAAAGATAAAATTTAAATTTTGCAATAGGTAGAGATTTAGCTGAGTATTTACATTCAAACTTTCAAAATCAATAAATAACATATTATATGTAGAGGCTTATTTTACACACTGGGACTTTTGGGAATCAAACTTTTTATAAATGATTTTGAAACAAACTAGTATTCATTGTTCACATGTTGAAATTATATTCTTTTCATTGCATTTTGAGTGTTAATGCAAATCCCCAGAATAGTCTGTTTCGAATCTTATTGCTATACAGGTAAAATTTTGAAAGTTACAGTTAAAAAAAAAAAAAAAATAAATAAAAATAAAAAATAAAAACAATTTGGAGGTTTTCTTTAACACAATGTTTAAGATTGATTTTGCTATTCTCATTAAAATGCATTTAAATAAAATAAATTGGAATCTTTGGTGGTAAATTTAGCTTCTTCTCAATCCAAATCCTTTAAAAATTTACATGTATTTTGCATTTTTAAAATTCAGGTAGTATTTTGTTTTATTGAGCTTGAATTAAAGTATTTTGTATCGAATACATTTTCGATATATTTTGTCCAACTCTGCTTGGCAAGCAAACAATAAACCACTCTTGGAAAAAATGATCTTGTTTTGTTTCTACATTGATTGGTGAGCTTTTCCTCTTAGAATCAAGGCCAATATAAACTTTAATGAAGTATTTTTTCCCATTAAAATTAACCATACGATAATATTTTGGTTCCATTCTCTTTTTCATTTTAATGAATGCTAGAATGGAATTATGATTAATCTCATTTTAATACAAGGTTTCTACAGATATCCAAGTTTTTATTTCCTTGACTTCTATACTGCTAGTTCCAAACTTTTTATCTGGTATTTGGACTATCCTATGTTCCTATTTTAGTTCCTTCATTTTTTTAAAAAACTTTTATAATCTTTGTTTATAGAAATAGCACTGCAAATTTAATAAAATCTTTAAAATTACAATAATCAATAAAATATGTGAATAAATACAGTGCCCCTAATCATTATATAACACTTTTCTGTTTCCCATAAGGCCCTACCATGGTTGAGGGATAAGGCACTGAACACCGTATCCCTTCTTGTTAATCCTTTGACATTTTTTCTATTTTCCTGATTTTTCAGGTCTGTAGGAACCCTGTAATAATACTATATGCAACAAGAAAACAACATATGCAATTAAAAACTTTCAAAAAATTTAATAATTTACATTGAAATATAAGAAAACTGACTTAAAAAGTACATATTCACACTCATCATTCTGTTTCCTATCATAACAGAAAAAGTATGAGTCATAAAAGAACATATGAAGTTGTTATCTTAAATGAAGTGGCTTGCTATGCATTTTTCAAGAAAGACCAGACCAACGATGAAGATAGCTTCCCCAGCCAGGATTCATATTATCATCTGAATGTGCATCTACAACATAATTTATGAAAATAAAAAATTAATTATTTATAAATAAAACACCATGTCATGTTATCAATGAACTTGTGTTAGATCTTACATTTAAATGCAATTATTAAATTTGAAATTAAAAACTCCTTAACACTTTTAAATAAAGGTGATTACTTACTATACCATCCACCATTTTTGCCCATAACTTTCCTTCCCCCCAATCTGTGGGATTATATGCCAATAATAAAGTTTAAACAATTACATAATTCCTTGTTGTTGATAACCCAGGCTGTCCACCAATCTCAGGAGACAAAAATAGTATCATTAGTAGCTTCACCGACATAAAAAAGTTGCCAGTTTAGCAGCCATTTTCTTAATTTTAGTTGCCAAAATAGTAGCATTTTTGCATGACTTTGTAGTTAAGAAATAAGCATACAATATTCAGCTTTATTTAAGGCATGAATAAAATGATAAATTAAAAACTACATGTGTTATATAATGGAGCATATAGTACATTTAAAAAGAAATCATTTTAAATCACATAAATTATTTAAAAAAAAATTAGTTTCAAAATATATTAACAATTTAAAATAATGAACATGAATTGGCAGATTTCAGGGTAGCTTGAATGTGGATTCAACTCTGCTCTGCTGATGTTTGCTAATACAATCACAATGATTGTTTGGATAGAGAACAGGAAATGGAAAGCAGCAAGCATGGGCACCTATAAAAATATTTTTAGTTGAGGGGCAAACCAACATTTTTCTACAGGGAGGCAAATTTTACACTTGAAACAGTTTGAATTCTCATTTTGCTTTGTGATGCACTTTTGTTTATAATATAAAACAATATCCTAAATCTTTAGGAGGAGGGGGGGGGGGTGCTCTACCTCCTCCCCTGCCCTTCCCTTATGGACATCCATGGCAACAAGAGTGTTAGGAGATTTTGGGAAGAGAGAATGTTACCTTGAATATTCTATGATTAAAACGGATTAGTATGTTTGATGATTAACCAATTGCAACTTTGAAAAGAGCTTGAGTTTGTTTTGAGTGTTGGCACGCCTACACGAGAAGCATCTGCCTATAGGGTGAGGGGTGGTCTTGGTCGGAGAACTTTTTAAGGGGCTCTAATGCGTATTGACATAAACTCTTAAAAGAAATGGGAGTTGACAAAAACCGAAATCTGATTTTCAAATTAGTTGCCTGGAATAAGGTACAAGTAGCCAAATACTTGAAAATAGTATGGATATGACATTTTTTGATCAATAAAGTAGCTCAAGTCACCTTATCTTTAAATTAGTAGCAAAAGTAGCCTCTTTAGTTGCCGGTGGACACCCTGAAACTTTATTTCATTAGAAAGCTGTTTACTCATTTAATACAATATCATTTTTAATCTTGAAAGATGTAAGTGTTTTGACTATTGAATTTTGGTATAGTTGATGATATAGTAATACCTAAATAAGTGCCAGCTATAAAAAATTATTCACACAATATTATTTACACAAATACAGAGAATCTTACCCCCAGCAACAGATTTCAACTGCTGTTGTTCATTTGAACTCAATTTTAGCATTGTTGTAAGAACTGGTACCAACATTGCTTTTTCACTTCCAGGTTGCAAAGTTGCAAACTAAAATATTAAAAAAAATAAACAATTAGACTGTTCATAACTTACAAATTCTGCTTTATATTCATAGCAAAAATAAAATACTACATGTTTTATTTTCAAGCTCAATAATCTTTTATGGCCATACAATAAAACAATCGCAAGATTTCAAGCAAAAAAGAGAAAAACATATGTCCACTTTTAGTCAAAATTAATGTGATTAGTGGATTGAAAAACTACATAGTTTTTAAAACTTCAAATATAAGTAGTTTTTGGCAAATGTAATTAATTACAACTACTTTATGACAAATGTCTTTAACTACGATTATTTTTGAAATACAGTCACGACTTAATTACTTTTTGGAGGCAAACTCTGTAAAAGGAGTTTATATTTGCATATAAGAATATTGGCAAACTAATTACAGAAAATTCTAGAATACTATAGTACAGAACAAAAGTAAACAAATTTATTTCAAAAGAAGTTTGTTCATTCTTAACAAAAGGCTGCATCTAAAAATTGTAATCCATTAAGAAGCACACATGATATGTAGAATTGCACAATGTTTGTTTATTGGACTAACATTAAAAGTAATTGTCAGAACTCGCCCATAGCTAGTGATTTTTTATACTGCAACACTTACTACACTATTTTTTTTAAGAAGTACAATACTCTATTAACTACTAAAAAGCAGTGACTACTATAGTTCTGATAACTGTTTCGCATTAAGTTTTGACCACTGAAAGTGAAAGTGACATATGCTGACATTCGAAAAGTAAATTCAAATGGCATATTCTTCAAGGAAAGGATTGTCCAAGGTCCTTGGAAAACACATAACACAAATTTTTCTGATAGGAAAACAATCAATGTATCAGTTTTGCCTTACAATTTCCACAAAACCAAACTCAGATTTAAACTGATTTCACTAAAATATTAAAGTTTATTAATATTCATATCCAGCAAAAATTTTAAATCTAACCATTATTTAATGATTTTAAAATACTTACTTTAATGAAAACATTCTTTAAATATTCCAAATTTTCAGCATGTTTCTCTCTTTCTTTGTTATTTTCAAGTCTCCTGACTTCATCTTTCAACAATCGAACTTGTTCACTCAGTCGCATATTAGTGCTTTCACTGTCATTAAGAAGCTACAAAAACAGCATTAAACATCTAACCTAACTTTTTAATGGTCAAATTATCTAAGAATTTAACTGTAGGATTTTTAAAAAAATTAAAATAGGACATAATCCAAGTGGCAAATGCGATTTCGTAAAATAGAACAAATGATAACTATATAACTATGCTATATATTTATAGCAAAAATAAAATGCTATATACTTTATTTGAATGCTTAGATAATATCATTATGGTTATATAGTAAAGAAAAATCTACAACAACATCAATATATTTTACTTAGTATGGAATAGTTAAAAATATAGCAAATCACAATTGTAGTGTGAATTTTGAAAAACCAGACAGCCATTTTTTAAATTAGGAAATATAAATTTAAATTACTGCATTTACTGAAATTGAAAGAAGCCCTCCTTTTTAAAAAGTTGGAAACATTTAATCATTCTTTTCAAATAACTGTATACAACAAAATACATACATACAAAATATAATTATTGTTCAGAAGTTTATTTTTACTTCCATGTAACAATTTCATAAATGCTATCACAAAGTGAAAATAATACTTAATGAGAAAGTTGTGAGTAAAAGACATATGTACCTCACTTAAGTGATCTATTTTTTTATTCGCCGCATTCAAGTCAACTGTTAGCTTTTCAGAATCATAACTTGATATGTAACTGGCTGGTGCTAAATATATAGTACACAATATTTATTAGTTAAATCAAGAATATTAAAAATAATTTAGAATAATATTAAACTGATTGCAGATATAAAAATGCAGAATTAGTTAATTAACTTAGCCCTCTGATTCTCCTCCACTCACAGAAAACTACCCCCTTTAGCTGTTAAACAAATTAGATTAAAAATGATAAAAAGGAGTGGGTAGATTCAAATCACTTACCTAAAAATTGTTAATATACATGTTACAGTGAAAACCCGATATCAGTCAAAACCCGAATTAACAAAGGAAAACGCGTTCTAACTGAGAGCATTCGGGTTTTCCCTAACGCACTCAGTTAGAACGCGTTTTCCCTAGTTAATTCGGGATTTGACTGATTTTGGGTTTTAGCTGTAACATATATATCTACATGGAAATGAAACATAATACATTACCTACCAATAGATATCTAGACCCCTATGATAGAAAAAAAAAAATCCGACTAGTTGTCTGCAGTAGTCGAAATTCGACCATAAAGCATTAATTTTTTTAATTTGAGCATGAATAAAGTTCTTCTGTCAAAGAGTATGTCTCACCATTCCATACATAGTAGAACCTACTAAAGTGGCCACCTTGGTTAAGAGACCATCTGTGTATAGAGACCACTTTTGTACAATTTTACCTTATAGCTACCACACTTTTCAGTAAAGATGATGTTTTTGTAAAAACTCTATCACATTTTACTAAATGCAAAGGTGGATCCAGCGAGTGGGTCATAGGGGTCATCTCCCTCTATTGACCTTGCAACTTTTAGAACTAACGTGGTGGCAAACTATGGTATCTTTCAGTTAGCCAGGAGCAAATCCTGCCAACTCTTTTTTCTGGGAAACTTTTAAAGACTACTTTTGAAATACTGCCGTTCCCCCAAACAAAGCCAGAAATTTTAATCTGTACACAAAATAGTATTTGGATACACGATTCAATACATACAAAAATATCAATATACTAAAAAGAAATGTGTATGCTTATTAGTTACATAATGTGAAATTGGGGGAAAAGTGTGGAATTAAAAGTACGAAATTAAATTAAAATTCTAAAATATGGAAAGGGATAAACAACTATGTACTGGAAATGGCTTTAGGTTTGGCGCAGATCACAATTATTTGGCTATTTTTCACTTGCTCTCGGCTAACCGAAAAAAAAAAAAAAACCCAAAACATACGACTCATAGTCAACGAATTCAAAACTCTACTGGATAGTTATTGATATCATTGCCATCACATTAAATTATTTTATCATAGCTATGGTGATATGTTCTCTATTCATCAGATATTCAATTAAATCAGCATTAATAAAAGTTCGATCATTATTTTTAGGTTTTATTATAACTGACTTCAATATATTATCTGAGAGTATGTTTTTGGAAATATTTCCATACACTTTATTAATAGCATTATTTTCATTCCCAATTGCTGAGTTATTTTACCAATAATATTTTCGGAGAAAATTTGCTTTAACATACTATAGGGTGAGAGATTATGGAGAAATTGTCGAATTGGTGCATTTCTGAGGAGCAGCTTTTGGATTGCAACCTGCGCTGTTCGGTTCATTTTTCCCACAGCTTTAAAACATGGAATTTACTACACTTCGCACACTTATCAACTATCTAAAAAAAAGTCGCCAAGCACAGGGCTAAAGTACATTTTAGTCATTGGTGTTTCACCAAAATGGGGAATATTCACTTTTTGCAAATTTTATTGTAATACTATAACCCTATAGTACGGCTGAAACTTAAAGTTCTTATTTCAAAATTGACACAACAATGGAACCATTGCCCGATTTGGCACAAAATAATGCTTGCTAAATTACTTCTTTAATTTTTTATGGTGCATTAGCATATTACACAAAAATTTTAATCTTCGCACAACCACCTCTATACCAACTTTAACTATGCCGATTTTCACTCTCATACATTCATGCAATGTGCTGAAAAAGAGACGCAAAGGCTTTCCTTCACGTATTTATATATACATTGATTTAATAGTTGATAGAGCCTCCATTAGAGACAATTACAGCCTCAACTCCCTGGGGTATGCATTTTAAAAGTACTTGTATAACAACTATCATTATTTTCTTGCACTTGGCCTGGAGAAGTGATGTAAATTCCTTTACAATTTGGTTGTTGCACCCATTAATTCAGCATTCTAACTTAGTTTCTTGACAGGGGATTTGGGTAGGTCAATCTATTCAGTTAGCTTCATTAAAGGATTGGCCATTTCCATAATACCCAAGGATTAGACCTTCCTCGAAATCAAACACTCAAATTCTGTATCTTGTATGCAACCAATGCCATTGTTATTTCTTACACAGTATTTAATAGTGAAGGAGGTGATATTATCAGGATGTGTGTGATGGAATTTGCATGACTTTCCAAATACTTATTGGTAAGATAGTTTATAGGGCACTAGAAATTCTTGCAAATTTTTCTTTATTATCATTAGGATGCTATTTCATCAAAGCCCAGATTTTTGCCTACACGACTTTGTAGACATGATTTGTAGACAGGTTTTGTAGACATGATTTGCAGAGAGATTTTGTAGATATGAACTGTCACGGTGAAGATATTTTCAATGGTGTTTGCCAGATAATGCGGCAGTGGGGGAGAATAAAATGTTGAAAGTCACACAAGGTTATGGATTACAATTCCAAATATGTGTTTTACAGAACAAGAAAAGCAAACACATCACACTCATGGATTATGATGCCCTTCCAAACAGTATTTAAAATGGTGAAGTATGGTTGGAATATGCTTATTGAAGATTGGAAAACAGTTTCAGTAGGCGATTTTAAGATAGATTTCGATTCCAAAGATGTGTTTTATGGAACAAGAAAGAGTTGATTCCTGTTTTAATGCCCTCACTCTTGCCAACCTAAAAAATTGCCACACTTTGCAGTCATGGGTCTCTAAGAGTTATTCACAAGCTTAAATGCTCTCAAAATAACTAGATGAAAACTAAAGTGAACAAATTAGTCATAAACACACCAGCTAAGGAATTTGAAGACACTTAACAATTAAAACTACATTCATTGGCAACCCAAAATAAATAAATAAGTAATGGAATGCTCTACTAACATGTTGTTCCAAATCACCATTTTAATTTACAATTATGGTTGCCACATAAATACAAAAAATTGTTGCAGTAACTGCATATGTTTAATTATTGCCACCTTGGCAAGAGTCGGGGTGTTAAGTGGAAATCAACCCAAGAAAGACAAACATTGCACACTCATGGATTATGATGCACATTCCAAATAGTATTTAAAACGGTGAAGTACAGTTGGAATATGATTGGCGATGTTGGAGTTTGATCCCAAAGATGTGTTTAATAGAACAAGGGAGAAAAATACAACACACTCATCAATAATGATGCACTTTCCAACTTAATGGAATAAGGAAAGAAAACATGGAGGAGGTATGGATTATGATATGCTTTTAATATATAGCACTTCAGAGCGTATTTAAAATCTGAAAGCGTTTCAGATTTCCTTCCTCAAAATTTTTTTTTATTTCTAGGTGCCCAATCCATTAAACCTTTAGCACGTAGTTTTATACATATGCAAACACCCTCTTAATAAAGAATTCAAGTACAAGTCAATTTTCCTACATTGATTTCACTATATAAAAATACCCTTTAAAAAAAAGTAGATTACGTAGTATGCATTAACAACTTCTAACATTTATTTTGAGCTGTATGTTTTTTTTTTTCCTAAATGAATCATTTACTCATAAAATTAATAGATGAAATTTCTCTCAAATATTTTTTTGAGTGGATGCACTAAATTTTAATATTTTTAGAAAAATGCATGCATAAAAGGATTAAGAAGGGTGTAAGTTACACTGACTGTGTGTGTGTGGTATTATATACCAGTTTTGATTGAATTACCCACAGTTCCCACAAGTACAAGTTTTTCAAGATAGCAAAAAAGTTAACAGGTATAATGTCTGGACTGGAGTTTAGAACATTCTTCACTAGTCACTACACACGTCTGAGTTTTTCCAAATTAATGTCATTAATGTCATTTGAAGTAAGGAAGCATAGCAGGTCATTTTTCTTTGCATACAGAATTGTAATGGGATACTTTATCTTGACATGTTTCAGATTTAGATGATGCCACAACTTGAAAAGGACTCCATAATTTCATTTTTCAACAGGATGGAGCTTCATGCCAATTCCAAATGAGGGTGAACACTTCTCGTTTTGGATAAATAAAAGCTATGTTGATTCACATGCAGGAGGAAATGGACTACTGATTAAATTTATCATGTCACAAATGAATCTTTCTAATATTGAATCTTTGTACTGTTGGGAAAAAAAATATATCTGATACTTTATCTTACTTTTAGTACAGAAAGTACTCTAATGTTACATCAGAGAGGCCAAAAACATAATTTTTAAAAGGGCACACTCTTTTTCGGATTCGCTATACATGTATGTGGACACATATATTCTTCCTAAAATGCAATATCATCATGTTTGTGTCTCCTGGCTTAAGCAGTGTAAAACAGAGCTACCCAATGATGAGAATGTCAACTCATCAAATATTTAACTTCTTACATTATTACACAAGAATTGATATATGAGACAAAGTATATTTGGGGGCATAACATAAATGGTTAATTTTGGTACTAAAAATGCAACTAAAATATTCATTTTTTCTGAATTTAAATAATTTTAAGTTTGGAAATGTTTACTCTATACATAACAAACAAACACACACACACACACACACACACACACACACACACACACACACACACACACACACACACACACACACACACACAAATATCCATTAAATACTATTTAATGCAAATTCAAATATAAATGAATAATAAAATAATAATTTAAATTATTAATACTTTGGCAGTAAATTCTGCAAAAGGGATAATTATAGCAATTGGTATTGTCAACAGAATTTGAAAAAGTAACTCTTAAACACAGTTAATTCTGTTGTTGTTTCCATGAATACACAACACTATCCATGGAAAGATGGGTGCCATTGCCCCCGAGGGGGTTCGACTTCTACTTGTCGGTCCCTAATTTTGAACCGATTCCAGATGAGGGATCAACCGCCACCTGAAATCGGCACCCCCAGAGGTATCACTTAACAACTTGGAGGACATTGGAGCCATGACGGATTTTACGTGCACCAGCTCCCATTAGCGTACACGGTTTCACAGCGGACAAGCTGACAGGGAGATGACCCGGCCAAGCCGGATGCAGCTTCACTTGCCGTGTTCTTATGGGAACGGAGTTTAGCGCCCAGACCACTGTGGGACAATTTTCATTTGTATTTGTTGGTTTTGACAATATCCATTCCGTGCAAAGAACGGCTGCTTCAGCTAGTTTACATATATTAAGTGTACTGTGCAGTCAGAAGGGTCCCCTTTCCATTGTGCGCTCCGCAGTAGTTAATCCTTCTCTGAGACACTGAGTTTACTTAAAATTATTAAATATCATTAGCCCATCCGCGTAGTTAATGATTTCCGATACAGCTGTCAGGTAGTGTCCCTAGAAGGCTGTGATCCGCACACGGCGTGCGTGCATACGTTTATATTATCTGACTATGCTTGTCACAAGAAACTGACTGTCCCATCATTGATAAGGAAGAGATTGCCGCAAAATTACATCCACCAAAAACGGTTGGCAGAACTAGTCATTCACAGGCATATTTTTATTTGAGTTGGACAATATGTTAGATAAATACATGTTATAATATGCAATAAACCTTAGGAACACAAATTATACATTGTCACTTTTTCCGAATATCTATGTATATATAAATACGCTAAGCAAAACCTTTGTGTCCCTTTTGCAGCACATTGAGCAAATGGACGAGTGCTAAATTTGGCACAGTTAAAGTTTGTATGGAGGTGGCTGTGCCAATGCTAAAATTTTTGTGTAATATGCTGCTTGTGTAATTACTCACAAAATAGCAACTACATAAATTACATTGCAATTACATACAATAAATTTTACTAAGATACAACCATCAGTTTTGAAGACATAGCTTTTTTGTAGTCAAATTGATCAAAAAATAGTTTTCCAAAAAAGCCTATTTGTCAAATGAATATTGATATCTATCGATCTTATTTATTTATTTATTTTTTTTTCAGGAAAAAATAAGGCAAAATTATTTGAAACACTTACAAGTTTTCACTTAAAAAAATACACATTCCTGCTGTTAAATATATCACAGCATCTTTCTTTTAAATTTTTTTTCTTGCCTGATTTGAGCCCCTTTCAAATTTTTTAAAATAACTTCTGACAGTTTTTACTTTTTTTTTTTTTTTTTGGTGCTTGTTGCAGGACTATACATAACAATTTTAGAAAACATTACAGATGGTTCAACATGAGGGTGTTATAAAAAAATGATTTAAAAGTATTTTATGTAGGAAAAATTTAAGAAATATTGTGTTATGACATTACAATATAATGTAAGGAAATGTGAAGTTTTTTCTAAACTTCAAAATAAAAATATCTTTCAATATTGAAATTTATACTCACTTCCTGGTTCAACAGGTGACTGTATAAGCTTTTCAAATGGAAGAAACCCAGATGTGGGTATTGTAGCAAGAGATAGGTGCTAAAATTATATGCAAGAGAATTAAGATACTAATAACGTTGAATAATATTGATATGAAAATTAAAATATTCATGATGTGGTAAACTGTGGGAAGAAGAAGACTCATGAAATATGTCTTTAATGTTCACAAAGTTGATGATTTTGCACAATACACTACTGTAGGATGATCTTATATATATATTTTCCCCCTACATCAAAAATCCATCATTCCATGGATATTTAGAATTTTGTATCTGCTATGTGGATGCTACATTGATTCGTAAGTTATGCCTCTTTACTATATATAATATATATTTTTTATGTAAAAACATTTTTAGGGTCTAAGAGGGATAAGTTGATGATTTTTGGACAATTTATAACTATATAATGTTTGGGAAAAAAAAAAGCATATAGAGCAGTAAATATTAAAGCTGCCTTTGAACAATATTTTATATACTATCTGCGCAAAGTTTCATGAGATGTAACTTTACATATATACAATTTTTGTGGACCATGAAAGTATGGTTCAGATCAGGGTTATTTTAAATTTTTTTGGCAGTATGATCTTGTTCAGGATATTGAGATAATATTCCAACCTAAAAGATAAAATAATCAATAATTTAATTCTAATCACTTTTACAGTGCATGGTGTGGTGGCATTTGATAAAATTTGACATTTAAAAGACCAATATTTTGGCTCAAAAAAGTTTATCAATCTTGTATTTATATTTAATTAAATTTATTTACAATTTTCTGATCACAAGACAAAAAGCTGGTGACTCCATTAGGGAGTTACGAGCCATACATTAAACACTGTTAATTTAGAGCATTAAATCAGTACGTTCACGTGTATATAATGTACAGTTTTAATAAAATATAAGAATTCTATATTAAAAAAAAAAACAATATATGAAACATTACAAGTACGCAATTTATTAAAATTTAACTTTTACACACAGACACACACATTTTTAAAGGAACATAAAAATAACATACTCTAATGGGAGTGGGAGTTTCATCAGTACTTTCTGATCCCTAAAAAGAGTTACATGGCATTATAGTTATGTACAATGATGTAGAATATTACTTAAGCCTACATAATACAGAATTTTAAGGTATCAAATTGCCATGAGATAAAGTAAAATAAACTAACCTCCCCCTCTTGCCTTTCTTGAGACAAAAGGTCAAAAGTGGTAGCACTTTCCTGAGGTGAAGGTGCAACAGGTAAGCCTTGCAATTTTTGGTGATCTCTTTGCAGTCGAGCTATTTCTACATCAGCCGCATCTAACTGTTTCTGGAGATCACTAACAATTCTTTTATGCTCTTCACTCATTATTTTAATTTGTTTCTGTAAAAAAAAAATTATTGTTATTAAGGCTGATGATAAATTACTAAACATCCAAAATTTACTAAACATTTGAAATTTGGCAATATGAAAGATATATAACAAAACTAGGAGCAACTGAGCACTGGGCAATAATTGCATATTGTCTTATGCATTTTAAAACCTCAGTTTTTATCCATGTTCCAGAGGGAGAGAAGAAAAGAGAAAATAAAATATATCATGAAAATAAATTGTCGCACTTTCTTTAATTCACAACTTCCCTTCTCTAGTATTTTGTGTTATGATGAGTATCTTTAAAATCATGTTTGATTGATAAGCAGAGTAAGTGTTTAAAATCTAGCTACAATATTAAAAACAAAGCATTGATTTTATAGATTGGCTAAGAGGTATAAATTAATGTAATAGTAAAAAACTAAGTATGCTATATTTTTAGAATAATAAATAAGGCAAATCTTTTCTTGTAAGATAAGTAGAGTGCACCTGTAATCACTGTATTATGTACATCAGGGTTTCTGAAACTACTCAAAAGAAAAAAAAAATTGACATAGTTTTGAATTTGCTAGACTCAGACATGCACAAGGTGCTCCATTAAAATTTAAATGCCCCTCTAAGTGCTCCACATGGAGAAAAAGTTTGAGAAACCCTTCTGTACAATATTCTGTTTTAAAATACATGCATACATGCTAAAACAGAATTTTTACAAATCAACCCATTTCATAATTTCATAATAAAAGTTACATATTTGGTGATATACAGGATATCCCCAAAATACTGACTTAAGCTTTTATTCCTTAAATGTTGATCAAAAGACATACACAATAAATTACAAAGTTTAAAAAAGTTACAGAATTTCATAGTATCGATTGATATTTTCAAAAGATTACATCTAAATACATACAAAATTTAACTTTTCACATGGGCTAAAAAAATTTCCAGCTATTAAAATGTGTCCCATACATTAATTAGTTGATGTTCAAAATTTCAGCCTTTCATCATTAAAAGGCTCACAGATACATTTAAACAAAGTTGATAAGGGACTATATAATACCAGTATTAGCAAAAGTATTATTGTATCTACGCAATCATTGTATTCTTTCATAATTTGTGTAAGACTCCTGAAACACGATCATACAACAAAAATTTTTTCCTTTCAAAAGCCATTGAAAAGAGTTTTTAGGCAGCATGCATTTAAAATGCTCAAATTTTGTGCATGACCCCATCAATGTATGGAAACATGTTTTATACTGACTTTGTAGAGACTTTGAGCAAAAAGTTTAATATAAAACTAAGTAGTTTGTTCTACAGTTCTATGCATAATATGCAACGAGGGAAAAAATACCAATCAGATGTTGAATGTTGATAAAATTGGCCTTTTTCTCCACAAAAGTTTTCTTTTTGATAAATCTTCCTAGTTCCTTCTAACTTTTTACAGACAGCATTGAGATCCAAGTATATTTAAAATTAGTTTTTTTTTTTTTGCATATTCTGTATTTTAATGCATTAGTTAAAGGATATTAGTAATTTAAATGGGGAATTTTCTTTTCTTTTTTTAATATACAACTTTTACGGTGTTTGTAATTGGGAGCAAGGGTCATTTCTGACTATAATTTACATTGGTTTAAAAAACTGAATATACTTTTGGGTAATTTAAATAATAAGTGAAATATTAAGACCTAGAATAGAAGATTTATTTTTTAATTTCAGTAAAGATATTAATTAAGCTTGAGCGGGTGGGAGGGTGTATGAAGATAGCTCAGTAAAAATTTATAAAAATGGCTATTCTTATGTTTTTGTTTTTTTCTTTTTTCCCAGTTTCCCAATAATGATACAAATGCAACTTCCATTTCAAAGAATCAAGTCATCTTTTAACTTCATCTGCTAATTGTTTCAAGTCAATATTGATAAAATTTGATTTTTGAATAAATTTTTAATTTGTTGCTCCCAATTGGGAACACTGGTCTGCAAAACATTAATAAGAAATGTGAACTGTGCTAAAATATATAAAATAAAAATAAATGAATGCAGATTTCTTACCTTATATGTAGCTACTAACATTTCATTTTGAAGCATATGCTGTGATGATAATTCTTCCTGAGTGGCACAGAGCTTATTTTTCTCTGCATTTATAAGTTCCAATCTGTACAATATAAAAATAAGAGTATTAATGCAATTAATATTACTTTCAATGTATTTTTGTGATACATAAGTACTAGTTACAAAGTAAGAGAGGACTAGAGGGTACACTGCAGAGGAAGAAAGCTATGATTTTGACATTATTACTTAATGGCAAGGCATAAAAGAAAAATATCAAAAAGCACTGTTCTAATATTAGACAGAACTGAGCTTCAATAACATTGATTTACTCATAATACTCAACTGCCTTATTAAAGTACCACTATCTTTTGAGCATTAGTTATGTCTCCAGCCCCCCCCCCCCATATACTTCTATGGTACTAGCATATACAAGCACACAAAATAAATATAAAAAAATAGTTTGGCATTTTTGAGAAGGTTATTACACTGAATAAAAGGAGAATAGGAACCATATTAGATAGATTAACTACTGATAAATAATTTACAGCTATGTATGTCACAGAGTGACAAAAATTACTTTATGGTTATTTTGGCTCATACTGATATCTTAATATTCACCCATGTTATAAATATTTATATCATCTAGACTATGCTATAACAGTGAACTGTTTTATTTTATGACTGCAAGCCAGAAAGAGAATTAATGACTAAACCAAAAAGTGATTCCTCGGCCAACAATCTTCAAATAAACAAAACAGCAGAATCTTGTGGAAAACTCATGAATGTTACATTTTAAGAGATTATTTCTTAAAACAAAATATGCTGCAATTTTATTAAAATTTTAAAGAAACTTTAAAATTCATTAAAAAGTGTAAAAAAAAAAAACGAGTAAAATTGTAAAAAAGCATAAGTTTTATGCTGAAAGCATAAATATTGGCAAGTATCCATCGGTGTACAAAAGGCACACATCGATATTTTTTCAGCAACGGCTGCTTGCAATTGTTTTCGAACCTTGTGATCTAAAAAAGACCTTAATACAATTGTTCTTTGTGATAAAAAAGTTGCATTTCCCCCATTTTTTTTTTTTTTTCAAAAAATTGTCACTTTTAAGCCTTCTTTAAAGAAAATAATTGCCAGTCTCCTTTTGCTGAAAATAGTAGCAAATAATCACCTTTCAGTTGCCGGTGGCAGCCTTGCTTAAAATTTTTTAAAAACATTATTAGAGTTTCTAGACACAATTCAATGAATTTAGACACTACAAATGTCACATTGCTATTGCATGTTTAATTACTCACACATACACAGTTGTTACACACAACCACTAACCTATGAAAAAATCATGAATTGTCCAATGATGAAAAATATTACACAGAAAAGAAGCACTAACTTATTGTGCCTCTAAAGGCACAACTTCAGTAGAAGAATCTTTAGGTTGCACCAGCATTTTTCCACCAACATTGACTATCTTATAAATGTTTATTTTTAAAAATGGTTTGCATGATGTTATAGTAAAATATATTTGGGATTGCCATGAAATATGCCAGAATAGGAGTTTAAATTATCCAAATTGGTAAGCATACATTAAAAAAACAAAACAAAAAAACACATGTTAAACATAAAATTTCCTTCAATTTTTCAAATTTGTCAAAAACCACAATACAGTGACGCCGTGAAATTTGAAGAGTGACACTGCAAGGAACAACTGTACAATACTCTTTTAAATACCACATATGTTATGATATTACATACAGAATGTATTTTATTATAATTTTTAGCATTCACTTTGTTTACAGCTTTGAATGATGTGGCTCTAGAAAAAATAAATATATTCTAAAAGCATTTCAAAACAGCATCAAAACTAATGCTAGAGCTAAAAAATTAATATACCTCTGACGCCACTCTTTATCTTTTTGTTCTCTGTCTTCAATAATCTTGTCATATCTCTGCAAAAGATTTTGATGTTCTTCTTGTAAAGCATCATATTCTAAAGACATAGCAGTCAATTTTTCACTAGAACAAAAAAAATGTTAATTAATATAACTGGATTCTCTAAAAACTGAACATTACACAGTAAGTAAAATAATGAAGCAAATTTTGGAAAAAAAAAAAAAAAAAAAAAAAAAAAAAACTATTGTAAATTTGCATTACTGGCACACTATGGTACACATGTACAAGATGATTATAAATTAATTTCTCCTATAATTAGCATTCTACAGCTGAAATGGGTGAGCAGATTGCTATCAACTTCTATGGAGGCATATGGAGTGTACACAAAATGCGCTCAGGGAATTAAAAAAAAAAATTTCATAAAATGCCCACTAGCTGGTGCTTTGCATGGTGAAATCAGCTCAAAAAATGACCCAAATTAGTTAATAAATGACTAAAAACTACTGGATAAATGTTGAAGTAGTTTGTACATTCGAGATAGTCATTTCCACTTGCAAATTTGCAGTTTTTTTCATGCAAAATACCACCTAGCGAACATTTTTTAAACCAATTTTTTTTGTTTGAAATCCCTATAGTGCATTTCAAGTATAGTTTGTATACCAAATATGGTTACAGTTTTTTCACCAGAAAACTGTTTACAGAGGAAGTTTAATTATAATACACTGCATATATATTTATTTTCATTGCATAGCACATGTATACTTTTTAATATGCATGTTTGTTTTCAGATACCTTACAGTCTGTTTTTTTAGGAGGGGGGGGGAATGTTTTTTCAGACTACAGCTGCATAAAATGAAAGTAATCGTACAAATAAATAAATGGAATGAGTTAAATTACCACCTATCCAAGTCATAAATTTGATAAACACATTTTAACTAGAAAGAGGTAGGACGGGAAGACAGGCGCACAATGAAGGGAGGGGTTTTTAGGATTTAAAACTCTTTACAGAACAAACTTTTTTTTGGGGATTGGGGTGGGGCTGATAAAAAAATCACCAGGCAAAATATTTACTTCATAAGTTTATTGTGTTTACAATGAAGGAAATTAGAAACTTCGATAGAAAAACTTTGTTTTTTCCAAAACCAAAACGTCAAATTGACTCAATCGAATCAGCAAACTAGATCATCTACCAAAACTGTAACACTTAAAACAGCTATGTGCCACTAGATGGATTAAAAGGCACAATGTGTGTGTGTGCGTTTTTTGAATTGATAGAACCAATTCTCTGTGCTTTGCAGAAAATCTCAACAGATCAGGAAGCAGCGTCGACTGCTGAAAATCTGTGTGCAACCCAAAAACTTTCATTCTATGATTTCATTGTCTACCCAGCAAAAAGTATTCCCCGACAGTCTGCTTTTGAGCAAATATTTACAAAATCTCAGGATTAATCTGTGAAATGCAGTGGGATATGGAACAAATGCAGATACACTGAAGAAAAGAGACAGCATAGTAAATGATTTTCTAGTCATATTTACTTCAGTCAGTAAATTGTGTGAAGAATTTGATATTCCTATATGCATGCTACACAATGCAGGATGACAAATTAAGCGAAGCAGTGTGCCTTCAGGTACTGTAAAAGAATATTACAGGAGATCTGTATACATACCATTTTTAAACGCTTTTATTTGCCAGATCGATACAAAATTTGTGAATTATACGAACATTTTGAATTTCCTTCAAAATTTTTTACCTCAGTGTATGACACAAAATATGGAAAAATGTAATGTAGAACGAATTTTAGAGCTGGCATCCATGTATGAAATAGAAGAGGTTTCTGTGAGAGGTGAATTCGCCATGTGGTATTGAAAGTTAGATCGACAACAAATATGACCAACAAATGCAGTAAAAGGCATAGATATTTGCAGTCAAAAAATACTTCCTAATATCAATAGGCTACTTCAAATAATGGCCAAATTATCAGTAACAAATTGTGCTGGTGAGTGTTCTTTTTCAACACTTCGCCTTTTAAAAGTGTATGTTCCGAGGACAACAGGTGAAAGCAGACTGAATGGACTAGCGATGCTGAACATCCACAAAAACATCCATGTTAGTCTCGAAGAAGTATTGAATGAACTGGTGAAACAACTCTGAAGTTTAGCTATTAAATTATAACATTATCAATTTAGCATACTTAATTTGTGTTTTTACGTAAAATAAATTGTGAGCAATGGGAATTAATTTTTTGAAATATCTTTTTAGACAAAAAACACTAAACAATGTTTGACAATTCTTAAGAAACTCCCTCCACAAAAAATTTCTGGTTGCGCCCCTGCAGTAAGAGGAACTATCGAAAATAGGAGGTTTGAAAATAGTCATTATAAAAGTCAAAAAATATTTTTAAAGAGATACTGCACATTTTCAAATTTCTTTTCAAACGAATGCTTCTAATCTATCAGTCTAAAAAAGTGCAACAAAAATTCAAGAATAGTTAAATAGCAATGAAAATCACATTTATAGAAACTGCAAAATTAAAACAAATAAGGAATATTCTTTACATAAATAACCCCCTAATACTGCACTTTCGGTCCAAAAATATTAGCGAACAAATAATTTATTATTCAACAGTGGACCTCAAAAGGGTTAAATAAGTTCAATGGTATAATGATGTACAGTACTGAGCAAAAATTTCAGCTTTTCAACTATAACTAGGGAGTATAGAGTGCATCCCAAAAAGATAATAACACATTTTAATTCTTCATCCATTAGAAGTAAGTAGGCAATGTAAACTGATAAAATGTTCAAAATAAGATAGGAAAAAAACTAGACTAAGAAAAAATCCTCTATATACTTTTTAAATTGGTGCATGACCTCCGTACAAAAAAATTTCAATTCAGTAAAATGTACTGCATGCAGTAATGAAGTGATATACAAAAAGCAGACATTTGAGAATTGTATCCTAAAAAGAGTCAGAGATATGAAGAGAAACAAATACCAACTTAAAATGTTTTTCAATGGCTCTTAAAGGAAAAAAACCCCCACATTGGATGGTTGCATTTCATTTGTCTTAGGCGTAACTGACTAAGGGCAAGAGGGGGCAACTGCCCTTCCCCTCCCTAAAATTCAAGAAAATTCAGATTCACCTATTTGAAAACAGTATTTTCTACAATAGGAAACATTTTGCCCCCCCCCCCAATGTTACTTGCCAATTAACACCAATGTCAGGGTTGTACAAGATTACAACATAAAATAATTTTTTGGACTGCAGCAATAAGTGCATGCTTAGTCCCTCACCATCTTTGCTTAGTGATATCGCTGAGACATTTAATGATGAAAGGCTGAAATTTTGAACATCATTAGTTATAAGGCATATTTTATAAATAGGCAATTTTTTTTGTATTGGGGTGCGGATGGGGTTGGTACACAAATTTAAAAAGTGTCACTTTTTGAAAATCAAAAATAATTTTTTCTTAACAATCTTTTTTTCCCTACCTTATTTTGAACATTTTTACAATTTACATTACCCATTTATTTCTAATAAATAAAGAGTTAAAGCTTGTTACCCTATTTTTGGGATACACTGTGTAACATAGTAATAAAAGTATTTCAGAAATAACATACATTTTAAAGACTAAAGATATTAAATAAGGATTCAATTAAAATTGCAAGGCAATGCCAGGAAGGGGAGAAGGAAGTATAAGATAGAGTACCTTAAGTCTTTGACTTGCAATTTTAGCTTTTCATTCACTGTCTCAAGCTTCTCTTTTAAATCGACTTCGACAGTAGTTATTGCAGGAGTAACTGACTTTTGTTGCTTCAAGACACTGTGAACTCTTATCTGCATGTATTGAATTAAAACAGTTAATTTACCATTTGAAGGGGTAGATGTGAAACATACATTCTCCACTTTTGCATAACTCACATCTTCCATATTGAAATTTAAATTTTAGCTTTACCAGAATTATTATAGGTTTAGGATTCTGTGCAAGCAATTGTTATGGCAACAAATATATCACAAAAATTTTTATTGCCAATATATCATGTTTGTTAATAAGTTTTTTGCATTTTTCTAAGTGGAGAATGTGAGTTTTGCATCTGCACCTTTCATTTATGCAAAAATTTACTTTGATAAATAACAATATTACTTAATTTTATTTTACCTTGTAATTTTCAAATTCTTGTTTAACTGATTCTACTTCTTTATGAGCTATAAGTATTTCCTCTTTCTGGCTGGAGATTTTTTGTTCAAAGGATCTAACAATTCTTTGGTGGTTGTCAGAAGAAGTTTTTATATAATCTTGTAAACGTTGTATTTGTGCAGATGCTTCTGACAATTGTAGCTGCAGTTAAAATAAATATTTTCTGTAAGCATTTTAACAAGGCATAGTCACAAAGAAATAACAAGTATCTTTATGCAGAATGTCCCATCAAGATATCACAAACTCTGAGCAGCATAGCTTTTGAAAAAGTTTGAAAGAAAATGACATCACATCCAAAACAAGAAAAAACTACTGAAAGCATGAACATTAGCTGCAGCATTAGATATGTGGGGAGGGGGGAGGGGAAGAGCAGTTTTATGGCAACCATGATCACCAGATCTTACATCTGACACTTTTTGACTTCTTCTTACAATGACAGCAAAAGAAATGGTCTAGTGAGACCTAGTTACAATAAAAAGCAACTTAGTCTAACCCCTCATCCTTTGTGGACACCAGCTTGATGCAGCATGAGCAGTCAGCAATTACATAATGCATCCATGCATGTCTTGATATGCACAGTGGACATCATTTTATACAAACGTATACAAAAACCTGTATTTACGCTCCTAATAATCTTTTTCATACATTAGATATAACATTTCTATTTTCAAATGAAAGATAATGTTTCTCCATAACAGTTATGTAAGGAATAAAAAAAATTTTTTTTTTTACTGTCATCATAAATTAATAATATTACTCTTAGAAAATTAACTGGGTAACTAACTGAAATTCCGTTTATGGCAGTCAAAAGTGTGACATCATAAATTAAAAATTGCACAAGACTGATAAACATGAAACTTATGTCCTATCACAGTAAACATATAATTAGTGTGATTCTTAATAGGAGGATTTAAATATTTAAAATTGAGCATTTAAGCACAATATACCACGCTAAGAATTATTTTGTGTTTATTAAATTATGTGTTACACAGTAGAAGACACCAAAATCCATACAGCTTAGTTCCAGACCTGGTGTGGGTTTTAGAACTTTGCAGATTTCAGGTCATAATAGGAAAACTATACTATGTTCCCTACCACAACCCAGGAAAAAAAAAAAAAAAAAAAAAAAACAGTAAAAAAACAAGGGAAAGAAATCCTATTACTTATATTATAATCAGAATTACATTATAAAAATACAGAGGAATAATACTATATACAAAATTATTAAATTATGTACAAATTATTTAAGCGTTTTAAATTTTTAGTATAGTAGTTTAAGACTGAAGTTTTAATGCTGATGTTCAAATTATAGTTTACTTATTTATTAATAATAATTGTATATTGAAATATCCTATTCTGTAACACAGCTTCGCTGCTCTAAAAATCCGAGATATTTTCCCCCCAGAGACAAACAGTCAACGAATGTTATTTTATCAATTTTTTAAGCGTCCCCAGAGTTGACACTGCCACAGTCTGTACCTTGTAACTTTTATACAGAATCAGATATGCCAACATTAGTCATCTGAAAATTATCATTGTTGTCAGAATTCACAAAATCTAAAATATCACTTTTTTCAAGCGGAAATTGCTTAATTTAGTTTTACTCTGTTGTTATACTGTGGTTTTCTAAACTTGCAGCTGCCAGGGCAGATTTCATTTAATGAAAGAGAAGTACATATTTTGGATCTGCGAATTCTGGGTCTTCTACTGTATTCATAATTTTTCAACGGGTACTTTACAACTATAACTAAACTATAAATAATCTTCATTAATTTAGCCCACGGTAGTTTCAGTTTTACTAACATTTTTCTCCAAAACTATAGGCCATAGAGGTATAGTTCTTGACAGGGTTCCCGCTAGAGTGCGAGACCACGAGAATCTCTCATAAATTTCTTAAATCTCGCGCAAAAAATATTACAGTGCGAGGTATTCTCGCACTGCAAAATATTCGCCACCTGCGCGAGATTCTCGCACGCTGTTTGAAAGTTTAAAAACGCCAGTTTACAAATACAAAAATTTGTTTTTACTTGTTTTGTGTCGGATAACGAGCGTGCCTCGGCCGCAATGAAGCGTCCCCCCCCCTTCCTCTCTTGAGTTTCTGTTCAGAGATAACACGATTAAAACATCGGAATGCAGAGAGGGGAATATTAATTAATGCTATCGGCGCTGAGCTGACGTGTTAATTTTTCTCCTCCTGCTTGCCAGCTGTAAAATGTTTTGTTTTTGTATATGTGTCCATCGTATATGACTTTTGAGAACATTTCATCTGTTTTTTTTATATACCACCACAATTCATGGTATTTTTGATAACCTCTGGTTTGAAATTTGGACCCCCCCCCCCTTCCGTTCTAAGTTTAGTTGTCATTCACAGTAAGAGTTAATTCAATCTTTTAAGAAGACCCCCCCCCCCCCCCAAAAAAAAAAAAAAAAGAAGCTGAATTTTCCGGTTAAATGCCAGATAATCTAGCTTATACTGTAGTAAGAATTTGAACTTAACTATATCTGTTTTAACTTTGTCACACATATTTGTATCTTACCAACTTTGTAGTATAATATAATTTTATTATACTAGATAAAATATTATAGTTAATAATCTTTTGCTTAGTTAAACTGGATGTGATTCTTTGAATATTCATTAACTTGGAATATCCATTAACAATTCAAGTGCAAATTTCAGTGCACTTTCAAGTGCAAATTTAAGCAATCTTATTAGAATAGCTGATGGAAATATCAATTTAGAAAGTTTTCCATATGATCAAGCTGTAAAATTTTTTAATGAAGGGAAAAATCAGTGTTATTGAAATTGTACTATAAATAAATAAAATAATGTTAAACAATATTTATGTTCTCACTTAACTTTCAGAAATCTCACTCAACATTTTTGGATGGGTGAGAAATCTCACCCAATTTTTTTTTTCTAATGGGAACCCTGGTTCTTGATATATTTTTTATGTACTCCAAGCAAAGAATTTGATTTTGCAGAGTTTAAGCACTGTTGGGACAACCCTTGTCTATTTCAGATTTCATCAATTAGTACTCTAAACTTAAGTATACAACAACAACAACAACAACAAAAAACTAACAATGCATTTTAACATATTCAACTTCTTTTTAGTAATTTTAGAACAATAAGTTAATTTTCACTAGAGTTAATTTATCATAAGTTTTTAACAGAGCCAGTCTAAGGGCAAATACTGTGTGTGCAGGAATGACTTTAGGTGCCCCTTTTAATGAAAATTAATGTAGAAAACCCTCCAAAAAATGATATGAGTACTCTAAAACTGAGATATGTCGGAATTTAGCATATGAAGTTAGCTGTTGCACTTCTTTTGTAAGAAATTAAGTCCCATGTAATAGTGATTGTGACTCACTGTCAACAACAGTTTAGTTCTGGCGAAACAATGAGCATGTGCCTTTGAGTCAGTCTCTTAATTATACTCTCAATCATCATTTTATTGAACAAAAGTTATTAAAATTTTCTAAAGGGTGATTTGCATTCAAAATTTGATTAAAAACAATTTTTTTTTTCTTAATACCATTTTAAAAATATTTTTTTCTTATTTCAGCACACCATTCAAAATCATATGCATGCAACCACACGTTACATACACCTTAGGCCGGTCTTGCTTTTTAAATTCTTAAAATGAACTCGGTTAAGGATTTAAGAATAATAACCAAATTAATTTTCTTTTGGATAATTTAAAATAAGTTTAATTGTTAACTGAATTTTAAAAGATGATCTTTAAAAAAACAATTTTTAAAAATCTTACTTTAAAGTATTCTTCTTGTTGCGTCATACTTTCAAACTGAACTTCAAATGAAGCAGTTTTTGAGAGTAATTCTGCTTCATGCTCTTTTACATCATTTAACTCTGTTTTAGTTTTTTCCAAAATTTCCTTCAGGCTTTCAGCTCGTTTTGCTTCTGTTTCTTTAAGAGTCTCTGTAGATTCTGCATAAAAATGATAAATAGCCAAAAAAAAAAAAAATTGTACCTTTATTTGCAGTAAAAATTTCATTAGTTATTAATGAATTGATAATACATATATAACATACTCAGTTCTTCTAATAAACTGTTATTTCTCTCATTCAAGGATAGTACTTCATTTTGTAATTCTATTATTTCATCATCTTTTTTCTTAATTTTGTTATTTAGTTCTGTAATACTTCTTTCATAATCGGCCATTTCTAGATGCAGAAGACTTTTCTTATTTCCCTCCTGGAAAAACATTATATATCCTGACTTACATAACAAGTAATTAATCATTAGATAATTTTGCATGGATTACATTTAAGAAAAAAGTAGTTGGAACAAGTTTAGACTTCACACTGCGTTGTAAAGAATTAAGCTTTGATTGATAATGAAAAAATTAATCTGAATATACAGAATGCCCAATGGCTATTTCCTGTTAACCGTTAGTCAGAGACACATAGTTCCAATTGAAAAATGCTTTAAATTACATAATCTATTATATCAGAAAAAATTGAAGTCAATAAATCAATTCCTATAAAAATTGCAAAATTTAAATTTTATACGGTCTCCCCATTCCTATCACTTATAAAAATTTTCATTATGCAATTTCATGCACAATAAAAAAATATTCGTCCTACGGGGGCAAATTCAAGAGTTACAGTTGCTTAAAGTTAGAGCAATTTTCCAGCTGGAAATAGGCCGTTGTATAAATAATGAATTATGAGACAAATATAATGTAGCATGTGCCTTTGAGTCAGTACATTTATTATCACTTTCATCATCATTTTTATTGACTGCAAAAAGAGTTAACATTTAAAATTTATCCAATAAGGTGATATGATCAAAATTTAGTATGCTAAAAATAGAATTTTTTAACGAAGTGGCGTTAAATACCATTCTTCGACTGCAAATAATTGCACCATGTAAAGCTTTCTGTACTTTGCTAGCACACCATTCAAAGTGGTCCATCTGCATGCAATACACTACATACACTTAGTAAGCCTGGCTCCGCTAGATTTTAAATTGCTTGATAAAGAACCTCTGCTTGAAGGATCTGATTATGACAACAGGGCCTCGGCATTAATGATTTGGCGGGGGGGCCTGATTATAAAATAAGTTTTAATTTTTATAATGAATTTTAAAGATGATCTTTAAAAAAACAATTTTTAAAAATCTACTTTAAAGTATTCTTCTTGTTGCGTCATACTTTCAAACTGAACTTCAAATGAAGCAGTTTTTGAGAGTAATTCTGCTTCATGCTCTTTTACATCATTTAACTCTGTTTTAGTTTTTTCCAAAATTTCCTTCAGGCTTTCAGCTCGTTTTGCTTCTGTTTCTTTAAGAGTCTCTGTAGATTCTGCATAAAAATGATAAATAGCCAAAAAAAAAAAAAATTGTACCTTTATTTGCAGTAAAAATTTCATTAGTTATTAATGAATTGATAATACATATATAACATACTCAGTTCTTCTAATAAACTGTTATTTCTCTCATTCAAGGATAGTACTTCATTTTGTAATTCTATTATTTCATCATCTTTTTTCTTAATTTTGTTATTTAGTTCTGTAATACTTCTTTCATAATCGGCCATTTCTAGATGCAGAAGACTTTTCTTATTTCCCTCCTGGAAAAACATTATATATCCTGACTTACATAACAAGTAATTAATCATTAGATAATTTTGCATGGATTACATTTAAGAAAAAAGTAGTTGGAACAAGTTTAGACTTCACACTGCGTTGTAAAGAATTAAGCTTTGATTGATAATGAAAAAATTAATCTGAATATACAGAATGCCCAATGGCTATTTCCTGTTAACCGTTAGTCAGAGACACATAGTTCCAATTGAAAAATGCTTTAAATTACATAATCTATTATATCAGAAAAAATTGAAGTCAATAAATCAATTCCTATAAAAATTGCAAAATTTAAATTTTATACGGTCTCCCCATTCCTATCACTTATAAAAATTTTCATTATGCAATTTCATGCACAATAAAAAAATATTCGTCCTTCTATGTTCAAAATTCAATGAGTTACAGTTGCTTAAAGTTAGAGCAATTTTCCAGCTGCGAAATAGGGGTTGTATACAAAATGAATTTGAGAAAAATTAATGTACATGGTTTTGAGCTTTGTAACATTTATTAGCAATTTCATCAACTATTTTATGAATATAGACTGCAATAAAGAAGTTTAACATTTAACTATGTGTATCCAATAAAGTAATATAAAAATATAGCTTATGCTAAAAATAGAATTTTTTAAACGAAGTGGCGTTAAATAACTTTCTTCGACTGCAAATAAATATGCACCCATGTAGAAAGCTCTTCCTGTACTTTGCATAGCACACTCTTATTAGGGTGGTCCCATCTGCATGCTATACATATCTAATTTAGTAAGTCTGACCTCCGATAGATTGTAATAGAGCTTGACTAAAACCCTCTGCTTGCAGGATCTGATTATGACCAACAGGGGCCTCGGGCATTAATGGATTTGGGGGGGGGGCCCTGATCTATGAAATTTGTTTTACTTTTTATAAAATTTTGATATAAAAAAGACTATTTCAGAACAACATTTGAAATTGGGGGCCCTTTAGAGTGGGTGGGTGGGTGGTTGGGCAGAGTCCCGATTTGCCCATGCAATAATACTGATCTTCAAGCGGCCCTGTCTGCTTGAAGATTAGTAGTCTAAAATTGGTTTTGCTTCTTTTTTTGCAATATGCCAAAAAATGAAATTAAAACCTACAATTTAAAATTTCAGTATTTATATGGTCCCTTAACGGTTTACCATAACGGGGATTTTTAAATGTAGAAAAGTGACTTAGGTCACAATCAGGGATGTTAACTCCAACATTCGATTTGGGAGCACCCCGGGAGCAGAAAAAATTACATTTGGGAGCACCTCAGGAGCAGAAAAATTCCATTTGGAAGCAGAAAAATTCTATTTGGGAGCAGAAAAATTCCATTTGGGAGCAGAAAAATTCCATTTGGGAGCACAAAAAATTTAGCTTCCGCGAGGAAAACTAAGATTTGGGATCAGAATTAACATGATTTTGGAGCATAAAATTGAAGATTTACTGTGTTGACTCTAGAAAAAAGGGCCGTCTTGGGGGAAATTTCAAAAAGGGGCACCCTGTTCTCAAAAAGCGCACTTGGGTGTTCCACGAGAATGTACAGGTAGATAACATATCTAGAAACTGGTTTGAAACTATCTGATCCCCGAAAATTTAACATGTAGAGTTGTAATATGTGTTCTGACTTACAATGCATAGTTAGATTTTTTCCAGTTTGTCTTTAGTTCCCCCCTCCCCCCTTCTTTTGGAGAAAATATCCTGTAGAAGTAAGTGTAAGCGAAATAGGAAAAATGATTTGTTGATAATATTTTGCTATAAATATGTGAATTAAATCTGTACATAACTAGAAGTTTTTGATTTAAAAAAAAAAGAAGTTTTAATAATTTTGAATTTTCTGCTTAATTTTTTTTTCTCAAAATTACGTGATGTAGATAGTTATTATTTATAAGAATAGTACATATTTATTGAAGAAGGTTTCAGAAATTTTTAGCCAGACATGATTTGTTAGGCAGTAGGGGAAGGCAGAGGGACTGTTAATTTTTGTTCCTCAATTTTATCACACTATCACTACTGGACCACAATTACTGGATCACATTCATATATGATATTTCACCTATATTGGTACAAAATTTTAAACAGAAAAGGACTGTCAGTGTAAGTGGATTAGGATAGATGTGTTTAGCATGTAATAAAAATAATAAAATTTCTGCAGTGCAGGATGTATAAAATTTAATAATATAAATCATAATTTTATTTAAATTCTTTTGTTCGCAATAATTATTGAATGATTACCAAGTAAAGATTTTTAAAGCTACTGAATATATATACCTTTATTACTATTAGACATTATTTGGAATTGCATCAAACAATTCAACTCATCCTTCAATTGATAACTATAGAAATTGGGAAAATCGAATTCAGAACACAGAAGATTGCTAGAAAAAATGACATAGTCATGCAAATTTTGTATTACATCCAATGGTAGGAATGTACAACACCATATCAAATCACTGAAATATATTTGTTTTTCTTTCACTTCTAATTTAATGTTTGCTCATTCATGAGAAGTGAATATAGGATTTTTAAAAAGCACTCTATTCTTTAAAATAAATAAAAATAATTACTGCATGTAAGTTTTTTAGCAGGTATAAAATAAATATGTTTTTTAAACTCACAGAATTGTCCAAAGGTATGGAATACAGTTTAACATATTTTAAATAATTTATTTTTCATGAAGCTTTATTTTTAATTTTCTGTAACACACTTAAAATGGTCTCTTTAAAAATTTTCTTCCTGGCTTTAATCTTTTGAAAATGAAAAAAGCATTAATATTTTATTTTAACTATCAAATGTTTTTAATCAGGTTAAAATAATTAAAATAATTAACACCCTTTTGCCAGAAGTACTCAAACAAATTATATATTAAAAAACCTTCCAGAATTATTTCGATTTATTTTTTTTAAGTTTTTAAGAACTGAAAATAAGCTTAAATTGATGACAGTTTGTTTTATGAATAACCTAGCTGTTAACTTATGACACAGTTTGCTTTCTTAAGACATCCTTTCCCAGAACTAGTTATCTTTTGCTTTTAATATTTTTTTTTAATTCATTAAAATGTTGAGAATTTAAAAAAAAAAAAAAAAAAAAACATAAAATATATAATATGTATATTTAGAATACTAAATCTTGTCAATAGTCTAATTTACTAAATTCTGCAGTTACTCTAATTTTATATAATTAAAACTGTGGCGTAATAAGAGGGAGGGGGTCGCCCGGGTGGCAAGATAAAAAAAAAAAGATGGTGGCCGGCAGGACACTTCAAAATAATATGGTGGAAAACTAAAGGACCGAAATGGGGGTAGAATGCTGAAACTTAGAATGAATGGGGTGGCAAACTGAAGGACCGCACCGGGCGCCAATAACCCTAGCGCTACACTACTAAAGCAAAAGATCATTATTATGCTTCTGTTTTGGCAAAAGTATAATGTCTTTCAATTGCTTTATTCGCAAAACGTCGCAAATTGCACGTTTTTATGATCGATTTGAGTGGATAAAGCCACTGAACATAGTAGACGCCGGAAGTGTTGAAGTGCAGCCGCGCGACTGTCGGTCTGGAGTTTTTGTTGGTTTCATCAAATGTAACGTCAATACACGTTAGAACTTTTTAAAAGGTCATCCTACCAAGGCACCCCCCCTAGGAGATATCCCTTGTCTAGGCTTACCATAACAAACAAGCAAATCCCGCAAATTTTTTGAATCGCAAAATGTCGTTTTGCTATGGCATACTTTCTGTATCATCCTTAATTATGTATGGTTAGTAAATAGCTGTTATACATTAAGAATAATATGTATTAAGAAAGCCGATTAAAAAGAGGAAATCGTTTAGGGGGAAATTAAAAAAAAAAAAAAAAAAAAAAAGTTGCTAGTGCGCAAAATTATTAAAAACATAAAGAGCAATAACTATATACAGCTGGCGACGAACTCTGGAATAATGATTGTTTGATAATTCGCAACTACTTAATTATCAAACGTAGCTACCGATATTTGAGGATTGACAGATGGAATCGCAAATTTTTAGATAACTTAAGAAAATTTTGATTTTCCGAACAGTATTTTCTTCCCCCAACTCCTAAGTGAAATGCCCAGGTAGTTCTGCCCGGCCGATCGGGCTTCTCATTGAGTCAGCAAAAACAAAACATACTAGGGAGGCCCCTTTTCGGGTTACTCGGCTCGCGCAAATGCAAAGACAATGAAAAAGGCAGTAACAGTATTTCGATCTAAAAGAATAGAATATTTGAAAAAGGCATTTGTGGGAAAGATCCGATTTTATAGACAGTTTTCGAGAAAGGGCCACTTTCAATCGAACCTATTTTTATGATGGAGTTATTGTACTCAATCGTAATTCTGTGAAGGTGCCGTTTTAATTAACGTATTTTCGTGATGGGCCATAAATGGTATGTAAGAAATAAAAAGTGGCAATTGCTGACTAATAATAATAATGTAAAAGCAGGAGGGCGCATAAAGAAGAGAAATAGGGCCGCCGGGCGCTAAAAAGACGATAAAAGGGCCGCAGGGCGCTGCGCCCTGCAAAATCAATCTAGAGTCAACACTTACAATAAATGCAGATAAGAAAAGCAAAGTTTGCAAGCGTGGCAAAAAATTAACAAAGAGTCAAAATGACGTATTCGGCACAGCTCGGTGCAAAAATCGGCTAAAAGCGCAGTTCGGCACAAGATTTGCGTTTTGGAGCAGCTCGGCGCAGAATTAACATCCCTGCACAATGTTTGCTGCTTCATAAATCAATGATTTTTGATAGTAGGACGTACAAATTCTTTTTTTTTTTTTTTTTTTTTTTTTTAATGTGCATGAAATTGTATAAAGAAATTTTTTCTAAATATAACTGATAGGACCAGGGGGCCATATAAAAATTAAAATTTCATAATTTTAATAGAAATTGATTTATTGGCTTTGATTGCTTCTGATATAATAGATTATACAATTTAAAGCATTTTGCAATTGGAACTATGTGTTTTTGACTAACGGTTTTAGAAAATAGCCATTGGGCACAGTTAGCACAGGACACCCTGTATATATCAGATACCAGCACAGTAGCATAGTGAGCAGAACTGGCATTTGTGAGACCTGCTCCTATCTTTAGTTTGAAGATGTGTTTAACCACAGCTGAATGATTTTTATCTTAAAATCTTAATGTGTTAATAAATTGTCTATTTTCAATCCCATTTTTGTTCTCTTTATTTCGGCAGTTATAAACATGGGCGGTAAGTGTAGAATCTGGGGTTTAGGCAAACTTCAGAACTTAAATAAAGTTACTCATCTGGCAAAGTATTGTGAGTAATTGTAATACTACAAATATCATAAACCTGACTAGTAAAAAAATATGATTTTTTTTCCCATAAACCATTAACTATTTAATATAATTAAACATATCAAGATGCTTAATACTTTTGTATTTTTTAAATAAGAAGTTTTTTTTAAATAAAAAAACACCCCTGAAACACTTTCATATTTTAAATATGCACTAGTGTCTATCTATTAAAAATGTATCATAATCCATGCGTCATCCCATTTTTTTTTCCTTATTCCATTTATAAGTGCATCATTATTCACGAGTAATATTTTTCTTCCTTGTTGCATAAAAAACTTCTTTGAAATCCAAATCTACATTAAAATCGAGTACTAAAACTGTTTTACAGTTTTCACCAAGCATATTCTAACTACACCTTCTACCAAAATGTGATGGGGAAGGTTTTATATACAATTTGGAGTCCCCCTTGGGTGCTGCACCAGGGAACAAATGCCCTTTCTTGGTCTACCACCCTTCCCATTAGCTATGCCATGGATCCATGACATAACTCTGCAAGGGAATTTAGAGAAGGAAAAAAAAAGAGCACATCAAAAGAAAAGAAATACCTTTTGGGCTAATTCCAACTGATTTTTCAAGTTTTTATTTTCTTCCTGAACACCATTGAAATCTTTCAAATGCTTCATTATATCTGCTTCCAATGAAATAATTTTTTGCTCTTTTTCAACAATTTTGCTTTCAAGGACAATAATTTTACCTTCAAGATCAGCACATTTATTATCCAGCTCCTGTAAAGTAATACATATTTACTTAAAGAAAGAAATTCAAGAAACACACACATACACAGACAAACAAAAAATTATTTTTTAACATTTTTTAAGGATAATTTAATTTTCCTAAACTTGCATTTCATAAAAACTTAAGTGATATATAATATCTAAATCATTTTTAAGATTGATATCATTAGCCCTTTTACTGTGAAACACCTATTAGGCTTCCAAAATTAACCCCTAAGAGGGGATGGGAGAAAAACACAACAGTGTACGGTTGTTGAAAGCAACAATTATGAAGCCCATATGATTCTTCAAATTTTTAGAAACAAAAATACTACATTTTACAGAACAAGTAGTATACGAATGATAATAGTTTGTATTAAAAACAAGTTTTATATAACAAATGCAAGTTCTGAACTAAGTTAGATGGTCGGTTTTAATCACCTGAAAATGAAAAATGTGTGACTATTTTTCTCTGGAGATTATAGCTCACATTTTGATTATTTGAAATGCATACTATTTATCAAAAGAGCGTTATGTTATAAATCTTGGATTTCAAATAAATTCAAAATATCAAACCACAGTAGATGATACATTTTTTATGTAAGAAAATGAGTGTACAGATGAATTTATTCAGCTATATGTCTTACATAGCAAATGAAACAGCACTCTAATGCAAAGATATGATATGCAGGAAGTTCAAATTTTTATATTTATCAATTAATATGATACAGAGGTCACGCTGGCTTCTTGAATTTTTGGATACCAAGGACACAAAATTAAATATTTGAGATTCTTTGCTGAATTTTCCCCATGTCTCTTAAAAATAGGTGCTGTAGCACTGTTTCTGTGATATACTTGATCAGAGGTTCCCAAACTTATCTAAGTAAAGGCAACCACAGTTTACTCAAGGAATCCTCATAATACAATTTCTGTGGTATATTGTTGTTATATATATATACAATTATGTAGGACAAATTAGAGATGTAAAGTAATAAGAGCATAAACATAATTAATGCAATCCTAATTTAAAAGTCAAGTAAGTACTTCAATGAAATCATGGTTGCTTTGCGACACCCCTTGCCTCTTTGTGTGGGGTGTTGGGGGGACTTTGGGAGCCCCTGTACACACACTTTGGGAGCCCCTGTACAAGTTGTATTTACTATGCAATATGTGTTTAAAAACAGTTACATTTTGTGATAATTATCCACCTGATAATAACATAAGAAATAACAGTTGTATGTACAATGTGTGACTGTTAAATAATTGAACTGCAACCACCCTAGCCATTTTAAGTATGATAAGGAGGAATGAAATGGAATGTAGTTGACATGGATCTTTCCAGAGTACAGGGACCCATACTGTGTCTAACTTGTTTAGTTGTTTTTTATTTTTTGTTTGAGTAAGATGTTGTTTTGTTGGAGTGCCACAATCATAAGTATAAGAAATCAAGCAGCAAAATAATCTCAAGTTCCTGGTGAAGTTAAAAAAACCTCCAACGGAATACTTTTAATTGTCGAAAGAAGTGTTTCATGAATACTGCATTAACAGACTTGAGTTTTTAAATGTCACTGATTTTTAGAAAGTTAGGAAGAGGTTTTAGAGTTGAATATCTTGGTTGACCTGGAACTTCAAGAATTGATAAAAACACCCAGAAAAACAGTGAAACTGTATGGCAAGATTGATGTTTGAGTATCTAGATGATGGCCAACATGATGCATATTGATAGTGAGTCAAAAAAATCCCTATATACAGGATTAAGATTTGTATATGAAAACATTTTGTGCAAAAATGGGAAAAAAACCCTTACATATGAGAAAAAAGAGAAATGAAAAATAACTGCTCTGACATCATGGAGTGATTCACAGAAGAGTCATATGTGATGAATATCATTTTGTGTATTTTTCAGTATGACAGTATGACCCTAAAACAAAGCATTAACTGATACCCTGAAATATGCCCACTTCCCCCAAGAAGTAAAAAAAAAAAAAAAACCCTGAATGAGCACATCAAAAGATGAAAGTCATGCTTATTGTTTTCCTAATATTAATGGTATCATTGTCTGAGCACCTGAGAGCTAAGCAGCAAACCATGAATGCTACATATATATTCTGACTATGCAAAGAGAAAGGATAAGGAACAAAAGATCAGATCTATGAAGCAATACCTCATGGTCAGTAGCGGATCCAGGGGAGGGGCTAGGGGGCTTCAGTCCCCCCAAAAGAGATTGCTAAAGGGTAACATTCTGCTGGATATATGGATGGCACCGCTTGGATATTTTCCACCACATTGAGATGAAATGTTTTGCGGTGCTAAATATGCAAATCTTACAAAACTACGCACAAATTAAATATATAGAGAGAGCTTCCTTAATGCCAACCTTTATATGAAATGATAATTGTTTATGCTAATGCTTAAATTGCAAAGAATCGCCATAGAATAAAAAGATCCCATTGGTGCCAAATGATCTAAGCTGTTTCTTTTAATCGAGCCTTGAAGAAGGAGAAGCGAAGTTAGATAGTATTGATATATGTAATAGGTAGGATTAGTAGATTTGTAAGGATAATATGAATAAATCACAATATACCCCGTTAATATTTTATGAAATTAAAAGTGTTCTGTTTATCCTTTTTCAAGGGTTGTTTTACAATCAATTGAACGATAAGTAATTCTAATTTGTGTTGTTATATTACGCAGTAATTTTAACAAAGGAGATTACTTGAACTTTTTAAAAAATAAATTCTGTTTTCCACATGCTGATATGAGTTTAGTAAAATATTCGCTTCTTCCCGTATGAAGAGCGGTTGCGCAGCCATTTTAAAATAAACGGTTGTCCATTTCATGTAGTGTCTGAGGTATTTAATGCTACAACTTGAACCTAAAAAACAGTTTAATGTAGAAATAACACATTTTGAAAGTCAGGAGTTCTCTTCAAACCGCTAAGCTTTTCCCTTTTCTGATCGCGAATGACACTGACAGTTTTTTGAGTAATTATATTGCAATGATGCCAGGTTAGTACTCATGACGCAAACTTTACATCAAGAGTCAAATAATTTTGTTTTTATTTTAGATTTCACATCACTGGAAATAATTGGGATTACACATGTTAGGAAAGTTTTCATTTACTACCGTGCGAAGAACGGGCACTCAGCTAGTATTTACATAAATTAATAAGTTAAAAAATTATTGATATTCAGACAAATGTTGATAAGTCTATATTTTTTGTTGGTGGATTTAGCATTTCACAAAAATATTTGATACCGAAAAAAATTTAAAGCATATACCTTTTTAATTGATACACTGGACTCCAGACTATGTTTAGAAGATTTTAGTTGACTTTCTAAATTCATTGCTTGTTCTTTCAATGATGTAACCTCATGAATTTTAGTACCCAAATCCTCTTCTAGCTTTTTCATGCTGACTTTATACATTTCACAATCATCTTGAAGTTTATCACACTCATTTTGAAGGCTCTAGGGAAATCATTACATGTAAGATGATTCACTGAGATTTTTATTTTCAATTATTATATCAATATGTTGATATTATGCATTGAAAATAAAGATAAATAGTGCCAAATGCATTGATTATAAACAACTGTCTTTTTTTTTTGTGTTCCAAATTTGGTGATATATCAATAAGTGATAATGTATCATAGCCAAACTTTTCAAGAGTTTTGGACATCTCTCTATTCTAAAAAAAAGTAAAGGCCGCTGTCCCTGGCGCTGTCAAAAGCTTGTTGTCGTATCTCCTCCTAAACCATGGGGATTTGAGTTTCGACTAAGGTGCCCACAGATTCGAAAAATTCCGAAGAACCTGCTAAGCTGACTTACATTTCGAAAATCGAATTATTTTAGAAGATATTAATAAAAAACTGAAAAAATAAACATAATGGTTGCAAGATTTGGCATAAAATCATTCATTCCTTTGCAACAAAGCGTTTCCTAGTATCTAGAATCGCGTGAAATTTACAAACATGAGTTAGAATTACGCCCATTTTACGCCAAAATAAAAACTATCTTTCTTCTATATTAATAAAACAATGTGTAAACTGTTAGTTAGTTTGTTTGAATGTGTCTCGCGGTGATCGTAGACCTACCAAATTTTGTACGGAAATTTTGCATGACAGTTCCTGACACACCTCTAAGCGATTTTTTCAAAATTCGAATTATTTTAGGAGATATCGATAAAAAACGTATCGCAAAAGGCTAATTTTTGCTTTCCGCCACTTCGTAATTGTAACCCCACAGGGGAAAAAGCGCCGTTTAAGCTTATCTAGGTTGCCACATTCGGCAAATGATTTAGACTCTTGAAGTAAAAATAAAAGAATAACGATTTTTTTTGTGTCTAGATTATTTGTAAGGCTGTTTTTAAATTAAAATATCGTATGCATCGGAAATCAGAGCAGAAATGAAATGTTTTATACTCAAAAGAAAAATATTATTTAGAAATTTTCTGAGACTAAAATGTGCGACTTTTTAATTTGGCAAAAAATTAAACGGTTTCGTGCGATTTTGAGGATATTATTCTAATGCTTGGCGCAATTTATCGTAATCTATTGTCTGCTGAATACACCTGAGAATAAGGTTTTGAAATTTTCATTCAGTTGGAATTGTGCATTTTCTCCATCTATTAATGACTATGTCATTTTATCTCTCACCCCCTTTATTGAAAATTGTATGAAAAACGTGTTCCAAAAATGCGACATAAAAGTATGCCACATAATTTTACATATATTTAAATACTATTAGTTCACAACAGCTTTAATCTATTGTTACAATATTTCGTAAGCTACAGAATATGCTTCACATGTATTTTTTACATATATTTATATACTATTAGTTCACAACAGCTTTAATCTATTGTTACAATATTTCGTAAGCTGTAGAATAGGCATCACCTGTTTTTTTTCTATAAATAGGTTACAATAATATGAAATAAGTAACTCAAAATGTGTTACACAAAGTTGACAATTTTCAAATAGTAAGTTCGCTTAGACAACAGGAGTTTAGAATTAGTGATTATTCGTTTTTCCAAAACAGAATAACTAATATCTTAAAAATGAAAAATAATTAAAATGCAGATTATTTTAAAGCCGGTTCGGTCCAGCTGGATTATTTGATACCAGTAGAAATATTTGGCGGCGTTAACTATGCCATTATAGCAGTTATAGTACACTTTGGATATTTGCTAGCGCGACGAGATGGTATAATTTGTGGTGCTAAGTCCACCAATCTGCAAACGATTATATAAATGAAAATATGGATAACGGTTTTCCAGTAACCTTAAATGAAGAGTAATTATAGGTTGTGAGCATGTGTAAATCGCCAAATAATGAAAAGTTGCCATTGGTGGCAAGCTATCCTATCTGTTCTAGCTTTTATCTATCCTAGCTTTTATTAACTTTACATGTACGCAAGTCGTCAAATAATGAAAAATCGCCATGGGTGGCAAATTTGCAAGGTGTCCAATAGGTTTTACATTATTAAAAATACAGCTGAAACAGATTTTCTGATTTTATTATGCTTTACCTCCTAATTAATATAACTTTTGAATGGCAATACTAAATATCATTGTGTTTCTGAGGAGTGCAAATAATTTTTCCAGCGATTATAAGCAGAGTTCGCACTCCAGGTGGAGTATAGCTCAGGACCCGTACAACACGGATTCCCATAACAAAATATCTTCCGTGTTATGAGGGGGAGGGGGTCTACTGTAGTGTGAAGTTTAAATTTTTATGTACCAATGAACATGCAAGAACCAAGCAATGTGTAGCTCAGTAACATTCTATCTGATCTAATCTTCGAGTTTTGTCTGTTGAAATTATGTCTTTTTTTTTTTTACGAATAAGCCTTATTAGGGGCCGAATGCCTCATACGAAAAGCAAGCGTAGCGAGTCTGGGGGCCTTGGACCCTAGTAACCTCAAAAAAAAAAAAAAAAAAAAGGGTAAATAATTCATTAACCCAAAATTCAAAAATGATATTCCTTTATATTAACAATGATAAATGAACTATAAAATAAGATAAAAATTTAAAAGATTCACTCAAAGAATAGTTTAAAATAATTTTTAAAAGAAATAATTTTTTATATTTGAAACAATGAAAACTTTTTGAGCTCTACCAACATTTCAATGATTTATAAAGAAATGTGGTTTCAAACATTTAATTACTTAAACACAACCATTTTGCATTAGTATTTAGTTATCATTCAAAAAAAAGAAAGAAAGAAAAAAAAAACATGTAAACAGACATACAAATATAAAATATATAATGATTCAATACTTAATTTTTTGTCACAAACAAAAAGAAACATTACAGCCAGATCAAAGAAATGTAAGGGAAATAGAACATACCTGATAATTTTGCAGATACTTGCACTGATCATTTGTAATCTTGTTTAATTCATCCAGAAGTTTTGCATTCTCACTTTGCAATTTTTCTTTTGCAGAAACTGTCTCATTAAGCTATATGATGAAGGTAATGAATTTTTAAAGGTCAAAAGAATACAGATAATAAATAATAATTATAGAATAAATTATAGGACAAAATTTGAAATTGTAGTATCAAATACTTAGCTAAGTTAAATTCTATTACATAACAATAATTTCACTTTTATTTTACATAATATATATAGAATTTAAAGTAAAAATAAAATATAATTTATATTATATGCATACTTAAAATATCTCAATAATTTCATGTACTTTTGAAATATTTTAAACAAACTGCTATGAATAATAAAACTTGATTTTTACAAATTTAAATAGTTACTATGAATAACAACAAAATTTTATAAAAAATACAATTTTCATTTCATATGTATGGATAAACTACAGAGCTTCACACATCTCATAAAGCAGAAAATTTGAATTTTGCTAAAGCTAGAGTAGCAAACCTTCAAGATATTTCATAACTTCACAAACACACACACATACAAATAAATAAATAAAATAAAGCTTGCTAAATAAAATAAGCTTTAAATAAATAAAAAAAACTACATTTTACTTTACATATTTTATGTAGCTACATTTGCAAGGTTGTGAGCATGTGTAAATCGCCAAATTTTTGTCGATTTTATGTCGACTTTTTGTCAATTAATGTACTATGATCCACTTTTATTATAATCAGTTTAATGTTATTGTTCAATATTTGATTGCTTTTCATGTCCCCCCCTCTCTCACACCTGTAATAAAGCTACAAAAGTTGATATTTCATACTCACAACAAGCAACGGTTTAAAAAGAGAGGGAAGAAGAAGAAGAAGAAGAAAAAAAAGACTTGGATTAAAAATAAAATAAAATAAACAGAACAAAGTTCCAATTTTCAAGCAATGCAAAGGGCTGTGAATTTTTAACCAGTAAAAAGTTTCAAACAGTTAACTATTTTTTAGCCAGTATAGAATATTTTAAATTTTGGGCCTCAAAAAGTTGGTGAGAATAATGTACCATCATTTGAAACTTAAAAAAAAAAAAAAAAAAAAAAATAACAGTACACAATAAGAATAAAATTTCTTACCTGTTCTTTAGCAGATGTTAACTCTTTTTTCAACTTAATGGCTATCTGTTTAAATTTATTCATTTTAGTTTCTGTTTCTTCTAGAGTACTTTTTAGGGATGCTTCAGAAACTTTACTTTCATTATCAGTATTTGCTATTTCTTGTGCTTCAGAATTATTCAGACAAGTGCATGCAGCTGATTTTTTCTCTAATTGATCAATTTTTTCTAACAACTCTTTAACAGTCTTTTCAGTGTCTGGACTAACCTTTTCATTATGATTGCAGAATTCATCAAGGAGTGTGGCATAGTTATTATTAAGATGGTCTAAAAATGTTGAAAACAGTTTAAATTTATAAGAATTTAAATTATTAATATTTTTTATGATGTAACAACAGTCCTCCTTGTCACAAATTTCATCAAATAAGAATTTTTGTTCAACAGTAGTTTTAAGTTGTGACCTATTAGGTAAGAATTCTGGAGTCACTTGTTCCATAAAACTGGTCCAGACATCAAAATCTTCAACAAGAGCATTAATCCAATCACTTATCTTATTAAGATTGTTTTCTTTATGATTATACATTTTTTTATACTCTGCAGTATTCTCGTAGTTTTGTTTCAAAATGCTTAAAATATCTTTGTTTGTATTGGTAATTAATTCTTGATAAGTTAAGTTGAATGATCTTACATCTTTACTTAAATCTATATGATCCTGTTTGAACTCAAGTAGTAAGATTTGAGCATTGTTTAAGGCATCCAATTGTTGGTCCTTGATGTTTTGTGCCTCTTTTAACATTTTTCTAAGATCTGTATTTAAACACTGAGAATGTTTTAAATCTGCTCCTTGATTTTGCAGTTCATCAGTTAATTCTTTAACTTGATTTAAAAGTCTATCTACTTCACATTGCAAATTTTTAACTAAATGGTTTTTTTCAGTGAGAGATCTTACCAAAGATTCATTTTCATTTGTTAATTCATTAATCTGAATTTCAGCACTTTTAATGGCATCAAAAATGAAAGTTTTTAGATTGTTTATAAGTTTTTCATTTGTTATTTTGAAAGCTTTGATATTTTCACGCAAATCAGAATTTTTCTCTTTAAAATCATTAATTTTGTTTTGAGAATCTTTCAAAGTAAGAATGAGTTGGTTTTTGACAATATGAGACTCTTTCAATTTCCTTTCGAGATCTGCATTTAAACACTGTGAATGTGTCAAATCTTCATCTTTGTTCTTGAGCTCCACTGTCAATTCTTCCACTTGTGTCAAAAGTGAGTCCATTTGACAGTGTATGCTTTCCACTAAACAACTCTTCTCACCAACAACTTTCTTCAAAGATTCATTTTGGTTTGTTAACTGCTCAATTACATATTTAGAGGTTTCCTCAATTAAATCAGTCTGGTTATTTGCATCTTTCGTGATATCAGAACCATGCCCTAATTCAGGGTAGAAACTTGATTCAACCTGTACAGCACAGTCTTGCACCAAAAAGAATGTCTGTACAGAAATATCTGAAGTGCTCAACATTTGTACAGTTTTAGTACTTGAATCAACATCAGATTTATCTTCAAATTCACTTTGTTCATCAATGCTGTACAATTCTGTACTCTGATATGAATCCCCAACATGTTCTTCCTGCTTTTCAGCATTATTTAAGCAGACTTTTAATTTATCTATTTCACTAATCAATTCTCTGTTTTCATCTTCTAAATACTGGTTCAATTCCTTCAGCTGATTTAGTTCATCTTCAAATTTTTGGACATCACTTGCAGCTTGAGACTGAACCATTTTCATTTTTGAGTCAGAACAACTGATACGTGATACTAAATCATCTATGAGAACTTTTAATGTATTTATATTTTCTTTCAGATTATTTTCTGCATTATAACTGAAAGTGGTTGTTTTTTGCCGAACTCCTTGTCTTACTCCAATCACCAGTAATTCAAGCTGCAAATTACACTCATTTAGTTCAGTTTTCCTTTTTTCAAGATCAGAAACAACTTCATTGTACTTTTCTTGAATACTTTTAAAAAGCTTCAAATGGTCTTTCAGTCCTTCATGTTCAAAAATATTTTTTTCTGGTTGAATCTCTTCACAAAATCTTAAAATTTCATCATAAAGATCATCACATTTAATACAAGACATTACAAGATTAGATGATAAATCTTCTTTAACGTCTTGTGCATTTTCTGGGGAATAAAATTCTTTAAAATCTTCAAAATCTGTATTAATTTGCTTATGATTTATAGTTTTAGTAATTTTTGCTTTCATCTTTTCTATTTCTTGTTTCAGAATAGTATTTTCCTCAACAGTATCTTGACAAAGACTAGAATATTCATCTAACTTTTTTCTCAAATCTTCATTTTCTTTTTCATATTTTTCAAGCTCTGACTGATACTCATTATAATTACAGGCATATTCTGTGTAACTGGCTTGTATTAAATTTGATGTATCTCCTCCTTGAAGCAAAGCATGTTCTACTCCAAATCCTTCAATTATATCTGGACTTTTTTCACAAATAGCTTCTTTTTTATTGTTGTAAAAATCAGAGACTTTTTCCAGTCCAAATCTTTCAATTATATCAGCACTTCTTTCAGAAATAGCTTCTTTTTTATCATTGTAAAAATCAGGAACTTTTGCCTGAGTGGCTTCAACTGCTGAATTTGATAACTCAGAAGGATAAATTAAACCTTCAGGAATAGCTCCTTGCAACAAAGCAAGTTCAATACCCATTTTATAATCACCAAGTTCATGTGAACCAGAAAATTTTTTAATTTCATTCTCCAATTCAAGAATTTTGTCATGACAGTCAATTAGCTCAGATTTTAAATCGTTGTTTTCTTGTTTAAGAGATAAATTTGTTTTTTCTAAAGTCGCCTGAAAAGTGTTATCTCCTTTTCCAAAAGTGACATTTGCTAAGCTATCATGATCACTTTCATTCTTGGTTTTAGACATGTTTTGTATTTGTTTCTTCAGTTTTTCATTTTCTTCTTGATATTTCTGAATTTCCGAAATCAATATGCCTGGATCAGTCCCTGTTTCCAATGTCCGAATTTTTGCTCGCAGAGAATGTATTGTCTCCATGCTTTTTTCATAATTCTTCTGTGTGTTCTCTTGCATACTCAAAAGTGAATTATATTCAGTTAACTTTTTGTTTAAATCTGATGATAGATCATCGTATAACTTTGACAAGGATTTGAACTCTTCTGTTTTCTTCTAAAAAAGGAAAAAGAAACAAAATAAATTAACACATTGTATTACTGTCATGTTCTGTAAAAATGTTATATTCTTCATTTGAAAACATTTACCACCATGATTTTTTTAACCGTGGCACTTTATATTATTTTCCATGCACCATCAACATAATAAGCTGGGACCGTCCTTGATAATGCAATTCTGGTTAATTGAGTCTATTGTATTACAATTATTTAAATCACAAAACAAATCAATTACTTTTATCCTGGGAAGAAAAACCACTCATCTACAAATAATTAATTTTAGATACATAACACTCAATAAAGAAAAATAGACTATCATTATTTAAATGATGATTTTAAGCAATTTCGTAAAATCCAAGATCAAAACAAATCATAAATTTCATATCCAAATTTCAGACTACTTTTTCAGTGTAAAAAAAAAAAAAAAATACAGAAAACTTGATTGAGAGGTATAATCTTATTTGAAAAATGTTGATCAGAAATAGAATAAAAATTGTATACCATACTTAATTTTAAAAATAAGCATTTAAACGATTAAAATAAAAGAAGGAAAATCCTTGTTTAATTGATAATGAAAAATCTTTTTATAAATATATCTAAATATTTTTTTCAGGTAAAATTTTAGAATCTTTCTGGTTTCAGCACCTTGATACATAAAGATGGAAAAAAGCGAAAACCAAAAGCTCCTATCTTATCAGCTGCAAACTGCCAGAAAAACAGGAACATAACTTATAAGATTACTTTTTTCATTTTTCCTTTTTTGTATCAGAAAAAATTGCACACGAGAATAAAATGAAATATAGATGCAGCAATTTCTCTTGTTTTTAAAAGTGCAGGGGAAAGGGGGTGGGGTGGAAGACACAGATCAATAAATATACTATGGAGGAAGGAAAATACATTGTCTACTTAAATTAACAAAAATGATCGTATATTTCCATGTATAAGCTGAGAATTTTCAGAACTTTTTCGAAAGCTAAACTACGAGGATCGGCTTATATACGGATCTGCTAATCGTGCAAAACCCGTAAATAATTTTTTGTTTGTTGGAAGCAAACAACAATCCACTAATCATCGTCAAATATAGGACTTGTTTTTATATTTTTTATACATCCTAAACATGCACAAGAACTAATAAAATACTGCAAATAATTTTAACTTAAAATAAACAATTGAAAAGGATTTTTAAACTTAATTTTTGGGTGTTGCCAGCCGTTATTCCTTAATCTGATCGTTGGCGTTTTATTTTATAGCAACTTGATTGCAAAATATATCGCTTGGTTGAAAATATATTTCCAACCTCAATGTGATGTGTTTAAACACAACAGGATTTTTAAAAAAAATCTCAGCTTATATACGGGTTTGAATTTTGGGTAAATTTTTGAAGAAAAACCACACTCTTGGCTTATACACGGATCAGCTTATATTCGGAAATATACGGTACTTAAATTTAAAAATAAATACCAAAAACTGCATTTATTTTTATTCGGGGAGGAAAAAAGAAAAAAAAAACTTTCCCATTCAGTTATGCAACTTCAATATAATGCAAATTAATATACTTTTTAAATCGCAGAATTAGTGGATGATTCTAAGTTTTGAATACAAACTTTCAGATGTATTTAAAATTTGAAAAATTTATATGAACACCAATTGAAATAGGCATATGTGTACTTAGTAACTGCATTAGATATATGCATAAAGAAATACTTAAATGAAAATAATCATTTACCGAAAGAATGCAAAACGACTGAACTTTTATTGTGGCAGCTATAAAACATGGAGATCAGCCCCATTTCTCACACCCCTTTTTTTAAAAAGCAGAAAATAACTTCTAAAATACGATTTCTGAGCAAGATTCTCATTCTTGTAATAAAAATTTCTGTTTCCCCCAAAACAATGACTCATTTTTCAAATTTTGATTATCAGACTGTAGACTGAAAGATAACTCTAACATGAGCCTTCATTTTCAGCTCATGATGGAATTATCTTTCATTTCTATTTTTGAATCCACATTACTTCAAAAATTTCTGTTTGATTCCATACTACATTGACTTTGAACTCACCAAAATTATGGTGTGAGCCGCATTAAACTCGCAGGTAAGCTGCATTTTACCATTACTTTAATATTTTTATTGTACTGATTTTAAACTTTCCCCCTTCCCCAAATCATTTAATAACCAGTGTTTTCATTATGGGGGGAAAATGGGTGAGAATTTCTCATCCTTTCCCCAAAACTGAGTGAGATTTTTAAATAAATAGGTGAGAATTTTTTACTATAGATGTGAGTTGGGTAAATATCAGTGGGCAATATATAAATGGGTACTTATTCTTGTCTCGGGTAAGCTTTCAAAATTAGGGTATAAATGAATTTTTGTTATTTTTATAGCATCAGGGTGTCTACCGTATAAAGTAAGCTTGATTTCTTGACCTTTTCTTGACTTTTTCTTGACCTTTTCTTGACCATAACAACGAAACACTAATATCAAAAATACATTCGTGTCAGGGATGCAGAATATGTACGATCCGGCAATCTAGGATAGGGGGAAATTTTTCAGAAAATATACAACTGATTTCGATTTTAACAATGAATTACAAAATTCTTCGAGTTATTCTTTCCCATTCCTATTTTTAAAGCGATTTTTTTTTCAACTTTTTCACAGATCAGCAGTTTGCTTTCTCTTAACTTGGACCAATTGCTATTTAGAAAACATGTATGTAGCTTGTACATTGCAAATATTTTTACACTTATGGTAATACAGAATTTATGCAAGTCTATAAACATATCATAAAATTTTGGGGAAATTTGCATATGGATTGAGGGAAATGTTGAGAGCAAAAACAGTTTCTGCACCCCTGCATCATACTGATAGAATGAAGAAAAATTATACTTTTAAATTTAACACTATTAATATACAGGGTGATCAGCGAATAAGCCCTGATTTCAAAATTCAATTCAAAATTCCAATCTCTACAACAAAGATCGACAGAATTATGCGGTAAACTGTACGTTTATTAGCAAAACTGTAAAAATGGTGCACAAAAGTTTAGAAAATTTAGTTACGAAAATCGTCAACTAAGAATTTGAATGAAACGGAAAAAGGGAGTTGAGTCGCTAATCTTGACCTAATGCTTCATTTCTTGACCTTTTCTTGACTTTCGTGACCATTTTTCTAATTCTTGACTTTTCCGTGACTTTCGTGACTTTTGCATGATGGTAGACACCCTGAGCATGTAACTGGTCCTCCAAGTCTGTAAGTCAGGCCTAGTTACATGCAATGAAAACTGCGAGAATTTTGCGTATATAACCTCTTTATGAAAAATGGAAGCATGGCCACCTTTTTTTTAAAAAAAATGTGCCCAAATCTTCCGAAATGTGAGAATTTTGCGCAGAATGAAACCGATTTGTAGGGTGCGCGAATTTCTTGCAGTCATAATTTTTTAATGCAAGAAAAAGGGAAAAAAATGCGAGATTCTCGCGTTCTCGAGCTGTAGTGAAAACACTGAATAACACATATTCTGTGAAATATTGTTTTATCATCACGAAGTTAACATTTACCTCCATAAATTTGTATTATTTTGGTCAGAAGTCTTTTTGTCTTCTGACCAAATATTTAACTCTTCCTCTTTAAAAAATAAAATATTTGCCACTTTTCAAGAAATTTATTTATTTATTTGCTAATATGCAAATATTTAAGTTCTGCCCAAGCAACACACTTATGTTGTTTCAATGTAATTTCTGGCTAGCATTGTCACAATGCATTTTTGCAACAGTAAAAATGAATTAAAATGATGTTTTCAATTAGATAATTATCAATAATTATATTTTTTGTAAATTTCTGCATGATTTTAATAATTCTGCATGAAGGAAATAAAATCTTGTTTTTTATATGTTTTCCTGTTGTGATTTCACAATGTTGTTTCAATATTATATCAATGTCCATGCTGAAATAATGTGGGCAATACTGAACAAAATCATGTGGAAACGACATTGAAAGTTCACATTGAAACAGCATTTTGTATGTTAGCATTTCACATTTAAACCACATTGAAACAACATTGTTGTGTTGTTTAGGTGATAACAAGAACATTTTTACACCACTCATTAGAAAAATGAAATGATCTGATTAATGTATGATTAACTTCTCATGCCCAGCTGGGTGATTGATATTGACATCTACATAACAATTTTTTTCTAGGAAGATCATTGAATTTTTTCTTTTTTAGCTGATCTCTGATAAAAAAAAAACTTTTTTGAAGAATTCTCACGTAAAATTATTTCAGAGATATTTAAATAACATTGTGGTGTGCAACAAACTTACCTTTGTTAAAAACAAAATTAGTAGTTTTATGCAACAAAGGTATTTGGATCATTAAACTACTGCTTTTAATTTTTTCAGTTATAGATAATTTAATACGAAAATAATTAGTATACCAGTGAAGTATTTGAGTAATGCCTGTTTTTGTGTACAATATACTTTCATTAAGCTGGGGTATCTGAAATATTTTGAATAAAATTCCCTGCATATTTGACTGTAGCACCATGTGTATTGGAGCATTTTTTAATTTTTATGTATGAATGTATTAAACATGGCAATAAGCTATGAATTTATTTATTTACATACCATGTTTTGCTCTTGAAGTTTACGATTTTCTTCTTGTATGCATCGATTTTCTTCTTGTATGCATCGGCAGCTATCTTTATAGGATTGCAACTGCATTGTCACACATTGTAATTGTTCTTTATTTTCTCTCAATAATAATGCATATTTGCTCTTTTCTTCTAAAGCATTTTTCAGAGTTTGTTTGACATCTGCAATTTCTTCATCTTCAACAGAGGAAGTCTATTAAAAGCAATTAGAATCTCGTTAACCCACAAATATTCATTTTGAAATAAATTTAGTATTTTAACTCTAACTTAATATGAAACACATATGAGAGTTAATAACTACGCATATTTTGAGATATGTATAGGTTCTCTTCCTCAAGCGTAAAGTATTAACCAACTTCCCAAGTATCACAGCAGTATAGGCCAATGATGGCATAGATCGGCTCAAATAGGTTCTTTTGTCTCGATTTTGGCCAATATTGCCCAAATTGTTGAACTTTAAAGTTCATAAATTAGAAAAAAAGCTCATAATGTAACGTCATATTAACGTTCATAGATTCCACAAAATAAAAGTCATTCTAGGAAATTTCGTTAAGAACAGCATTTTGTAAAAAGAAACTTACTATCAGGGTTGGAAAAAAAAACCTGATTTATTTGAAAAAACCCCCAAAAACCCAGTTTTTTTTGGTTTAAACCAGATTAAAAAAAAAATCCTTTTATAATTACCTGTTACATACTTATAAATAATTTTTTTTTGTAAAATATTCAAATAAAAATTAATATTCCTTCTGAAAGTAATTAAAACAAAGTAAATAAACAATTGTTGCTATACTTATGTGGACACTGAAATCATTCAATTTTAATATTTAATTTAAAGATACTATTTTTTATATTTAGTATATAATATAATACAATATTAATTGTTTACTACATTTTACATGGAATCTTGCACTTAGATTCATCAGTAATAATGGTGATAAGTTATTCAAAATGATATTTTTAAGGTTTAAAAATGAGTTGTTAAAACACAAAACCTTTATTTTAGAAACAAATTAAAAATGCAGCCTATAATTTAAGTTTAATTAATAATTTTTAATAATGATAAAACAATAAGATATCTATTAGATAGATATAAAAACTTATTGTTGATACTTATAAGAATAATTTTAAAAGCTATCAGAACATATTCTATCAGTAGCATTCGGAATTTTAAATTATTAAAAAAAAAAAAAAAAACCAATTGGTTTTTTTGAGAAAAAAAAAACCCCCCATTTGGTTTAAACCATGTTTTAAACCAGTTGATTTAAACCATGCCAATCCTGCTTATTATTACCTTATACGAAATACAAAATTCCTTAGTGACTCAACATCCAAAAAGCTCTATATATTTTTAAAAGTTCCCATTCCAAAGCTAAAAAATATTCACTTCAACCTTTTGATATTCTGGAGCAAGACCCATGGTGTCTAGTGATTAGCACATTTTACTGCCACGCCTATAACTAGAGGTTCAAATCCCAAGCTGGTCAAATATAATTAAATGTTACTTGAAAGTTATTTCCAGGTACAAATATTAATTAGGATATTTATGACCAAGATGTAACTCTAAAATAAAATTAATCATAACATTTAATTAGACAATAATTACTAAATAACTTTTAAACCCGTTCAGCCTTTACCAATATTGGGCAGTCCAGCCTTTACTGATATTGGCCAATGCCCATCTCTAATATTGCCCAATATTGGTCAAAAGGTTAACCGTTAGATATTGGCTGGTCCAGCTTTTAATGATATCACCCTATATTGCAAACTCTCTGCTTTCGACATTGGCCAATATTGCTGTGCTACTGGGGTTACTTCAATGTCAGTAGAGTAAATACATTTTTCTTTTTTTAGGATTATCCCCAGATATTTCTGGCCAAGAGTATCCCCTGTAACGTTTTACTGTCGGCCCAACAGAAAAATCGGAATATAATTTTGAATGTTTTAATTCAATAGAATAACACATTGCAGCTTTATAATGTCACCTGGCTTAGAAAAATTTCTGGGGAGATTGCTGTTCCTTCCCCTGCTCCTCCTTTAAAAAAAATATCAAAAGAAAGTGGTATGTTCACATTCAGAGAAAAGGAAAAAAGTGAAAAAGCTTTGAAAAGAACTTTGTACTTCTCAATGAATACATAAAGTTAATTTTTACTATGAAGTGTAGTTACTACCAGTATAGCTTCCCCACCCACCTTTTATCTATAAAGTATAAATACTGGTATTCTAGTGTAATACCAGTTTTATGTGCATTTTTAAATCAAATTTATTATTTTTACACATTCTGTATTAATAGCATAGATGTAACTGTAAGACTAGCTTCTGAAGAGACAGAGAGCAAGAAGTAGTAATAGTGTTGGTGTTAAAGTCTCCATGCCATTGGCATCAGAACCGGGGGGGGGGGGGGGTTGCAGAGGGTGTACTTGACCCCCCAGATTTTGTAGTGAGGCATCAAAGTATATTTTTTGCCACCTCCTCCCCATCCCACTAATCGAAACCCGGAATTTATTGAAAAATTTGTTGATACACCATCAACGAATTTTTGTGTAATACATATTGTGTATAGGGATGGATGCGAGACGAGACAGAGATTTACAGCTTTTTTATGAGATGAGACAAACATTTTTAACATTACGATATAGGGATTTTAGGAGACGAGACAAAGCTTTTACGATGTTTTACGAGATGCCTATTGTCTCGCTTCCATCCCTAATCGTGTAAAATATGTTTCTTGAAGAACAGGGAAGTTCATAAATACGGACAAAACCACAAAATAGCCAAGCCTCTAGAGTGGGTAGGTACACTTCAAGTGTCCCCAGAATCTATAAGCACCTCCTGAACTTAGCTACAATAGCATAGAATACAATATTGTAGATACGATAATAGTGTGTTGAAAGATTGATTTGGGCAGAGATTTAAACCTCATTTATTAAAACATAGGGATAACAATGATAATAAAGTGCATTGAAGGAAGTGTTTTCAGAATCCATGGGCACCCTTGGCCATGGCTCAAAAGCAGTATTGGGAAATTGGGATGGTAATGATAATCGTTGAGGACAGAAGGTGCACATAAATCTGGTATCTCTTAAGGCTCCATTTGCTCCAACATAAGGATTGCGACAATAGTAGTATGTTTGAAGATCAGGAAGATCAAACCTGATCTATCACATTTTTGAGATTTCAACAATATTTCAATTGTGTGTTAAAGGGTATGGGGTGACTGCGGAGTCTGGCCAACACTCAGAGATCAAAACAATAACTGTGACCATTGAAGGACAGGATTCTTTATAAACTTATCAAACAATATATTAGCTTCCCCCTTTCCCCCCAGAAAAAATCCCTTCCAGCACCTCTGCTCCATGACGTATGATTATATAACTTTTGTACCATTCTCACTAGAAATACAGAGAGACTTAAGGTCATGTGTATAATCATTTTTATACACTCTAAGATCAAGGTGTTAGAAGGCATATCATTCACATATGCATGTATCTTACATAAAACTGTATTAAGCTTGTGTAAGAAAACATTAATATAGTTAATTAAATTTTGTCAAATCTAATAAACTGACAGTAATAATATAAAATGTTTCGACTTTAACAAGTACTAAAATAAATAAATAAATAAATAAATAATTAAATACAAATTTCAACACTTATTTAGTGATAAGAAATTATGATAAACAGATAACACTGCAATAAGCACTTCTAATATAATTAAGATTTTTGATAAGTTGCATGAAACATATAAACTTTAATTTTTTTTTCATACTCAGCAAGAAAGAGAATGGGGGAGGGGGGAAGAAAAAATACAAACCTTTTCTGCCTTGAATTCTGAAATATTATGTTGCAAATTTTCTAATTCTTTTATAGTCAACTGATGTGCTTCAAATGCAGCATTTTTTTCTTCTTCCAAAACAGAACACTTTTTGTTAAGTTCTGAAATATTGAAAAATGTTTAATAATGAAGTATCCATGAAAAATGAAGATTTATGAAAATTTGTTTGTCTTACCATCAGTTTTATTTTTAGATTTTTGAAGAAGATTGAGATACTTTTTTACTAATGCAATCAGTTCATCTTTACTCTTTTCTTCAAGCTGAAATTATAGCACATGATATTAAGTCATAAACATTCTATTTGACTTAAAACTAATCACATCGATTTTAGATATATATAAACAAATATTAATAACAGCATATCTACTAGTTGCTATGATAACTTACATCCAGTTTTAAATTTTTTTCAGACAAGTTCTTTTTTCGGTAGATTTATATTGATCTAGAGGATTAAAAGCAAATATTATTCATAGACATGTATTTACCCAGAGCCATCCTAGAGTCTCTGTCTCTTGACTGTCCTGAGAGAGACAGTCTCTTCATTTTTTATGTGTTTTTTAAATATTTTCATTTCAGAATGGTGAAATAAACACAATCCTTTCTCTGATTTTCAAACTTCTAATAACTTCAGACAATGGATGTTGTGACGTTATCTGAATAATTACGAACAATTAGTAGATATAGATATACATATGTGATGCTCCCTTTTATTACCCTTCAATACTTGAATCTCTCGAATAACCTTTGATCTGGGCGGTGTCGTAAAATCTTCCACAAGAAGCTATAGATCTTTGATAATGTGCAGTTCTGACATTATAGAACACATAAATCCCTCAGTGTTTCAAGGGCTCTTCAGAATTTGATGCTATAGCAACATGAGAATCTCATAACTTACGAACACTTACTTCAAGCATCCCACGTGACCAAAATCCACTTGAGATTCCAGCCCAGAGCCGAGTTCAGCAGTTCAAGACAGAGAAGAGATGAGTTTCAGACAGTGATCAGTGCAGAAGTGACTTTCCTCTGGTGTTATGCCTGTGAAGGCTGTTTTGCGAACCCAGACATCTAACATATTCTATTTCCAACTCATAATTTATGTGTTTGTATGTGTTGTCTAATGAAGTGTTTTGTGTGAGCAAAAGGGCTCCATCTCTTTATGATGCCACAATGTTGAAAAGGGGTGCCTTCACCAGCATTTTTCTTTTATAATAACTGAAAAGCTTTGTTTTGTTTTTTTAAATCCATATATGACACAAGGGAAACAGACCTGTCTATTATAGCATGGCAACCCTAAATCTCTATCTAGTCTCAGAGATGTTCGTAATTTTGCTGACAAGGTTTGTAAATTTTTCAAGTGTACCAGAATAGGCATATATGTAACATAATCATAGAGATATACAAATTAAAAATAAATACATTATAAATTAAAAAGTTACATAGAAAAAAAGGTACAGAATTTTACAGTATCAAGTAAAATTTTCAAGAGACAAATTCTAAGTAAATACAAAATTTATATTTATATTTTTTATATGGCACCCTGTGCAAGAAAGTTCCCAGTTAGCAAAATGTTTCCCATGCATTAATTACGTGATGTACCAAATTTCAGCCTTTCATCATAAAAAATGATGGATGTATGAAGATAGATGTATTCTGACTTAAACCACTTTTCAATGGCTCTTGAAGGAAAAAAATAACGTCAAATGATTGCACTTCAGGGGTCATATACAAATTAAGAAAGAAAACAATTTCATAAATGTGTACTTTTACTATTATTGGTATTGTATAGCTCTCATCAACTGTAGCCTTTTTATAATGAAAAGCTGAAAGTTTGTACATCACCTCATTAATGTATGGCTCACATTTTGTACTGGAACTAACTAACTGGGAATTTTTTTTGTAGAGGGGCTGCATAGAAATTTAAATTTTGTATTTACTAATATTTAATCTTCAGCAAACTTTAAGCAATAGCATAGAATTCTGTACCTTTTTTTACATAACTTTGTAACTTATTGCATCTATAATCAATATTTAATGAATAAAAGATTAGGTCAGTGTTTTTGGATCACTGTATATACTGGGTGATTCAAAATAGATGTTAAGGCGATTATTTTTGAAACCGTAAGTGATCGAAACATACTTCCAATTAGAAAAGTTGTCAAATTAAGAGTAGCCTTCAGATATGGGATTTTTTTACATATTAAAATACGTAATTTAATTTTATACGATCCCTCTTTTCCTACCCTTTATATTTAGAAGGATGTTGCTCTTTGCCTAAGAAAATTAATAAAACAAATACTGTGTCTCTAAGTGAAATAGCAAGCAAAAAATCTATTTTTAAAAATGATGACTTAAACCACTTTACTTGTTGGGCGTCAGTTTTCAAGCAACTATGAATTGAAAAAAGTTAAATTACGATCCCATTGCTGACAATTAAATGTGCTCAAATTCGTGAAATGAACAGGTTTAGTTTGCTTCAACTGGTCGATGTTACTGTATGAAACTTTTTTGAGAGTAATCGACTAAACATATTTGCCTACATTTAGGACTAAATACATTTTTTAGTTTATTTACAGGGTCACCAAAAAGTCACTTTGGAGACATCCCCTTATTGCTTGGCGACAAATGCCAAAATTTTCAAATTCATATATCTCAAAAACTATTTCATGTAGAGACACGAGATTTGATTTATTAATTTTCTTATTCAAAGAGCAATATTCTTCTAAATATAAAGGGTAAGAAAGGAGGCACTGTATAAAAATTAAATTTCGTATTTTAATATGTATACAACCCCCAGTAAAAAAATCCCATATCTGAAAGCTACTCTTAATTTGACAAACTTTTCTAATTGAAAGTATGTTTCTATCACTTACTGTTTAAAAAATAATTGTCTTAACATCTATTTTAAATCACACGGTATACATATATATATATATATATATATTGTTACGAATTTTCGGGGCAACCCGCTGCTCTGGGGCTTAAAATGGTTTAAAATTCGTATTCTACGCTTCAAATAGATAAATTTTGCTTTTTGTTGCATCAAAATCGGCCAATTAGAACCGGAGATACGGAGGTTTCGCTTTCCCATATGTTTTTCTATGGGCTTCTAGAAATCTCGAGAAATACTAGTCCTAGAGCTTAGATCTCTTCACTTTTGAGGACTTATTTTTGGCGCCAAATTTGGCGATATTTCGCCAAAAGTCGCCAAGCTTGGCGACTTTTTGGTCATTTGGCGCGATTTTCCCAATGGGGCCTGGAAGTTGTTTTTCCTACATTAAAAATGCATAATAACCTAACATTTCTCTTCTATGACGTAATCAAAATTCACGCTTTATGTAGAACCCTCGAGAAATTGACTTTTCTGGAAACCTCTTGTACCTCCTGCGTCGGCTATTTATAGAAGCGGGCATCGCCCCGAAGTCAGTCAGTTGCGAGTTGAACATTCAATGTGTGAAGAGCTCTGAGTACGCTTGTTTTGTGTGAACTGATAGTGCTATAGAAGCTGTGTTTTAGCTTGCTTTGTGAAGCTGTTTTTAAAGTGCTGTGTGTAAATTCTTCATTGCTGTGTCTTAAGGGATAGTGTACTATATCCCTTGAATATTTCCACGGAATTTTAGCCTGTAAAAGTGACTTATTTTGTGTGAGAAATACAGCATTTGTGAGAGCTTCTGATCCAAGCGGATTGTTAAAAGCACGTTACTGCTAGATTGTGCTTGTGAATTGTGTGCAGCTGATTGTTCTACGAAGTTCTAGAAGAAATAAAGTTTGTGTTCCATCCTGACAAGTGACTTTTTACTTGAACTTTTTACACCAACAGGACTTTAGAACGACGAACCCCAGGAGTAGCAGAGTAATTCCGCAACAATATATACAGTATGCCCACTAAAGTCCCTAGTCATCCTTGCAATTTCGAAACGAATGATGCTATTTTTATAAACGTGGTGTCTAGGTATAGTAAATTGGATATGCGCTATTGAATGAGACTACTCACAGCGCCACCTGGCAGAAAACTGTGAGGTTAGCTTTCATATCTAGAAAATGGTACGAGATAGGGGAGAAATGTGAATTGCATAGAACGTTATCGATGTGGTACAAAAAGACAGCTCATTGACATGGATGTGAAAAACAGAACGGCTAAAATGTGCATTTGTACTTTTGTGATTTCCTACACTGTGAACAGAAGGAGAAAATATTATTTTTCGAGCTAAACAAGCCGCTGCAATGTAGAACAGTGGTATCCCTTGCGATTCCTAGTTCATAGGACTCTGGGTGAAGACCCAAAATAATTGGGTATGGCAGTTTCGAAGAATGGCCTCGAAGTTTGCCTGATCTGACTCCACTGGACTTTTTTCAGTGGGGATACCTAAAACAGCAGGTATATGCGACCCCTCCACAAACATTGCAGGGCCTTAAACGACACATTATGGACGCTTGTGCCAACGTGTCATCCTCTATGCTCTAACGCGTGGAAAGTGAAATTCAAATGAGGATGCAAATGTGCATTGCAGCTGACTGTGCAAAGTTTGAACATTTTAAATAAAGGTATACTGTTATAAATAATTGTTTTCTTCTTTCTTTGATTGTTTTTTCATCTTCTCAGAGTAGGGAATGACGAAAATACAAATGCACGTTTTAAACGTTCTGTTTTTCACATCCATGTCAATGAGGCATCTTTTTGTACTAAATCGATAATGCTCTACAACTTTACAACTAACTTTTCCCCCCTATTTCGTACGGTTTTAGAGATATGAAAGCTAACACTGCAGTTTTCCATTTGGTGGTGCTATGAGATGTCTCATTCAGTAGCGCATATCCTATTTATTATACCTAGACACCGTGTTTATAAAAAAAGCGGCAGCTGTTCCGAAATTAAGAGGGTGACAAGGGACTTTAGTGGGCATACTGTATATATATATATATGTATGAACTAACATTCATGGTATGCAATGAATAACAAATTTTTTTAGGTTTACCACATTTTTCTTCTTTTTATCAGTATCTTCCTTTGGTTCACGATGACAGTCTACTGATGCATCAGCCATTTTAAAAGTCTACAGAAAAAATATTTTAATATTGAATGAATTACATTCAGAATACATATTGATAACACTATTTTAGAAATTGATAAGAAATATGATTATAAAAGTTTTCATAGTTTCATAAGATAAATAAAAACTGCTTTTAAGAAATATACTTTTGGATTCTCTACACATACACGCAAACACTGAATATCCATCAAGTCGACTATTCTGATTTTCATTAAAAAAGCATGAAACTTTGTCTCAAATAAATTCAAATGGAAACCTGAACATATGTAGATTACAGTATATCAGTATGAAATTATGATATTCATAGGCACAACTTACTAGGGACAAGAAGGTGCAATTGACCCCACACTCCTTAAAAAAAAAATATCAAGAATATTTAGATATTACCTGTTTGAAAATACATAGCTGCCAACCTATCTCGACTTAAAACAGGAGGATTAGGGTAAAAAAAAAAAAACAAGAAGATTCCATGAAAAATAGGAAGATTTTCCCAGCCAAGTTTAAACAGTACAGGAAAAAAAAAAAAAAAAAATGCTAAACTTGATCACTTTTGTGAATAGCTGTTACAAGCAGCATCTGCTTGTTTTGTGCCAGTAAGGATTTGCAGCTTTAATGACAAATTTTGTAAATCAATTTTTTCTTTTTTCATCCACAATGATACCAGAAGATTTAATTCTCGCGCATTTATATATTTTTGCATTATTCTGAATTAGAAAACATCTTTCGAAATCATGGACCAGCATGATTGGCAGCATTGACTGGTAAATTGTGCTTTATTAAATAAGCACTCGGTATTTACCTCATGTGTACATACAGTTGACAAGCAATTTCCTCCCCCCCTAATGTTACATGTCAATCATGATATTTATTAATTTGTACAACTTTACATGTGCACAAGCATTCTATTCATACAGGTAAGAGTTAAACATGTTACTTAATTTTAATTTAGAGTTAATAAAACTTATTAAAATTCCCCAATATACAGGATGTTCCAAAAAGGCGGTAACAGGCTTTAATTTTTATATACTCATGAGATAATGCACCATAATACCCCATACACTCATGAGGTAATGCACCAAATGTGAGCCTTTCATCATACGAAGAGATATCTTTAAAGATGATCAGTTACTATACATGATTTTGTAAGTAAACGTTTATTCCTAGAGTGGAAAGAGAGATTTTCTTTCATAATTTCTGTAGGATTCCTGAAATGCGATCATTCGACGTGATTTTGAGAGCCATTGAAAAGTAGTTTAAGTCAGTGTTGTATTTATCTTTATATCTCTGACACTTGTTAAGGTATAGTTCTCAAATTGTATTTGTCACCTCTTTAGTGTATGGGGCACATTTTACTAATTAGGAATTGCTTTGTACAGGGGTTGAATAAAAATTTAAAAAGTGTAACATTTTGAAAATTAACGAGAGGAATTTTTTCTTAATGGAGTCTTATTTCTGACCTTATTTTGAAATTTTTTCAATTTACACTGCCCACTTACCTCTAATAGATAAAGAATTAAAGCCCGTTACCACCTTTTTAGGACACCCAATATATTAAGCATTCTAAATCTTCCAATAAGGTAAAGGTTCTCTCTTTTCTTAAAGGTTAAAAAGACTTTTTTATCCATCCAGATCAATGCTCTCAGTCAGCTCAGTCAATTGTACTCCACTAAGAAACTGTTGGTGATCTCTGTAAAGGTCGATACACAAATACCAACAATTACTTATACTTTTAATATGCATTTTTGGAGATAAGCAATTATCAATAAATGTGTGTTCTTTTACATTATAGCCTATGGACAGAAAAATGCACTAGTGTCTATAGGGTGCATTCGATTGATGCAAATTGTGTATGTATATTATAGGTCATGGTCTCATGACCTGCATAGATTTTGGTGTGTGTAGAGCTGATAGTTGGCTTTGAAAAAGCAATTCTTATATATTACGGCCTAAGGATGCAAATCATTAAAAGTGAGCTAGTGTCTAAATGGAATACATGCGAGAAAAGTGGATCGTAATTCGTGGAGCGGTGGTTGAACTTGAAAAAAGCAGTGAAGATGAGGCCCCATTATCATTTGTTGTCACAGAGTCCCCCCCCCCTAATCTATCATTAAGAATCTGTCTTTATCATTGGATATTTCCACTGCACAAAAACAACTTCTCTTCTATTTCATATTTACAATTGTAAAAGGAAGTTATGCATAAAATATCTCTAAAATTTCTAACTAAAAATTAGAAGATGAAAGATATAAAACCCTTCTTATTTTGTGGGTCTGGTTATCTTGCCAAGAATAAAGCCCTTTTGAAAAATTTAGGGGGGGGGGGGTCTGACCCCCCAAAACCATGCCACTATCCAAGCATATAACACACATCACTAAATTTAGGGGTATATATGTCAAGAAATTTATATTTTATGTAATGCATTTTATATTTGGGATATAATAAGTATATAAAAAAAAATGAAAGAAGAAGTAATTTTTTGAAGTTGTTGCTCTCTCTCAAAGTGCACGCCAAGATATAGGGTATTTATATAGATCCCTCTCTTTCCAGCCTGACCTTTATAAGGTGTTAACATAAACTTTTTGGGCTGTTTTCCTTGTTGATTCCCAGGCCGCAATCCAAACTTTGGGATCCTTTTGTACAGATACTGTTAGGGTGAATAATACTTGAACTATTCTTGACAATCTTTTGAACAGTGGGTGGAACATCGTCCTTCAGTGGATACCAAGCCACGGTGGTATTACCGGTAATGAACGGTCTGACAGACTAGCTAAGGCTGGTTGTTCATTATCCCAGTCAAACTATCCTTGTCCCTATTTTTATATCTGCAATGAAATTGAGAGAGTGATTGAAGGTGCAATTAAGGACTTTCACAGGACCCATGCTGCAGGAAAGTCCTGGAACAAACTTTTGACTTCATCCCGTCGGGTAACCTTCCTAGTTGTGCTGCTTCTACTAATTTTAGACTTTTAACCTCTCATGACTTTTTATGGGGACACCTACACCGTATTGGTGTTTCGCCTTCACCTGACTGCCCTCTGTGTTCTGAGGTGAATTTTATGAACTTTGACCATTTGCTGACATGCACTGCACTTCAAGACAAGCACTATTATGTGGACAATTTTTTTAACAGTTCTGAACTGTACTGGGCTGCAAGAAGGAAATTGTGGTCTATAGACTTTCCCTAGGTGTATGAAAAAAACTTCTTCAGCTGTACTCATACTCAACTGTTTCTTTAAAAACCAAAAATAAACTAAAAATCATTTTATTTCAAAAATACTACATTGTGGGGGCCTCTTTTCTACCGATCCTATGCAATTATTTCCACTGTCTAAATGCCACAGTCCTCAGCCAATTAATCCCATTATCTATTAACAGTCTGAATCAAAAAGATTTTTTTTTTTTTTTTTTTTTTTTTAAACGAACAAATAAAAGTTTGATTTATAACATCATTAATATTGAAATTTGTACCATTCAAGACTATTTTAAAAGTTCTGTGAGGAATTTGTTACTCAAATACTTTAATATTTATAGAATACTGAAAACAAGAACTTTTGAACATCCTCGTTAACAAGTAACTCGCTTCCGTTGCAATAAGGGAAGTGAGAAAATTCTGAAAACTCTAATAAAGAGACCTCCCGAAAGATTTTGATTTTCTCTTACTCCGACCATTCCTAGAATTCTATTCTCTTGTATGCATACGCCATGCCCATTTCTTTCACTGTATCTTTTCCCTCTCACAGCCTCTGGTCAGCAAGAGAAAAAAAGTGGAAGGGCTCTCCCCCTGACCTCTACCTCCGTGATGGGGTGGCTCATCTCGCTTTCCAGTGAAAATCTTCACAAATCGCTACAGATACTGCCTGTTTATAAGTCATTAATGTAAAGCCATTTTATGAATTGAAAATGAATAAAAAAGTTCGATTACAACATTATTAAAAATTAATTTCATTCATTATTGCAGGTCCCCATAGGCTGCAGCCTACTCAGCTTAGTGGATAATCTGGCACTGACTAGACCATGACTGACTAAATACCATGCACGCAAAACAAGTAATACTAGTGCTTTTTTAATGCTAAAATATGCTTGAATATAATAAACTGGGGCTTCTTCAGATGAAAAATCAGCTTATTCTAAAAAAAAATTACACATATTTTGTAGCTCATGTGTATTCCGTATTTTTTCAGTTCACAAAGTTCTTTGTATTTTTACATATTTAAATCAACGTATTTTGTATTTTGTATTGAAAATGTATGTTTGATGTTTTTTGCCCAATTCAGTTCACATTATATCAACTCCTAAAATAGTTAAGGAATTCATTTTTGATAAAATGGTTAATTTTAGTAAAATGTCTAACTCTATCTGTAAATGCCTTTTTAAAATTGTTCATGCGTTTCCATTTGATGTGTACTTGAGTACTTGTGTTTCCATTTGATATAAATTTCCAGAGGTTATACTATATATATACATGCTGGATTACCTTTTTATATGGCAGATATGTTCTGAGTAAAGCTGTCGAAAATAAAAAGTATTCTAAAATAACGAACCTTGATGAATTATGTTTTCTTGCATAAAAATCACTACATCATAAAATTTGTTATTGTTTATTGTACCCTAGTAGCGATGCACAGTAATGAGACTTAAGCAATGAAACAAACATTTAATTAACACAACTTTCATTTACATAAGTTGCATGTATATTGATGACTTTTTAACACTCGCCATTCTATATTCTTATATGCACCGTTATAAAAGCAGTTCTACTACACATTCAGCCGAGATAATCACAAGGGGGAAAACGTCATGTGATGTCCAAGGATAATAATAAGCAGTGCTTATTCCTACAGTTTTTTATTTCACTTATTTCATACAATTCATTAATTTTTCTAACAAGTCTCTTGTGCAACTCTTGTTATCGAGCTACACAAGTGCATTCCATGTGCTTTATAAAAAGCTTTTTTTTTTTTTTTCTTTTTTTTTGGTGTGTGTATGTGCTAAAGATAGAAATTTTATTGAGTAGTCCTGAATATTGTTAACGCAGAGTCAGTCATGAGCCACTTAAATATTCTTAAAAATTCATTTTTTTAAATCTACATAAACTAAAATTAATATATTATAATACACATTTCATAATCACTACATCTGGAATAGATACTTTTTTTAAAAATACCTTTCCAATCTGTAAGGAGTGCAGGCCTTGCTCTTTAAAGAATGAAGTATTCAATCCTTCAAAATCAAAAAGGGCAGTGGCACAGCTATGGTTGTGACAACCCCCCATTGAGGAATTTCTTTTATTAGAAAGTGTCAAACACTCACACACATATGAGTTGCAGGAATTGTACCCCTGCTTAATGTTAAAAGATTCTCTAGAAGAGACCACACAACTCTCTATAAGCGACTGGTCCCGGTGCCCTGTACAAAAATTTTCTTGCATTTTTCCGGAAGTAAACAAAAACTACACTCCAAACCAGCCACTCTACTGCAAATCAACAGCAGATGCAAGTACATGTACACGTTTCATACACATTTTGTAGGTTAGAGAAGAGACATGTCTAAGAAACAAGTGATTTTACTACTTTTGGAGCAGACAGTGGGTGCTAACTGCTGTAAACAGTTATGGAGCATTTCTGGGAGGAGGAAAACTGCTGTTTTGCAGCAGACGAAAAGGTAAAGGGAGCCAGGGGCGTATCCTAGGGGGGGGGGGGGTTATGGGGGTCATAACCCCCCCACATGAGGAATTTTTTGCCATACAAAATGTATATTCTTCACTACATTATCACACACACGTATACATATATATGAGTTGTAGTAGTCGTAACCCCCCCCCATGAAAAATTTCTGGCTACGCCCCTGAAGGGAGCAGTTCATTTTCAATAATACAACTGCTTAACAGCAACTCTTAATTATTAGTAATGATTAGGACTAATTAATAGCAATAATTAAGAATCAAATTTAGCTATTTTGATAAAAATATATAGTTAATTTAAACAAAAGTAAATATGTTCATGTACTCAAAATAATCTTCATCGATAAATGATTATTCATTCTTTTACGTGGTTGAACAGCACATAGAAGAACCAATAATAAAGTATGATTTTGAATAGTAGGTACAAAAATGAAAAAATACTACGTACATACTGTACAGTAGTACTAAAGGAGGAGGAGTGGAAGGGAAAAAGTTTTAAATGGCCAAGTGGATAAAGATACTGAACATAGTATAGATAGATGAAATGTAAAGGTTCTGTATTCGGGTCCATTTGCACAGCTATTGATCTAACAGTCTGGAGTTTTGGTCGTTTTTCTCCAGCTGAAACATGAATATGCATTAGAACCCCTTAGAAAGTCCCCCAACCAAGGCAACCCCCATTCTAGACAGACAGCATATGCATAGCTTTGCCATAACAATACGAACAAAACTTTAAAAGATGGTCAAACCAGGCCTTAGAGACTATGTTTGTATATTAATAAGGCATATAGCCTTCGAGTAGCTTTGCCTTACGAAGGAGGACCTTGGGCGGAGGACTTTTTAAGGGGTTCTAACCCGTATTCGTGTTACATTAGAAAAAAACACGCGGAACTGCAGACCGTTAGATCGATGGACACACAATAGGCTCAAACCTGGAACCTTTACACTTCAGCCATCCATCATGTTCAGTGTCTTTATTAACTTGGTCATGGTGGGGCCTTAAAGACAATGATTAGGGTGAGTGTTGCATGCAGGGAATGGTCTCTCATTTATCTTCCTCTCAAATTTTCTCACAGGAATCAGACTACATTAATGAGTCCAGCTTCAAATCTAACCTGATTAAACAATGTGGGGAATTCAGGATAATGTTTGAGGTCCTATCAGTGTTTTCCTGAATAAACTTTATTAACATGTGGAAAGAAAAAGAAGAGTGCCAGCATTTTTTTTTGTTTGTTTGTTTGCATCAGAATAATCAGAACTCTACGGCAGTCTTCAGTGTGTGGATTTACAATTGGTTGCTGACCATTCCATTTGTAAAGGTTATTGTGTACTGTAACTTGTGCCACTTTTTCTGTCATTAGGGCTCCTCGCCATTTCTGTGATAATGCTTTTGAAGAGAGGTAAAGGGAAGAGAATCACCTTTTGAAATGTACTTGCCAGCTGCTGTGAAAATTGGCTATTTTTGCAGTTGTCAATGAGCAAAGTATTTCTTGAAAAGCAGGTTTTGGAGCGGCTTCTGAGGAAAAAAAAAAAAAAAAAAAAAAAAAAAATACATGTTTAGGCACAATTAGGAGCAAGTACTATGCAATGGAGCAGGCCGGAGCGATTGGAGCACAATTAGCACCCCTGAGCAGAGCATTGCTGTCACAGTCGTGTGAAAAAGAAATTCAGAGAGGAAGCTAGCAGTTACTTTTGGTTGTGAGAAAAACAAAAATGCAATTTTTTAAGCAAATAGATTTTATTGTGGCGAATTCAGAAAGCATATGGAATATCAGGATAAATGCTCTTTTGTCAGATGCAAAAAATAAAGTAGAGCGAGAAGTTATCCCAGGGAGAGAAAAAAGAATGAAACAATCTATTTCTAAATATTTTATTAAAATTTTAATTTTAAAAATATTTGTATAATTACTTGGTATGCCATTTCTTAATTAACAAAATAAACAGTATTTTTTAGCATTTTTCTTGACTAGCAAATGTTTATATTTCTTTGGGCGACCACCTCTCTCAACGACCATTTTCTTTTGGAATGAAGGATGGTTGCTCCTGAGAAGTTTTACTGTACTACAAATTACATAAAAACTAAGAAAAATAAATAAAATAATGGTAAACTGAAGTTGCAATTTTTTCACTTAACTCTAAAACAATTGAATGAATAATGCAATGGGAAAGAATAAATGCTTTACTTTCCTTGTAAGCTTTCTACAATTTCAACACATTTCATAATGCAAAATTACATAAATGATAAAAAGTACTCAAATAGCATATTGTAGACACATTTGTATTTCTTTATTACACACTTCTTTTAATATATATGTGGTATTTGAATACAAAATAATATGTTCGGTCTCAAAACCTTACACAAAAATTTGCTAACCTCTGATTATAAACAGTGATTTAAGCAAAGCTTATGGCATTTGACTTACTTAGAACCCTGATAAATGTTGTAAACCACTATGATTGCTCTACTTCTGGTGTTTTGGAGAATTGCACATTTCTAGCAGAGTACAGCAATCAGCTGGAGGGGAAGAAAAGAATAATAAATGAAGTGGTACATAAGAATTTTGGAGCAGTTAGTTGATGTTAAATAAAATGTTAACACTTTCAGAATGGATAAAGTTACCAGACATCCTGTTTTGGTGGGACAGTCCTGATTTTTACCTATATGTCCTGCTGTTCTCACAGAACCCTGAAATGTCCTGCTTTTTCAATCCTGTCCCACCAAAGTCCTGCTTATGAAAAATAAATAAAAATAAATGTAAAATAAATTGAGAATAAATTCACATGAAAATGATTGTGTTATTTACAAAGTTTTTTGTTACTTCTATTTAACACCGGCTTTCATTTATTGGTGAAAATGATTGTTTTATAATTTGTATTAATACATACCTATAATCAATGAATAGCGATTCTATAGTTATTGTTAGAAAACAAACTATTTTGGAAATTTATCCCAAAATTAATAATTATTTAAAAGGTTACAAAATTAATAAAATTTTTTTTTTATTAATTTTGTAACCTTAGTTTATATATACCTAAGATTGTCCACGAATTTTTTTTTTACTCTCATCGCAAATGAAGGTGTATTTGGAAAGGTTACGGTAAAATAGAACCAGAATTTTTCATAAGTGGAATTAAAATTCTTTTATTGTCTACGGTTCCAGTTCAAACTTCGCAATCAATAGCATTACGATGCATAAACTTGATGCACATTCCTCTTCCATTGACTAATGCTTCCATTGTATTTCAGTTTCTTATTAGTATAAGGATGCTATTTCTAACTTATGTAGTGGCAAAGTATGGTATTTTTCTGTTAGCCAGGTGTAAATTCTGCTAACTGTTTTTTCTGAGAAACGTTTAAAGACTACTTCTGAAACACTATCTTTTCCCTGGGGAGGGGGAATTTTAATCCGGCAGAAATTTTAATCCGTATACAAAATAGTATTTAGATACAACAGAATTCAATATGGTACTTACGTATTAACCTAGCGGTTATTCCCGCCAAACTATTTTTTTGTCAAATGAGTTGTCAATCGTACTCAAAACCATTAATAATTTCACGTGCCCGGCATTTATGTTGTCAAAAATTCTCTTGTCTTGGCGGCCGGCCGGGATAATACATAAGTACCTTCTATATGCACAAAAATATCAATATACTAAAAAGAAATTTGTATGCTTATTGGTTACATAGTGGGGAAATTCTGAAAACATGTGGAATTGAATAAAAATACAAAATTAAATTAAACTTCCAAAATATGGAAAGGGATAAACATCTACAACGGAAATCGCTTCAGGTTTGTAAGAATTTGGCACAGATCACAATTATTTGGCAATTTTTCCCTCGCTTCCGGCTAACTGAAAAAAAATCCCAAACCATTCATACTCAAAGAATTCATAAAAGTCAAAGTCAAAAAAGTCAGTCAAAGAATTCATAGTTATTGATTTCATTCTCATCATAGGGAATTATTTTATCATAGCTATGGAGATATGTTCTCTATTCATCGGATATTCAATTAAGCCAACATTAATAAAAGTTCAATTATAATTTTTAGGTTCTATTATAACTGCCTTCAATATGTTATCTGAGAGTATGTTTTCAGAAATATTTCCATACACTTCACTAATAATATTATTTTTATTCCCTCTTAATTGCTGAGGTATTTCTTCAATAATATTTTGGAGAAAATTTGCTTTAGCATACTGCCTGGCAGGAGATTATGAAGAAATAGTCGAATTGGCACATTTCTGTGTAGCGTCTTTTGGATCGCGACCTGCCCTGCTCGGTTTGTTTTTCCCTTGGAGGAACAAATAGTAAATATTATTCACTCCTCCAAGGTTTTTCCATAGCTTTAAAACATGGAATTCACAACACTTCGCACACTTATCACAGTCTAAAAAAAAGTCGCCAAGCACATTTTAGTCATTGGCGTATCACCAAACTGGGGAATTATTCCACTGTTTGCAAATTTTGTTGTAATACTATAACCCTACTGCTGAAACTAAGTGTTGTTTTTTCAAAATTGACACAACAATTTCTTCAATAATATATCACACCCGACTTGGCATGATATACTGCATGCTAAATTACTTCTCTAATTTTTTACAGTGCATTTAGCTTACTACACAAAAAGTTTAGCATTCGCACAGCCACCTCCAAACGAACTTTAACTGTGCTGAATTTCACGGTCCACCGCTCGCGCAGTGTGCTGCAAAAGGGACACAAAAGGTTTTGCTTAGCGCATTTATATATACATAGATACTTGTGGGACTGTGCAAATCAACCAATGCTCTCCAGTGATTCCCAAGTTTTGTTTACAGAATGCATTTAAGTGCCTAAATTTAAGTCAATGGTGATTTTCCCCATAAGATACGGAGATGTGCAGTTATATTTGCAAAACATCTTCCTACTAATTGCTCTTTATACAGCAAATTCATATTCCCATAGGTAAACATAAATAATTTGTTACTAGGTAAACGAGAACAATAGCTCCAGAATGTCCTTTCTACATGCCAATGTCCAAACCCTTCAAATACCAAATTCTAATTTTTATTTAACTGGTTGATACCTTCACTTCCAAAGAGCCAATTTTGGTCGGCTTTATTCAGGAAGGGTCAACCCTTTCTCGAAAAGCACCATGTATACATGTTCAGAGGAAATTTACTGTAAAGAACGTTGAGTGTAGGGATACCCCGAATACTGTATTTTGTCAAATAATGAATACAGAATAGTTGGTTAAAATTTATTAAAACGTTATTAAACTTTGATTGTAATGATTAATTTAATTAATTTGTTCTTAAACAATGTTTCATACGGTGTAAAACTTCAGAAATTAAAATGCTGCAAAATTTAATATACAAGTGCTTCATTTATATATTATTAATAACTTTTTTAAATATTAGTGAAATGCTGGGAATTTTTTTTTACCAGCATATTTTATAGAAAAAAACATTAGCAGTTAATTGACTTACATTATGTGTTCATAAATATATAGAGTTTTTTTTTTTTTTTTCCTGGTTACTGTTTCAAATTTAAAAGAGTTAGCAATAGCAATGTTTAATGTACTGTGCCATAAGATTTAAGAAAAACTGAAAAGCAACAAAATTTAAATTTAACACCGGAGTGCTTTCTTTTACATTAAAACCAATTTCATTGTGAATTTAGTAAGTAACAACTTGAATTAATTTAGTACTATGGTACTACACAATATCTTTCACTCATGATATAAAAAAATATGTATTTGTTTACCAATTGGTGAATACTTAAATTTGTTTACTCAGGTATCATTGAAAGTGGGCCCCTAAACATTGACGACATCATATTTGTGGCGAGAAAATTTACAGCTGTAGCAAGTTCATTAGATCAATCAATCGATTGATCTAATGTATTGCAACCGAGCAGGCTCTGCAATTATGCCAGCTGCCCTTCAAAATGTAAGCAGTGTCTCACAATGTATTGAATGTTGACAGAAATAAAATTCAGCATCAGATAACAAAGGCAAGAATCACTATCGTCTCAGTCAGTTGAAACAGATAACAAATTCCAATTTGGCTTATACTTTGATGGATGCAAGGACAAGACTCTGAAAGACTGCAGAAGAAAAGCGATAATAGGACACATAAGATTTAAAAGAATCTGGCTCCGAATACATCAGCTATGTGTCTGTAAATTTCGGAAGAGCACAAATTATTGGAAATTGCATAATTAGAGTTTTGTAAGGAATTGGTAGTTACATATATGTAGCAAAGTTGATTGTGATGGAACATCAGTAAATGCAAGAGTGAAAGGAGACGCTATCCGAATCATTAAACTGATTCTTACACATCCATTACAATGATTTATATGCCAGTTACACACCAACAAGTTACCACCTAGGTCATTCGATTTTGCTAGCTTTAAGAATTCTTCAAAGGGTCGTTTCCCTTACTACATGATTTGCATAATCAGCTGGCACTGATAACAGGACATTTTCGGGATGGTCAAAGATTCTATTTCTTCCAATAACAGCATCGATGATGTCCTTTAACACTGGAACTGCGGGATCGGTCATTTTGACCCCAAAACAGATTTGATTCCGTTTTTTTTCAAAAAGTTACGAACTGAATTTTTAAAAAAATTGTGACTTTTCATAACTTTATGTTATTAATTATCTGCAAAAAATTTAAACTCGTAACTTTTATCTGTTTTTTGTTTTTAATACGTAGAGCTGATACCGCGGAATGGGTCATTTTGACCCAAAACTTCCCACGAGTCTGGAATCCGAAGTTCAAATTAAATGTCATTATCATACATGAAACGAACGGTAATGACATAGTAAATGGTATAATAGCATACCATTATGTCATTTTCATTGCAACGTGAATTTTACAAGTTGAGTCCATTTGACTCATACTGCAGTTTTAGGTATACCTATCTCAAGCGACGCGGTTCTAATAAGAATTATAGCAACAAGTTTTGTACTTATAATGTAATATTAAACTTAATGATATTAGTTCAATATTAACATTCGTATTACCGTTGAAATATAACATTATTGTTGCATTGCAACATGAATTCTGCAAGTTGGGTCAATTTGACCCAGCCCACGGTTTTAGGTATATCTGAAGCACCGCAGTTCTAGCATTAAATCACTCGACAAATAATGTGTTAGAATAATTGATTGATGCAAAAGCTGTGCACCATAGATTACTATTTGATTTTTGACCTTGAATCATGCAGGCACATAGATCTTTACGATAAATGTCGTTAGTGTCATTAAAGCCTCGGATAGATTTTTGTAAGCTTTTAGAACTGAACATTTTGTTTGCGCTTGTAAGCCACCTCTAGTGGCAAACTCTTCCACGGTTTCCAGAAAAGTGGAATTTTCAGAGAAAAGAAGACAAAAAAGTGAATTTCTCTTAATTAAAAAAAAAAAAAAAAAAAAAAGAAAAAGCTGAAATCAGCCTTAAAACTGAAGAATCTCATCCCTGTATCACAGGCTATTATGAATTTGCAGATAGTTCATTTTTAAAATCTGATTATGTGTATAGTTAGAAACAGCCTTTAAAACAAAGCTTTTTTTTTTAGTAAAAAATATTACTTGCAAAACTAACTTCTAATTTTGGCTTTATCCTGCCACTGATTTTTAGTAATCAGGATAACAACTTTGAAGCATGCGATAGGAAGTTTTCCAAGTTTGTTTCTTTTGAATTCTTTCCCCACAGCAAAAATCTTATATATAATAAAATCCGAGAGTAAACATTGTATGTAGCTATGTAGGTAGGTAAGTTTGTGACCACCAATCTTCTTGCGCGCGTCTCTCGATCGCATTGCGCCGAGACGGTTGGTCGCAGACCCACCGAAGTTTGCATACGGCTTCACTAGGACAGATCCTAACACGCCTCGGAGCGATTTTTTCTAAATTCGAATTAGAAAATGTTTTATTTTATGTTTTGTCCGATTTTTCTCGCTTAATACGTAATAACGTTGGTAATTGCACTCGCAGTAAAACGAAATTTAGATCATCGGATAGAGGAGAAAATTCTCTTTTAAAAATTGTTTGTTCGGACTGTGTAACATAATTTGCAGATTTTTGGGAATTTTTCAAATAAAATTAAATTTGACGCTGACTTTCGTAAAATATTTTTAAAATTGCTGCATCTTGAATTCTATCCGTCATAACTTTTTTATATTTTATCAAATGACGGAGCATACATTTCGCCCTCTTTTAAAAGAGAAACCAGAGGAAAATATAAATTAGGAGTTTTTTTTACGAATTTTTAAGTAAAGAAGGATTTTCATTTCAATCGCAGCAGCTTAAAACTTTCGGTATGATATCTTGCGGTTTGGTTGTCTTGGAGACAGTAACAATGATTAAAATTGCCAGTTGAAAAAAAAAAAAATAAAATTATTTAAAAATAACCGAGTTTTCACATGTGAAATGTGTGCCACTTTGACGTCACGAGTTTAAAACCCCTTTCGAAACTCAATCAGAATAACGGACTCACAAGCAAAACATACGGCGCGCATGTGAAATAATTCTATATTTTACTTTACGTTGCCAGAAAAATAATTGAATGCTGTTTTTTCACAAGTGAATTATGCAGCATTATTTTCAATTGAGATTTTAAACGGGTCACGTTTTCTAATAGCAGGAAATATATTGCGGTGTTAAACAGGGCCTGATTATGGCAAACAGGGACTCCATTGATGAATTTGAGGGCCTCCATCTATGAAATTTGTTTTATTTTTCATAAAATTTGTTTATAAAAAAGAATATTTCAGAACAACATTTGAAATTGGGGGCCATTTCTAGCCGGAGGCACTGGCCAAAGTCCCGATTTTCCCGTGAGATAATAGGGCCCTGGGGCTAAATACGCCAATCTGACAATAATTAAGCATACAAATGTATGGAGAGCTGTTTTAGTGGCAACCATAAAGTGAAATGATTATAGTAGTGCGTAATACTAAATGATTATAGTAGTGCGTTTATACTAGTGCGTAAATTGCAAAAGTCACCAAAGAATAAAAGACTACATTCGTGGCAAATATCTAAGCCGTTTATTTAAATTAAGTATTAACGACTGAAAAATGAAAATATATTGTATTGGTATCAGTAAAAGATAGTATAAGTAATAGTTAGTAGATATGCTAGGGCAATATTGATCAAAGCACAATATACCGCATTAATAAATATTTCGTGAAACTAAGTGTTCTATTCCTTTTTCAACAACCATCTTGCAACACAGCTAAGTAATTCTACGTCACGTTAATATATCCCGCGGTAGTTTCAACAGAAAAGTTTGTAACTGAACTTTTTTTTCTTGGAGATTCTGTTTGGTCACGTGTAGTTTTAATCACATTTTGGGAAAATGTTCTCTTCTTGCCTTGCAAAGAGCAGGTACACAACTATTTAATTATAAAATAAAACGGTTCTCCACATCATGTAGTATCTAAAGTATTAATGGCATAACTTAAATCTAAAAAAGAGTATGATGCAGAAATGAGACATTTTGAATATTAGGAATTTTCACTGCGAACCATCACGGTTTTCTTTTCTAATTGCGAATGACACTGACATAGTTTTTTGCATCATAATATTAACAATGGTCTCAGGTCAGTACTTATACTAACTTTACAAATAACTAATGAGTAACTTTACGCCAAGAGTCAAATCATTTTGCTTACTTTTAGATCCCAAATCACTGGAATCAATTTGAACTATACATGTAAGAAAAAGTTTCGTTCCCTACTGTGCGGAGAACGGGTACGCAGCTAGTTTTACAAAAAAATTTAAGCCTGGATAATTTTTAGCCTTGCCCTCAGATATAAAAGAAAGTGATCTAATCAGAACTTTTAGAGTGTAATGCATGAAATGCTTTACGATATACAAAATTAATAATAGAATACATATCATAAATTCAAACCTACAAATATAAAAAATTGTTATAAATATATTTATTTTACTTAAAATACATAAAATTCTGAAATATATTGCAAAAGTATTAATTTTTTAACATTAATCTTGAGTAAAAAATTTACATTTTACCTTGTTATTGATGAGTATTTTGAGGAAATCAAGTTTACCATCTCAGAAATTTAAACTGAAAAATAAATCCATGCTTGCATATTTTTGCAACAGTCTTCAAAAAGATACTGCGCATTAATGGGCTAATGTCTTAAGATAATTTTTGTTCAATATAAATCAGCTGAAATAAAATAATGAATGTTACTAAAGATCTGCATTTTCGAAAAGAGGTTCTTTTAACATGAGGGTGAAAACCATCTGTCATGCATCAAAATTCTGCCCATCACTTAAAAAAAAAAAAAAAATAAATAAATAAATAAAAGAACATACCTTGAATGTTATCTAATTTTCTCAGAATTCAAATTCAAAAGACAAGAAAACTCTCAATATTTACTTAGTATAAGTAAAAATAGCTTTATTTACCATATATGGACAAATGCTATAACATTTTAGATACAAGCACAAACTTAAGAAAATCACAATAATTTTCACACTTGCACATTCAAACACTATGTAGAAATAAAATATAATGAAGAGGGTATAAAATAAGTATATAATTTATATGCATGGATATTTTGCCAAAACAGTTGCTTTTTTAATATGGAGAAAAGCATGATTTAATCTAAGAAATGTAATCGTATGGCATCTAGACTTTTCAAGCAGTGAAAAATTCATAAATAATTTATTTATACATTATCTAATTTAGCAAATAACAATAGAAGGTGCTTAGTGTTAAACATAGCTCTATAAGTTATTACACACACTATCTAAAAAATTTAATTATAAAGCCAAATATATGGTCACTAATTAATTAATTTACAAGTTATATGTACAATATATTTTTTTTACACTCTGCCACAATTATTTTTTTTATATTTCCTATATATATACAGAATATTATTAAATCATAATCTAATTGAGCTTTTACACTAAAATTCATTAATCTCTTCACATTTTTAAGTAAAATGAACAGTTTCTAATACACATCAATAATTTAACATCATTTTATCAAAACATACAAATGTTTGAGTTCTTTTTTCCCCTTAAAACTTTTACCAATGGAAATTAGAATAGTTAAGTTTGTTTCAAATAGTTGAAAAGAAAGATAATGTAATAACTATAATATTACTCAGCATATAAAGCTAACTCTGGGCAGAAAATCAACTGACTAACACTCATTCAATAATAATAAAAGGAGGTATTAATTTTTTTTTTTTTTTAAATAATAGCAAATAATATGATGTACTTCATCTAAACTTATTTCCTAAATTTTGATTGAAAAAAAAAATGAACTGAATAGTTACTTAAAATTATTAGAACAGGAATTTTCATATAATTAATTTCATGTTTTGGTGATGAATACTTTTTGTCACTGAGTAGCTTGTAATAAACTAAAAAATGTTTTATGTTTAATTAGCTTCTAGATGGAAAGAGAATTATAAACTTTTATTTACATAAAAGTATTTGATTTATTTTTGCACAGAGTTATTCGTAAATCCAACAGCATTTTAATAATAAAATATTTTTAGTAAATACCTATTGCTACAAAAGTAACATTTAGGGGAAGGGAAAAAAATCAATAATTACACATTAACTATTTCTTAACTTGCACTTGTGCATGGCAATTTATCTTACAATTATAAATATACATGAAATGTGGACAAGACTCATTTTCTTTATTTTTCTCAAATAGCTCTGGAATACGTACATATACTTCTGCAAAGGCTAATTCACAACACTATTATAGTAGAATAACGAGCACAATAAGTTTATTTCACAAGAGCTATAGAGGAAAATGTTATTTGAAAACTCATTAAACGAGCAGCACCTTTATTAATACATGAAATGTGAGGGCCATCCCTTTACTAACACAGCATGAACACTAGGGGAAAAGTTTATTCAAATGAACTTTGCTCAAATTTAGATGTGCTTAAATCTATCCAGTTCATAAAACATTCTTAATACAGCAATAGACAAACCAGTGCATTAAATATGAAAGATTTCAGGGGGAAAAAAAAATCTGCGCCATCTTACTACAAACATGGTGCAGGTTTTAGTATGGGTGAAGGAGAAAATAATAGAAATACATAACTTTAAAGCATGCTTCTTGGATATAGACACAGTGGTCAATATAAACTTACAAATCATAATCACATAATAAAATTTAATCATAAACTAATCCCCCCCAAAGAAAAAGTTTCCTCAATAGCATCAGATTTATTAAATTTCATTAGCCTTTTAATTTTTTGCAAGACTTAAACACTATGCCAAGGAAAGTGAAAAAAAATGTTTAACAGAAAAAGGGGGGGGGGGAAAGGCTATATCAATTACTTTTTAAACAGACACCACTGTGATTAGATAAAAAATGACACCAAAAATTGCTGGATTAGACAAGGGATTATTTTAATAGAACATTAAATTAAAAAATGGACAAAAGTAGCATAAAGCAAGATTTTTAAAAGTGGGACTGTATCATCTTAATGGGCTGAAAGAATAATCCAAAACACATCAAAAGGTGACACCACTACAATGTTTACTAAGAGAATTCTGAAGCTTGACCCCCAAAAAAATCACAGTTTTGAGTGGGTAGTTTTTGCCGGTAGGTGGCACCCAACTTGACTGACTTAACCGACTATTTGCAGATATAAAATTAGCCAGTTAACTGCCAAATTGCTGCACTTCATTTCAGTCCTACTGTCCTAGTCTGTGCCCTAGGCTAACTGGTAAAGTGAGGCCTTTTTTTTTTTTTTCTTTTTCATCATGATGTCTTATGTGAAATACACACAGACTAGCTTCATTACCTGGTGCAGCAGTCCTAGGCGACTGCCTTTTCTTGCCACCCTGTCTGCAAAATGTAAAAACCAATGCATCCTAAGTCAGTTTTTCTTAAATTGGTGAGGATAACATATTTTGCAATGCATATTTTTCACTTTGCAGTTACAAATACAATTGGGAGAAAAATTAGAAATGCTACATAGTTAAACAGTTTTCAGTGGTCAGCTTTATCATTATTTATTCTCAGGTGCAGACATTTCACTACATTTATCAGCTAGTGATAGATAATTTGATACATAGCTTGTTAAATTATAAGATACAATGAAGATAATTGTTGGTGCAGTTCTGATGCTTTGACAATGAGTTTGTGTGTATATTAGACAATTTCATTGTGAATGTTGTTTGAAATACCAAGTACTAACAGAGTGTTTGCATACGAAATTGCTAATTTTTCATAATTTTAAATTTTTATCATTTTTGAAATAAATTTCATTTTTTTTGCACCATTATATACTTTGATTAGTGTTATGTCAGCCTTTAATAATCGTAATTTATTGCTGAACATAAACTATAGAAATTGATTTAGCCTCCAAGTTCAGAAACAGATGAATGAGTGGAAAACACTTTATTACAAACATAGTGCCAGAAATGTATGCCTTAGGTCATGGCTCCCTGAGATAAGTACAGGCTGCCCGAAAACCAGTTTTTTCAATGGCATTTTACGTACCATCAAAGTTTGGCTTCTTTGCCGATTTGGCGCTACTACCTGACCCTATCACTGTTACCAACTCTGCCAGAGAAAAAGATCTTGGCAAACTGGTAATACTGAAGTATTATGTAAATCGGAAATGAAAGTCCAAATGACTCAAAAGGCATTAGCAGATAAGCATATTTCAGCAGAACAAGCACTTTTAAAAGTAAATGCCAAAGAATTTTTTTTTTTTTTCTCAGCTTGAAAACATTTTTAAACTTTGATTTGATCCACTTTTTCACTGGCAGAGTTGGCAACAGTGATAGGGTCAGGTAGTAGTGCCAAATTGGTGAAGGAGCGAAACTTTGCTCGTATGCAAAAACAGAGCTTTTCGTACAGCCTGTACTTATCTCAGTGAGCCATGCTCATGGCTCACTGAGCCCTGCTCATGGCTCACTGAGCCCTGCTCATAGTTAAAACTAATGTAAATTTAAACTCTCTGCCCAACTACTATACCAAGTTAGACAGTTAATCAAATAAATTAGGGGAAAAAAAAGCAATAAATATGAAGAAAATATCACCGGGTTCACACAATATATGTTAATAAAATTACAGGAATTTTTCTTGCACTCACACAAATTCTTCATCGATTAGGGTTTTAAAGACTGAGCTCAGGGTAAAGGCAACAAATGCCCCACAAAAAACTAATTGCATTAGCCTCTAATTCCCAAGATTCAGATTTACAGAAGGTGTTTTCTCTAAATGCAAATATACTAATCAAATTGTTACTCCACAAAAAGTTTGGGAAAACAGGGATTATCTGTTAAGATAATCCATAATCTTTTAATTTGCTGTGGAACTTGAGTAAAATCCAAGTTTTTAAGGTTAGTGCAGACCACTGGTTGAGGATTTTTTGGGTTGCTTTGTGGTCAGTCAGACTTTTATTCTCTTTTGACAAATGTAATTTATGTATATTTTGAATACGTTAAGACGGCACAGATCTCGTTGTTGATGCCAAATTGCTAGGTTGCCATCATACAGGAAGGTGGGTTATATTAAAGTCGCCAGCCTTTGGCAAGCAAACAAAAATGACAAAATCAGCCTCCTCCTGTCTGTCAGATATTTCCCAGAAAATCCAATACACATTAATGCTACTCTCTTCAAAAGAATCTTACCTATGTGGAACAACAATGGCCCTATAACAGTTCTTATTTTTGGGAACACATACAAAAAAAAAATGAACGAGAGTTATGTTTGACAAATATGGAGCACGACACATCATTACAGTATTGGTCTTTGGCTAAAAATTTAAGAAGTAACAAAGTGTGAGAAAGTGCATTATGCTGCAAAAACTATACTATCCACCAAATCATGAAATTCCTGTTGTTTCTTTTAACAAATTTTGTACATAGCAAGAAAAACACATTCTTCTGGTCTTTGTACAAACTACAACATCAACTGAATTTTGGAAAGAAGAAAAAAAAAAAACTTACAAATTTAATGAATAACATTTGAGAAAAATTCATTCAAATTTATATACAGAAATAATGAATAACCTATTTCTACTTAATTTCTTACCTCAGTATGAAAAGTACATAAATGTATCAACAGAGAAATGAGCATTTTAAACAGGGCTGCTACTCAATTTCTGAAAAAGAATTCCGATTTTTTCAGGTTTACCCTGCTCTCCCAGACTGGTAGCAACCCTGTTTAAAGACATAATTTTAAGAGGGTTTTCCCCCGTGGTTTTTTGACCAGATGCACTAGCTAGCTAGTTTTACTGATAGCCCAGAATAGGAAAAAATTACTTTTAACGGTTTAATTTGATTCAATTACACATGGTTGCTTCCAAAAACTAAAAAATTTCCAAGCAGCTTACTATTTTTAAAAGTCACAAATGCAATGATATGCAAGGAGAAAATAAAGCCACAGATAGAATTATATTTTTCCATTAACAAGGTACCACAAACATTACCTTACCGGGGAAAAAAAAAAAAAAAAAAAGCATTGATGTTACATTAACAGAAAAATAAGGATTTTTTTCTCTCCAATTTAGTAGAAATTTAACTTCTGTAAACGCTTGTTATATTTCATATAGTTATACTGCGTGAAAAATTACATGGCCTATGAAATTGATAAAACATACTTTAGCTAAAAATCTCAAGCTTTCACAATAACAGCAGCTGAAGCCTTTTTATTCCTCCTAGGGATTCAAAAGAATTTTTTAATTATCTGTAATGCAAAAACCAATCTGGCATGTATTAGAATAAAATTATGATAAACATGCGAAATAGGTGAACTATTTATTAAACACATTTTGCTAGTTAAACAGAGCCATAGTATGCCTTTTACGATATTCAATTTATACCTGTGATTTAGTAGCATATGTCATACTATGCTAACTATTTTTATATCATTGAAATTTTAATTCTAATCAAATACAGTTAAATAAATTTCAAAAGCATGATAAATGAAAAAAAAAGTTGAATTGATTTACAAGATAAGGTTTTAATCCAAAGGTAAATTTTAAATTAGATAAAGCAATAAATATGTATTTCAAATATTTATTATAAATATTAGATCAGACATTAAAGTTTAACTATAATTTAAAGTATGCAACATTCTGTCTTGAATAAATTTTTATTATCAGAAGGTACCTTCGATTAAGGTTGTAGCTTCATACAATTTAGACAAATCTTCAACAACAGAAATAGGCCAAACCTATTGAAATGCACTACTTTCCAACTTGATCTTGCCTTGTCAAACGATTCAATCTACTAAAGTTATAAATAAGATCACACTTTAAAGCTAATTACAGCCTAGGAATCTAAAATAGGACATTCATTTCTTAAATCCTTCACAGCATTACTTACATTTTTAAAGTTAAAATTAAAGTAAGATATCATACCATGAACATGTTTTAGTGTTAAAATAGGTTTCTAATTTACAGCTTAATATTTATGAAAAATATAACTACACGATAAAGAATGGTAGTTTGATTTTTTAAAAGGAATTCTTTTAATGCTAAAACATAAAATATGAATTTCTAAAAAGCTAATTATGCAGAATAAATAATTCTGCAATAAATGATTATTATAAAAAAAAAAAAGTCGATAGTTACATATCCTTATAAAATCAATGTTACAATAGCAGCTAAAGAAAAAGAACAATCTACCCTAAAAGGAACTTTTAATAGCATATGTGAGGAGAAGGAGAGGGGGGGGGGGAACTAAAATTTGTGCTTCATAATGAAGTATTTTATACAATGCAAATACAGCCAGCTTAATTCTTCTTGTTTATTGATCTAAGTCTTAATACCCATTAAATACGGAATGTCGATTACAAGTTGAGTAATCACATCCAAACCACACATGAAGGGACACTAAATCTATTAACAATTTCATCACTTTGAAACATAGGTGTATGTTCTAGATGGAGAACGCACAGTCATGGCAGGTGTTTCAGGAGGGGTACCATTTAAGAAATCCCAGATTAAGATAGTATCATCGTGTGAACTGCTTACTATTTGAAAATCATCAAATTGTAGACGGAAAACTCTCCCAGAGTGCTCTACTGATGTTCTGAGACACAGAGTTCCAGCTGGTGCTCGGGGATCTAATGCAGCCGCTAAATCCCATACTTTAATCTTGCCATCATATGCACCACTGACGATTCTTTTGTTATCGAACTGTATGCACCTGACAAGTTCTTTGTGGCCTTCCAATGTTCTCAGGCAAGCACCGCTTTCAATGTCCCACAGCCTGATGGTATTATCAGAACTGCCACTTACAACAAGTCTATCTCTATACTGGAGACACGCTATTCCTCGTTTATGTCCATTGAGTGTACGAACAAATTCACAGGAGGAAGTGTTCCAAACCTTGATTGTTCTATCACCGGATGCAGAAACGATATACTTTTCATCAAAATCAACAACATTTACTGCTGCACGATGACCAACAAGTACTCTTTGAATAGTGATCTCTGAAGGTGATACCATGTTCCACACAGTGATGGATCGGTCTTTCGAACAAGTAACCATCATGCCATTATTGAAGCGTAGATGGAGTACTGCTTCACAATGATGTATTAATGTGTTGATTAATTCTCCAGTTTTGACATCCCACACTCTAACTGTAGAATCACTGGATCCACTGATTATAACTCTGTCGTCGTACTGAAGGCACAGAACTGAACCTGTATGGCCTGTCAGAACTTGAATGCATTCCAATGTATTGCGATCCCAAATTTTTATTGTATTGTCTCTTAATCCACTAACAATCTTATGATCGTCATACTGTACACAATAAACACCTTTGCTATTCTCACTTTGGCAGTTAATTCGTTTCAATGTATGTCGACCACATCTCCAATTAGTTTCAATATTCTCAATATCTTGAATGATTTTAGGATACAGACGTCTATAAAACATATGATCTGGGTGAGGCTCACCTGGGGATGGTTTAAACAAATATTTAATCCAACCTCGCCGTTCCATTAATCCTCGCCACAAAGAATCGGTTCGTACTCGTCTTTCAATTAATTTTTTCCATAACATACCTTCTGAAATTACTTGGTACCATTCTTTGCACACAAGTTCAGCAGCACATAACGACTTAGCATCTAAGTAGGACAGTATATTTTCTGCAACATGATCTAAGCCTTTTTTCGGAAGAAGTGAAATAAAGTCTCTTCTAAGCATTGGCCTTAAAAATGAACTTACATGACTATGTTGATGGTGAAGCATTTTCGTTAAAAGCAATTCCACAAATTCTATTTGTTCCGATTCACTCCATTTCTCAAAGTACTGCATGCATATCTCGCACTCTCGAGCAAAATCTGGAGAAGATTCCTTATAATTTCCAAATAAACAAGTCACGGATGGCTGTCCTGTAACAGGCATATCTTCCGACATCATGCCTATTTCCATAAGGTATTTATTTTTCAAATGACGTTTGAAAGACTAAAGTCAATAATCCAGGACGCGAAGCCCAAGCAGCTATGAACAAGATGTCCGCCGCGACACTCTGGATCTCACCACTAGTCTAGCATGACACATGCATTCGAAGTATATGAGGCAAATACACGAAACTAAAATTTTATGACAGCAAATATCGCAAATTTTAAATCCGAGAAATATTCTAACAGCTTAATATGACCCAATTATCGATATGACAAAACAACAAGCACAAGAAATGAATGCCAATTTTTTAAAGTGAAATCAAGAGTGAAATAGTGAAAAAAATTTTTGATCATGAAATATACTAAAAATAAACAGGAATATTATAAGAAAAAAAATCTCATACTACCTAAAATTCCACAGATAATCGCCAGCTAATAGAAAAGACATTTAAGATTTTCTGTAAACATTTTAAACACGTAATATTCGATTACGATTGAAGGATATTTCATAATTCTGCGTATCGATGCTTCTTTTTCTTTCTTTCTTTTAATGTTTCAAAATTTGATAATGAATACCACAGATGAATACAAACAAAATACAATATATATTAATTAGATACTCTCCAAAATTTTAAATAATTATTTTTGGTCCCAAGGAAGAAAAGCCGATTTTTATATTTCCTAAAACTCATTCACATCTGCCATGAAATACTGTAAAATATTGTTTTAAAACATTTCTTATTTATATTTACTTCGGACACTGTGGAAATCTCTTCTCAATACAAAAAATGTAAACTTGAATTCCTAATTCTTATTCTAAATCTCTGTTTTAATAAAAAAAAATAGGAAAATAATTTCTGCATTATAAAATATATTACACATATGAATATTTTAAGATGTTATTTAAATCGGAATCACCTTGCCTTGGAAATTTTTTTCCTCCCCCAGATTCGATATATTTTTAATATTTTACTTTCGAATTCAAGGAATTTCAGTTTTCCAGCAGACGACGCTGCCAGATGATATTTTCTGTTTTACTGCCATCTGTTGGTAGAGATGTTAAAGATTTAGTAGGCATGGAAGATGGCGACTGGGTCGGGGTATTCGGTAAATTTATCCGAAAAATTTGGTTCTGATCCTGCTACAGATGAATCTTCCGAAAGCGAAGGAGAAACAGGGCCTTCTAAATCATTCCACAGACGGATATCTACCTCAAAAGCTATAAAGAGTGGAGTAAGTGATAGTTTAATTTTTAAAATTTGACGAGATTGTTGAAATCTATTTACTACTGGCTCATAAACGGTAAATAAGAATTATCGTTAAAAATCCTCGTTTGAGGTTAATACTCACAAATTGTCTTCGAGAATTATGACGAAACTCTTCATTTTTTTTTTTTTTTTTTGTAATATGTATAAATTATTTACATCGATAGCAGTTAAGTGCTTAAATTGTAGGAAGTAATACCTTTGCTGTTCTGGGTTATTAGTACTATATTATAATACTAGCAAGAATATATAATATATGAATGCATTGAATGACACACTCGCACATAATTTTCTATATCTGACTTAATCTTTAGCAACCATCCTTAGCTTCTTTTAATTAAGTAAATTTATATAGAAATAGATCTATTTCAGTGCAAATTTCACTTTTGTCTTACAGTTTTTTTTAAAGAATAAAAACGTAATATATTACAAAGTATATTATTATTGTTATTGTAATTCATTCGTAAATCTGTACTTATACAGTTTATCCTTTTTTTTTTTTTTCATATCAGGTGCTCCTATCATTTTTCTTTCAGTGCATCTGAAAGACATTTTACGGAATTAATTTCGACCAGATAATAATATTCTTAATATAAGTACTTAAGAAAAAAATATGATAGTAAAGTTTTTAATTATTCAATTACTCTTGTGAAAGCATGAGCTGTGTTACAATATATGCCTTGCTAACAATACATGTGCCTTCAATATTGTCAGACTATTTTTGTAATGTTGAGGCTGAGAGGTAGAACTTTTGCTAAAAATACTTTATGTATTTGTATATGATTTAACTGGCGTATTTTGGTTGTATGATTTCTTCCATTAGTTTTAAAAAACTGTAATATTGTTTTATCTTGTATGCACATAAATACAATTTGTGGATCAATGGTAGCATGTGCACTTTGTTATTGAATTTGGTAAATTATTCAATTCCTGTCTGGTATATGCTGTTATCACTGCATTGAAGAAGTGAGTAGATCTTATGTTGCTTGTGACAATGAGCCTTTCAGTGCTTGCTCTAGACTTACAAATCTGCGAGTCATGCTGACTTACTGTCAATAAAAATAAGAGTCAATTTAGAAAGTAAAAAGAAAGCCATGCTGCCTCTCATTAATTGTTGCTGTTCCCAATGGAATTTTTCGTCCGTTTTAAATTCAATTGCATATGGATCATTCTTAAAAAATGTTAAAAAAAATCCCCTCCCTTGTTTCCATTGAAATTGATATATATGTATTTTTTTTGCTTTTGTGATTGGTACATCAATCAGCATTGGTACATTCATAAAAACTAGTACTGAGCCGTACATTAAATTAAACTAACATTTGTTTAATAGTAATCCCCTTTTTTTAAAAATCAAAGTAAAATCTACTTCTGGTAATAGTGTAGGCACTTATTTGCATATTAGTTAATTCATTTAGCAGCCGTATTAATTTAAATGATGGACATTTTTGATATTTGTTACATACCAGATAATATGTGCAGAAAAAAAAGTCTGATAACAGAGTGGGTATTAATTATTAATCATCTTTTTTATGCAAGCAAAAAAATCAAGTGTCCTTGATAGTGTGAAAATTGCACAGGTTTTGTTAAATTTTGCTAAATAAAATGTTTTTCTTGCCTAGGTAATAATTAAAAGGTTCCAGAAACACAAATTTTCTGAATATTTGCTTATGATGGAAACTAACATTTTTTAAAAAAGAATACCCATATATTGTACAAATAACACTTTCACAGTATTTATATGGTATAGTACTTTTGGATTACAGCAGCCATTGAGCTTGCTTGGTGACACAAGGATTATGCCAAGACTGCAACTATGCTTTAGGACTGCAAATGTCTATAGGAAAGCATCTTAAAGATGTATCTTAGTTACTTGACAATGGAATTTTAGTAGCCGCTCTAACACACAAGTACCTGTTAGTATTTCAGATAACAAGATCATTACCATTAAAGGATGAGGATTTTGGGTGCTTTTAGCTGTTGCTAGAGCCCCCTCCCACTCTCCTCATCAGATAAAAAAATTAAACTATGGACACTATTTTTTTTTTTTTTTTTCGAAATGAAAAAGGAAATCTTAGGGAAAATGCTTCCTATTTTTTCACATTCTAAAATGTTAGTATTTTAAACTATATTAAAACTGACATCCAGAAAAGAATTGACTCATTCCATGCTAATGCCCCCCTGATACAAACTAAAGGCCTAGTTTAGAATAAATTTCATCTTGGGAAAACTTTTCAGAAGTAAACCAGTTTAAAACAAAGAATTCTGAGTTTAAGCCCAAGTTTTTTGAAAAAATGAATTTTATAAAATAGCTTAAAAATTGTATTTGCTCTTGGTGGTGTTTGCTTTCATTCACAGTTTTTCAAGCTGCTTAAAAAATAAAGTTATTGTTAATTGTGTAAACTGCTGTCTTTGAATTTTGTTAAAGCTTTATTTTCAATATTTGCTAGCAGGATTTTTCTTTTAGCTTAAACTCTGCTGAAGGTTTAAATATCCTACTGATGTACGAAATTTATTTCGGCTGTGAAGAAAGATGAAAGCTTTCTAGGAGGAGGGCTTAGCTGGCACCTACCGGGGCCATGCGAGATAGTAAGTTACCTCTACCGGGCCGAAACCTTGCTTTTCATGATGTCACAGCAAACATCCTTCCTCGAGCGCTACAGTCCATAGGATTAGTATAGAAACCGGAGTTGAAATTGTTTTTTTTAATTGTAGTAATTGGCTATAAATAAATATAGTTAGCAGAACTATAGTTAGCATGACTGAAATGTGACTTACTTAATGCAATATTTTATGCGCAAAATGTAAACAAGCATTTTTTTATGAAACAGAATATTTTGAAAGTTTTGAAGAATACCTACAGCTTTTCTTTGAAAATGCTAATTCTTAAATTAATTATATTTTTATTCTAATTAGTAAAGTATCAGATAAATTGTTTAAGAAACATTGGAATTTTATACATGAATTATATTTAAAGAACACCATAAAGAATAACATGCAAGAAAGTTTTCAAATTTTCTTTTACAGTATGGATTTCAAATAAATGAAACTTAAAAAATAAATAGAATACTGTAGAATTTCAAAACATGGATTTCAAATAAATGAAATAAAAAAATAAATAGAATACTCTAGAGTTTTACACTAAAATACACATTTAATATCATCTTGTTTTTACTTGGACTTGTGAGGAAGATAAATTATTTTTTACAAAAATAAAGTATGAAGTAAAATTAATTTACATATCAGTACATACATTATAATAGTCTTCTGTATTAAATAATGCAGACATATTTCTGTACATTTTTTTTCAGTTTAAAAAGAAAAAGAAAATTAATGCACTGATTTAAAATGCAGTGATAAGTTATTGCAGTAACAAATAAGGCATAAGCTATTCAATCTTATATGACATAATTAAAATTCCAATCAAGACAAAAAAAAAAGAAAAGTAGCTTTAATATAAGAAATTGGTTTGTATGAATATTTATAAGAATATTCACGCTTAAGGTTAATATATCTTAATGGAAGATTGCACATTTGTTTTTAATGTAGTTATTAACTACATGGAATACCTGCATTTAAATAAGATTATTGGAATTTATTAAATACAAATATATATAATTTGTATAAGGGCTTGGATAGTAGTTGCCTCATTAACAGAATTATTGGCCATACCAATTATTTTTCCAGATTTATACGATATAGAAGGGCTTACATATATTTCGTCCAGTAAAAGAGAAACTATTTTTTCATTATCTTTTAACAATTCAGATTTTTGTTTTAGATATAAAAGATGGTTGTCATTGTTTAAGCCACTACTACCATTTAAAGGACTAGAAAGCTTTTTCGAATATACATGATGAGGAAGAATTAAAATTTTAAGAGTTACGAATAAATTTATATGCTGCGGGATAACTGTAAAAAAATTTAACAGCAAGCAGAATGTAATTAGGTGTATATGATAATCTTTTAGATGATAATTGTGAAACATGCTCAAGAATAAGATCAATATAAAATGTCTTACCTTCCGAAAATTCTGAGTCATTTTTGTATTCCGAAAGAATGGTAATAATATAATCAACCTTAGTGCTAAATGGAATTTTATCTTCCTCACAAGTTGAAAAAAAATTCAACAAAACAATCAAATTTTGTCCATCTATCTCACTTTTCTTTTTGCAATATAAATTCATACTGCTTATTGTTCAATAAAATTGAACCTTTCCATGCTTTTATCGTCAAGTCTTGAAATATTTTAAATGTAACTGTAACTGTAGGAGTCTTGTTGCAGCTAATTTTGCAAAACAAAATAAAATCGTCCTCTTTTTGACATCCATCCATTGGGTAGTTTTGATTTATAAGTACTTTTAAAACATTCATATGAGGAAATAATGTCCTCCAAACACCAATTTTTAAATTTTTCTTCGTCTCTGAATTCCTCTTTTTAAAATTTACCAGCTGGATCTCTTCTTTTCGGAGGAGGCTCGGAAGTCAAATAACTTGGCTGATTTGGAAAAATTGATGGGTATGCATCATCTGTTAATTTGGGATTTTCGCGGGGTACAATTAAAACACTTCCATCTGGTCTAATGGCTTTATTCTCACGAACAATAAATTTGTCGCTGAAGTGTTTGTTACATACAAGAGCAGTTTTAGATGGTATGAAATTTTCTCAATTTATTTTTTTAATCCACAGCTGTCTTCTGTATTCGTCTTTGGGAATGGAAACGAGGAAGCACATTCCTTGAATTTGTTGTAGTTGGAGCAGCACCCAAGTACACAGCATTTCCGACCCATCTGTAGAAACAAAAATTATAATTATGCTTTATAAAAATATGTTATTATAATAAAAGATGAACATGAAAGAAAGAACAAATAAGTACTAAAGGAATCTTATTATATGATTTTATAAAATTTTCCAAGTCAAATTTAGTCTCCTTTACCGTATATTAATAAGTAAACTATATTAATTAAAATAATGTTAATTTTAATTTTATCTGTGATTTAAAACGTCTTATTTATAAATGTACAATGAATTTTAAAATTAGTTCTAAAATGTAAGATAAGATTAAGATTATAGAAACATAACTTGCAAAGAGGACCAAAATATGCTGCAATCACTTCATTAAAACTATTAGACATGAAATGCTATTAAACAAAGTTTATGCCAGGGATGAGATTGGCAGAAGAACAAAAAAGCTGAAATCATACGAGAGCAAAAATTTGTATATGTGATATTTATATCTAATTAATGTGAAAGAAGTTTTAAGAGAAGAAAAACATAGGAACATGCTAGAAGATAAAAATATCACACAGTTAACTAATAACTACAATCAGGAATTCACAGAAAAAACAGAATTTTCGGAGAAAAAAGACAAAAAAGTGATTTCCTCTTATTTACAAAAAGCTGAAATCAGCTAAAAAGCTGAAGAATCTCATCCCTGTTATGCACATTAAAATTAAATCAAATTCTGCGATTTACATAACTAATCAGGGCTACATTAACTTATAGTGTATTTAAATATGAGCAAAATGTTTTTTGAAAACCGTTAGTATAGTATAAAACTTGCATTTTTTGTAAATAATTGCATCCTTGCATTTGCGAAATCATTGGTTCTCAAGAACAATTAATTGTATGCAGTGGCGCACCCAGGATTTTAGTTTAGGGGGGCTGGCTACAAATACTGCTGAACTCGGTTATAGTGACCTCAATTATAGTTATAATTCTCTTATAACGTCAAAATATTCTGTGCTAGTCGACTTGTCCATAGAACAGAACCCCACGAGCAATGTAACTCATTTTAGAATCAAATAATTATATGATCTTTTCAGTGATGTTGTAACCAAGTTTAACCGTGTTTCATGCTCTAACTGTAAGTTTTTATTTTAAAACTAACATCTTTTTGGGGTAAAAAGTATTTTAGAAATAATTTGAAGACAATTTTTAAAAAGAAAACATTTAACTCATTAGTGACAATTTTTAATTTTCAATATTTTTCACTTCTAATTTCCCACCTTTAGGGGGGGCTTCAGCCCCATAGCCCCCCCCCGTGGGTGCGCCTATGATTGTATGCAATAATGAAGTCGTACAGCTAGCCAAATTACTTCTTACTCTAAAGAATGTTTAAAAGTAAATATGGATTAAAATTACTAAATATATAAAAGAATAAAGAATGCAATTTCAAATTATTCAATATGATTACTTACCGTGAGTTTTGAAGAATAATAGATCCAAATAAATGGGAGAACAATTCATTTGCAACGGCTATCCTGCCAGAAATCCTGGAAACACGTGCTTTTAGCAGAGCAGGTGCTTGCCTTCTCCGACCGGCTAGCTGTAAATTAAAATACACTCTCCGTCCGGCAAGGAAACGAGCAGCAACAAGTATTTTCTCCCCCACTCTTTGGAATGTGCCATTGTGAAGGGTCCTTTTGTTGCCTGTGTGGATTTTCAGGAGTAACGTGGAAAGCGCAGGGTTGCAATAAAATAAGCCGCGATTGGCTACATTATGTACCTGAAACTTCACATTTAGCTATTTTTCGCACACTTTGTTATTCAAAAATAGTCTTCATTTCAGCAATTTAATTTTTATTTTTAAACTTAAAATTACATAAAAATTATACGTTCAAAAAAGCGCAGTTACCATTTTTTAAGTATTTTTAAATATTTATGTAAGGAAAAAAAAATCTTTGTTGCACTATTTGTTTCTACCCAAATTTTCCTACTTTCATCTTTCTGAAAAAACAATAAATACATAAATAAAAATAAAAGCACCAAAACTGAAAACTTGAGTACCCTTTAAACTTCCTAAAAAATGTTTCATAAGATTTTTTGAGACAAGGAAAAATCTCAGAAAAAAGAAATATCAATGAGTATTTCATATCGCAAAATAATAATAGTAATAAATTACATTTTAAGACATCCAGATCCATATTATGAATATTCTAATATTTAATTGAGTATTACATGGAAAAATTGTCATAAGAGTGTTTGACGATTAGCTACTTTTCTAGAGAAATTAACTCTTTAAAAATAAATGCTTTAAAATTTAATCTGCTTTATGTTGATAACAAAAAAAGTTTACTTTGCGATTGCGTGTTATATATAATGTCAAAACCTGCTCAGGGCCTTATTAACGCATGGGGCAACTGGGCCCCTGAGTGTTTTATCACCGAAAATTAGTTAGCTTATTATACTTCCTTGTACAAAGTAAAGGAAGTATTGTGATCACGAAAAATTTTGGCATTCAAATTTTGTAGGAAATGTCTAGCTTGACCAACTGTGTGTCCGCTTTATGTATAAATAAATATAAGTTTATGGGTCAGCATAAGTTAATGGGGTCAGGTCGGTTTTTTTGCGTTGATAACCAATAAACATACAAGGAAGTAATGCGTTGTCCACATCAGATTTTTTTTTAATTTTAAGTAATAAAAATATTTTCTATTTTGGATTACTTTTTAAGTGATTATTCAATGCTCAAAACAACATGATGGTGTATTATAGTTATGATGGTATGGTGTATAGAAAGTAGGGGCTAGGAGATGAAGCTCTCCCCCCCCCCCCTGAAATATGACATTTCCCCAAAAAATTAGATAAAATTAATTTTTTTAATTTTTTAAAAGTGACCATCCCCCCCCCTTTCAACCGCTGAAAGTCGCATTCAGGATCCACTATTTTGGGGGGGGGGAGGAGGGCCTAGGTGAACTCCAGTCTCAGGGCTCTAGTATGTCTTCATCGGACCTTGTGCCTGATATTTAAATAAAATAAAACCTCCCTAAGTTGAACACATACGGCTAGATCAAAAAGGGTCCAACTTATAGATAAATATTTTAATATTATGGACACGTTCCGTTCCTTTGAAAAATGTCCAACTTACGGAGGTATCCGTGTTACGGAGTAACCAACGTGGGAGGTTTCACTGTATATTTATGTATTTGATACTTAAGCAGGGTTGGGCGGTTTTTACCGTCTGATGGTATTTACCGGTTTTTACTACGGTTTTTACCGTCTTTGGAAAAACATGCTTTTACCAGGGTTTTTACCACCTTTGAGAAAAACTTATTAGTTTGACTATTTTTTGTCACTTTTTTGAAGATTTATCTCTCTACCAATGGCTGAGAGGTTCTGCTCTCGAAACTGGATGGTGGGAGGTGCCAGGTTCATACTGTCCTGCCTGCCTGTCCGGTAGGACAGTCCGGCAGGTCTGCCTGTTGATCTGGCTGTTTCCGTGTTTTGGGGTGTTTTTTTTTTTTTTTTTTTTTTTCAGAAACTGCGCATAAATACTGGCTAGGATCCTTTAGAAATAGGAAGGTATTCCCCTATAGGACTGGGACCCTAGTGCAGTCAATCGGCCTTAATCCACAAGCAAACAATGAAGATTTATCTGCTATTTTTTCATTTTCTCAGGGATAAAAGTTCAGGACATTTAATATCACTATTTCCATTTCCATATAACAATATTCACCTAATTCAGTGTCTGATTTGGTAAGTAAAAGAATGCTATATGAAAATAGTTCATTTTGAGGAATATAATAAACACAGAAAACTTTCATCCATGTTTTCATCTTACAAGAATTCAAATTTATAGATAATGTACATTTATCATTATGAAACTTATTAAAACTATTATTATGAGAAGGCACATTACAATATTTATTACAATTATGTAATGCAGGCTAGTTAAATAATTTTTACTTAAAGGACTTGTAAATATACTTTTATTACACTGAACTTTTCTTAACCATTTTAATGAAAACCAAATGCTTACAAATATTACTTATTACATAATGTAGTTTGCACAATCACATAATGTAGTTTGCATCATCAGTATGTCCTGATGATGATATATCCACATCAATTACATGAAAATACAGTTTTATAAATAGCATTAATATACAGTTTATGACTCAGGGAGTTTTTTGTATCATTAGGTTTTTACCCCTTTTTCCCAGGTTTTTACCGGTAAAAACCTAGTTTTTACCATGTCCTGGTAAAAACCAGTTTTTACCGGTAAAAAGCCAACCCTGTACTTAAGGCAATTTTAGTCTATAGTCCGCGCGAAAACTACTAAAAAAAAATTATCCGATTAGAGTTATGTCGTGTTACGGCAACGTTACGCAAGGGCGTCTGCCTGGGGGTGCCTTGGACGGAGGACTTTTTAAGGAGTTCTAGGGCTCATTTACGTTATATCTGGAGAAAACTGTCCCGAAATACAGATTGTTTGATCGGCGGCAGCACAATAGACTTGAAACCGGGTCCATTACACTTCGGCTATCTCAGTGTTTAATGATTTTAACACAAAGCCACTGCTGGGCTGTTAGCTTAGCAATTGAACGTGCAAATCTCTGGTTGCACGTTCAATGCCTTAGCCGCCCGTCGGCTTTTGACTAGTGTGTATGGACATAAATTGTTTGTGTTAATTTTGTAAGTGGATTCTTTTTTTTTTTTTTTTTTTTTTTTTTAGGCTCTCGAAAGAGCCATTAGCTCTGAAAAGAGCTTTTTTTTTTTTTTTTTTTTTTTTTGTTTCTGTGTTTGTGCATACGTATTTGAAAAAGACTGTAAAAATTAAAAAATTGCTTTCTGGCTTCTGCATTTCATTTTTGAATATTGTTTTGGGAATTGTGGTATTCTTCAAAACAATTTCTATCTATACACAAGGCGACATTACAAAGTTTGCATATCACCCATGAACGCCTCTCTATTCCATTTTTTGAGCAATTAGAGCATCTCCTTCTAGTCTTTTCTTTCAAAGGCCAATGTCCGAAACTTGAGGTATGCTGCGGCTTCTTTTCTGGAATTGGCCTGGATACAGGGACTTCTCTTCTCTCTACCAAATTTCTGATTAATTCCATTCGGAAATTCCGTTGGCTTCCATCATACTTAGATAAAATATAAGCATTTAATATGGATATATCAAATAAATGGAAAAAGAGTTTTTTTGTCCACTTCACTGTGCGTCTTTGAAAGGAGTAGCTGTTCGCCGTTCTGTCACTCTTATCTACGTATCCCATGTTTTCATTGTAGTCTGATATGACAGCTGGTTTACAGTTTTCGGGAGAAGTATTTTGTTCTGATGCACGGTGCATATTTGACAGCATGTATACATCACGTTTGTCTTTCCAGCGTAGTGCTAAAAGACCATTACAGGATCTTGAAATTACTTCTCCGCGTTTCAGTTTGATTTGCGAGATTTCTTTTGGGAAATTCTTCCTATTACAACGAATAGTGCCACACGAATTTATGCATTTTTCTTCGAGAAGATCCCTGAAAAGTTGAGGGGACGAAAAAAAATTGTCCATGTATAATTTGTGTCCCTTTCCCTTCACACATTCCGCCATTGTCGTAACAATATTGTACGACGCAGAAATCAGTGGAGTTTTTGCGCATTTATCATTACCAAGATAAACTTTCATATCATATGTGTACCCTGGTTTGTCGGCTAATTTATATAGCTTGATTCCCCATTGTTTCCTTTTTTTGGGTATGTATTGCCTAAATGCAAAACGTCCCTTGAATTTTACAATCACTTCATCGATTGACATACTCTCTTCTGGATTATAAATAGACTTAAATTTTTCATTTATTGTTTCAAAGAATTGTCGTATCTTCCATAGTCTGTCATAATTTTCAGAATCTCTCCTGGGTTTTAAATGGTTATTGGAAAAGTGCAAAAATTTTAAAATAGACAGAAATCTATCTCTTGCCATAATAGTTCTAAAAATAGGCGTTTTCATATATTTGTCTGTTGTCCAGTAATCTCGAAGATTATCTTTTTCGACATGGCCCATTAATAAAATGATTGCAAAAAACTTTTCAATTTCTATTGGCGTTGTTTGGATCCAATCTGGGGTATGTTTTCTTTTGCCTGAGCTGTCTGGTTTCAGCTCCAGTACTTGCTCAGCATATCTATTATTTTCTTCACAGATAAAATTTACAATGTCTTCTGTAAATATCAATTTAAAGTAATCATACGCACTGTTTAATGCGTCTGTGGCACATGCAATTCCTGAATTCCCAGTAAAAGGCAAAATGTCAACAACATCGTTCTCACCAGGTAATTTCCACTTTAAAATTGCCTTACCATCATTATAATTTTTATCTTCTGCTTTCATATCAGCATCATTTTTATCTTCATTTTCAGTATCCTTACTATTTTTTTCTTCATCTTTTGCATCGTGAAAAGAATCATTTTCCTCTATCTCCAGTTCATCATTTTCACAGTCTGAATCACTATCAGCGCAATTTTCGTCAAAATCATTCATAAGTTTCTCAATCTCGCTTTGCGTAAGACCTTTGAATCTGGGAGCCATTTTTCAGCACTGCAAATTTATGAAGCCGTAAATAGAAAATAAAGAAGCAAGAGCACTCTCAACGTATGTCGGAGAATGAACAATAAAGCTACTCCCACTTGCAAACCAAAATTGCGCCAACAGAAAAACCTGTTATTCCTTTATTTATCGCCAACACTTCTTTACAGAGTTCCCCCTCTTTTTGAACAATAGGTGACTTAGGAAGATAAACATGCAGAGCAGAACACCTGTTTTGCAGGTACAGTAAAGGGGGGAATGAACTGTCGGGACAGTAGCTGACCCGAGAGCCGACTTTTGGTCGATAAATTTCTCTGGTCCAGCAGGTGTCCCGCCGGTCTCTAAGGGTTAACTAGGATGTACATCGTGACGTCACAGGCACATTTCAGAACAGGTTTACGGCCCGGTAGAAACATCTCGCGTGGCCCCGCACCTACCCAGGTAGGCCGATGGATAGAATGTAACAATGGCCCAGTTCATGGATGACAAACCAGTTGCACTTGTGTAACTAGTTTTCATGTAAAATGTTTGGAAACGGAAGAGTTTATTTAGTTTACAAACTAAACTGTTCGGAAACAAAACTGAGTGGAGTTAGTTTTTAGTTTCAAACTAAGTAAACTGAACTCGGAGCTGGGATTACTTAGTTTCTTGTTAAGATGGTTTATGAGGTGTCTAAATCCCATGTAATTTTCATATTTGCTGAGACTGTCAAAGTTTTTATTCGGAGGAGGAAATACTTGAACATATAAATAAATACACCAGAGATATAGAACTTTCCAGAGGTAATCTTCTCCTTGTACTTTTCATTTAAGTAAATTTGAAAATGCATGCTCTTACTGTTGACAATGCTTTGTTGGTTTACCCTATCACCCAGGCAACAAAACTAAATAAACTGAAATTATTCGGGAACTCTGTGGAACTAAATGACTAATTCTAGTTTCCAACAGTTTCTAAACTGAAATAAGTTTTTTCTTTATGAACAGAGTGCATGTTTATTCCGAATTGAAGATGCATAAAGCTATTCACAATATAGCAGAATTTGACTAAACAAACAATGATTGAAGAGTAGTGTTTGAAAAACCTCTTATGATTTTGTGAGGAGTATGGATTAATGGACACTGCATTGTAGTGAAGATATTTTACCCATTTTAAAGTTTTTTTTTCCCCAGAAAGGACCCACTTTCTTTTACACCACTTTGTCCTGCAACTCTTTTAAGCATCTGCTTTTTTAAGAGGTTGGGCATACTGCTTTTACCTCCCTGAATTAGTTTTTTTTACAGGAGCAAATTTTAAGAGAATTCCATTACATTACGTTCTACAAACCAGTCATTCTTCAAAGTATGTTTTTAAGACATTCATCTGTTTCAAAGCAAAACAAAATTCATGCATGTTATTAAGCTTTACAAAATATTGCTTTCTATTGAAAATAGTGAATGGAGCATTTATAGCTCTCTTACAGGATCACTCTAAAGAATTCCAACACATTATGATTTATGGCAGTTTAGAGACATTGACTTATTTTCAGTATAATACAATAAGTATATAATAGACATTTTTAAAAGCTAACTTTTTTTTTTTCTTTTCATTTTAACGGATGGAAATAACATTTATAATAATGTTAGTCTGAAGCTAATGTTAGAGCTCAGAATAGCAGATCAACTGGCAAATAGCAAATGCATAACAAATCATGTTCTATTCATGGCAACTGAAAGAAGTAGACCTTAGTCAAATGGTTTTTGAATAATCGTTAGGCATATATGTGATGTTTGAAAATGACTTGTTAGAAAGTGTTTTATAGTTGATCCGTTTGGAATAATTTTTCTTTCTTTCTAATCTAGTGAAGAGGAAAATCGTGTGGCTAAATTATTTATTTTAAACTCTTTGTTTTTAGAGAAAAATAAAATAAAAAGTCCAACAATATAGCACCAATTTCATGCGCTTTTTAATAAGAGATAATTTTGTTCCTTTTCCTTAATTTTATGATGAGTCACTCCCATCAGCACTCATTAACCCTTTGAGGCGCAACCCTTTCCCAATGCTGAAAAAAGGGCAGCCGTTGCCATCGCTCGACTTAACTACCAGCAAGATGGTACTTTTTTTGACGACAGCCAGCTGTCGTCAAAAAAGGGTCTCTAGATCTGTGGCACGCGTTTCGATCGTCCGCCATCTTGCTGGTAGTTAAGTCGAGCGATGGCAACGGCTGCCCTTTTTCCAGCATTGGGCAATCTATATAGCTGTTCTCGCACTCTTCCATTTTCTAGCAGATGTCAGCAGTGGCGTAGCAAGGCGGGGGGGGGGGGCGGTCCGCCCCGGGTGTCACCCTCAAAGGGGTGACACCCGATGGCTTGTACAGCAAAAATTTCAAAAATATCGCGTGTATGGGGGCAAAAATGCTCGCATGGGGTTGACACCACTTATATCCGCCCAGGGTGTCACCCACTGTAGCTACGCTACTGGATGTCAGTGCTGTTAAAAATAATCGTGACTATTTTTTTTTTACGGAAATGACGTGCTAAAAAGTAAAGGATTCTCGTGGAGCTATGTCACGCGCAACTATTTTTATAGAAATCAAATCTATTCTTATATATAGACTGATTGGCAACAGGCTAAACGTCAGTTTGGTGTTCCCAGAGCGTGAACACTGCGCGTTAAAGGGTTAACGGAGTCACGGGCTGTATAATTGGGATTTGTATAAGATTTTAAATGGTTTATTTATATGGGATTTTGATATGTTCCTCGGGCCGGATGAAAAAGCCTTTGCTTGGCCACATCCGGCCCGCCGGCCGGGAGTTGTCCATATGTGCCATAAATTTTATAAGGAACTGCAGATTTTAAAAACAGAAAAAGTAAATTTTTATGGTCACATTGTATATTAAAAATGTTAATTACAAAAATGAAGTCCGACCTTTTGAACAGTCATTTGTAGATTTTTTTTCTGATTTTATGTGTTTTTTCTCTTTATGCGTGTGTATGCGTAAGATCATTTTTATCATCAGGTTGATTCTGCGAATATTTACTTTAGGTCTTGGGTTTTAAATTGATTTATTTAGTTTCTGACTGTTATACAGCCCATAACACAGCATATTTTCGATCTTATACGGTCCCCTTACAACCCAGAAAATAACTGCGTTTAATTTGAAAACTTGGAAATAGAGTTAAAGTAAGTACTTCAAAAAGTACCTCAGTGATTAAGCAGCTTGGAACACTCGGTACATTCAAATGGTTTTGTGGGTGGCCTTTTCTAGTCTTCTCCTTTACTTTAAGTCAAGTAATATTTTCAATCAGTTCCTTTATAAAATGCTACCGAAATAATTATTGCAAATTCAAAATTGTATGAATATTACAAAATAAAAATCTGGAGTGACTCCACTCGACTTTCTGAACACTTAATGATTAAGATCATTACCAAGCATTTAAATAAATTTTAATCGATGAATAATTCAAACATATATACCAAATTGAAGCTCAGTCGAATGCACCATTTAAACGCCAGCGCACTTTCAAGAATTTCCCCCCATAGGCCATGTAAAAGAAATCTTTGTCGTAGCCCTGTAGAAAAGCTATTAGTCCTATACACACCAAAATCAATACCGGTCTTGCGACGGTGGCTTATAATTTGAGCTCAATTGAATGCCCCGTTTAGGAGCTATCGTGTTCACTCACACACACACACACACACACCAGGGGCATAGCCAGAAATTTTTCATGGGGGGGGTTACGACTACTGCAACTCACATATATGCATACATGTGTGCGATAAGGAAGTGAAGAATATACGTTTTGTATGGCAAAAAATTCCTCATGGGGGGGTTATGACCCCCCTAACCCGCCCCCCCCCTTGGCTACGCCCCTGACACACACACATACATACATCTCGTAAAAACAGCATAAATGAATTCAGAAGACCTCAAAACGTTTAAATACACCAAAATCTCGAAGTCGAATTTTTTCATGATTACAATACTTTTCTTACATCGTACATTGTACGGAAAGTAAAAATACTATAAAACCCAGTTATTAAAAAAGGTTTAAAAAATTATTTTGAAACATAATTATTGCCCGGCTTTATGATTCTTATCACAATACATTTATTAACAAATAAAATAAACTGAAAAGACTAGATTTGTTGGTTAAAATCATCGTTAGCCCATTAACGCCCAGCGATCTATTTTTAGACGGTCGCAAAATGTGTAACTCGCAAAAATATTTAAGCATTCTGGACATTTTCCTATTTTAATTTCTCGAATAATAAATCTGATTTCAGCAAAATACTCAGCTATAACAAAGTAAAATGAGAATCTTTCATTGTTTTGTTAATATTTTAGAAAAATAAATACATTCTTCATATCCCACAAATGTCGGAAATTTATTTATCACTTGTGGCATCAACATAAATCTATATATTATTTTGAAACATGTTTTTCTTTCGACAACCGAATCGAGAGAACGGCTGGGTTTAAAAACTCAGTTGAGGTGTCTGAAGAAAGGTCTCGGCCCCTAGATGTGCCATCAAAAGAGAAAATCAGAAAAAGCCGAACGGTTTAGGCGTGGCGGAACAACAAAGATGCAAATTTTCGCCATAGAAATAACATTGTGGTTTATTAACGCAGACGATATTTTTATTTTCGCCATAGAAATAACATTGTGGTTTATTAACCCCATTGTTGGCAGACGATATTTTTATGCGTAAGCTCCTCAAGGTTTGATTTATTTGGAAAAATATTTGTTAAAAATTGCATCCGTTTGTAAATGTTGTGTGGCAACAGTGTGCAGTGATAATAAATGTGTTGTTCTAAAAAACGATCTTACGTAAACGATTGATATGCGTAAGCTCCGTAGCGGAACTTCAAATGTGCAATTTTTTGCCATAGAAATAACATTGTGGTTTATTAAATACATTTTGCTGTCATAAAAAGCCTTCTTTATTTTAGCGCTTTATCGCTTTTTAGCACTAGGGTGCTATTTCGTTCACGCCCAGGCTTTGTCTACTCGATTCTGTCGATAGGATTTGTAGACAGGTTTTGTAGAGATGAACTGTCACGGTGGAAATCTTTTTAAATGTGTTTACCACATAACGCGTAAAGGGGGAGGGGAGAATAAGTCTGACAAGGTTTGCGATTTTTGATAATTGATCGCCACGTTTGCGGCAAAAAACTTAAAAACCGAACCATGCCTGGCGATGGTTGTAAAATAGCTTTAATAGGTTGTAAAATAGGCAAATTTAATATAGATATTAATTCCAAAGATGTTTTTTATGCAACGAGAAAGACAAATATAGCACATTCATGGATTATGATGCTCATTCCGAACAGTATTTAAAATTGTGAAGTATAGTTGGAATATGCTTGGCGAAGATTGTAAGATTGTGTGTTTCAGATTTTTTTCAAACTTTTCTCCATACAAATACATTGTGGTTTGTTAACGACATTGACAGCAGTTATAAACTCCTTCTTTAGTTAGCGATTTATCTTTTATTTCTTTAATTTTTCAGTTTTCTGTCTGATACTGGATCTTTACCATCCAGGGTAGCTTGAGAAAAGGCAAATAAAGCAGGGAGCGCGCGATCGCCATTTGGCGGATAAGACTTTTTTGTCTCTTGCAGAGTTCCGAAATTTTTCACTATTTTCGCTTCATACTTTTGGCGTTTACCTTTCTGCTCCCGTATTTTCTCATGGAATGTTGTATGTCACTCTTTCAATGGTTAGATCAAAGAATGCTGTGGCAGTCAAGATCATTTAAGAGAATTTACCTGGACGTTTCGTGGTCGATGACTTTACCCAAAATATCGTCTTCAACGAAATGCTCAATTAGAATTTGTAATTGTATTTGCTCATTCGTCATTTAATATCTACTCTTCTTTTTTTTTTTTACTTAATAAAGATAGTTAAAAACAAATTTTAAAGATTTCAATCATTTCATCGTTATTGTACAGTTGCTAAGAACTGGCGTGAAACCTGTTGTTTACTTTCTGTCACAAGTCATGTTCCGTCCGCGTCGCTCTTTGATTTTTTTTCTGTTAGTTTTGTTCAAGACCTTGGTGACATTCTTGATCGTTTCCATTTATTTTTGAATATTACAGTCAATAAAGTGACCGAATTCGACGGGTTCCAGCTAGTTGGAGAATATTCTGAAAAAAGTCTAGCTTTCATGGGTTAAAACCATTTGTCAAAAATTGCCAACCCCGATTGCATAAGAAAGACCTCTGAAAGAAATAGAAAAAAAAAAAAAAAAAAAAAAAAAAGAAAAGCAGCAACATTTTATTTGTTTCATTTATTACGGTGGGTTAAACAGCTTATCAAGAATCATCCTGAATTGTTTCGAGTCCCTGAGGCAATTAGTTTATTTTTTGTACCAAGACCGTGAGGGAGATTTTGTTTCTTAGAACATGACCATAGTAATTATGGTGTTTTATATTTTAATTAAAATATTCATTTTATTATACCAACTATACATATACATGTAAGATTTTTAACATTTTGGGGGAAGTTTTAAATTTTGGAGGGAAATTCGATCACGTTTTGGGGGAAATGTCTCAGAAAGTCTGGCAACACTGGATAAATGTGACTTAAAGTCTATTTCATAAAGGATAAATTATTTCTAATGTATGTGAGCAGAATCAACTTACACGAGTAGTATATCATATCATAAACCTGATGCACCTTAAATTATCTCCGCAATATGTACAAAAATATCCCGTTAAAATTGCCTTTCACAGTAAATTTATGTCATCCGTTATTGAAGAGTACGTGTTGTTAACTGAAGCGATATCATTTTTCGATCACATAATGCATTTTCCCTGCATTATCCTTTCTAATCAGTGTCACACTGGCTAGACATTTCTTGTCATCCATTGCCTCATCATGGTCACTTCTCCAATTTCCAATGTAAATCAACCTTAACGTTTCGACTGCTCTTGTATTTCACCCTATGCTAACAAATCAGCCCTGAAAGGAAATTCGAAACTTGTTCCGAACTTTTTTTCTAGTGTGGATTACCCGGAACCCGGACAGTTTGATACATAAATAAGAATTTGTTCCATAGAAAGTTCGTCCAACTTAAAATATTTCCCTTTCTGTGCGTGGTTGTTAGGATAATACTGGTATCCATGACAAAATAAAAATGCATTCTTTGTATTTGAAAACCATCTTTTGCTGCATGAATCACAATGCACTTCTGTATGACATGTACCGAAATTTATGTCGTAATTAAAATTTTTAAATGCGCACATTTTCTTTCTTTTTTTTTTTTTCTTCCTTTTTTTTTTTCCTTTATAAAGCTCTTAATCTGTCAAATTCTAAAAAGTTTTGTGTGTCTGTTAAGCTTTTTTGTTCGATCACCATGTAAAAGGGACTGAAGTAATGAAAAGAAATTAGGTAATCTTATAGGCAGATAAATACTCAAGGTTTATAATCTCAAAATTGTGGAATTAATTTTGAAATTTTGCAGATTTTTATTAGCACTAGGGTGCTATTTCGCTCAGTAAGAGAATTTTGTCTACGCTACTTTGTCTACGCGATCTTGTCGACAAGTTTTGCAGATATGAACTGTCACGGTGAAGACATTTTCAAATGTGTTTGCCGGATAACGTGGAGAAGGGGGGGGGCTAATAAAATGAAATTTGCACAAGGTTTGCAATGTTTGATAATGGATCACTAAATTTTGTGTCAAAACGCGACAATTTATTATAAAAATATTTAGAGTATAGTTAGAAAACGCCTGGCGAATATTGTAAAATAGTTTTATGCGATTTTAATATAGATTTTAATTCCGAAGAAGTGTTTATAGAACAGAGAAGACAAATACAGTACACTCATAGATTATGATACTTTCCAAATGGTATTTATAAAGGGTTATATGGAAGTATAGTTTGACTATGCCTGGCAAAAATTGTTAAACAGTTTTGGTAGGCGATTTTAATATAATATCTATTCCGAAGAAGTGTTTTATAGAACAAGGAAGGAAAACACGGCACATTCATGGAGTATGATGCCCATTCCAAACAGTATTTAAAATGTCTACGCGATACAGTTGGAATATGCCTAGCAAAGATTGTAAAAGTTTCCGTAGGCAATTTTAAGATAGATTTCGATTCCAAAGATGTGTCTTATGGAACAAGGAAGAGTTCATTCCCTTTTTAACGCCCCCCACTCTTGCCAACCTAAAAAATCCCCGCACTTTGGCGAGCTTTGCAGTCATGCGTGAGTTATGCACAAGTTTCAACGCTCCCAAAAAAACTAGATCAAAACTAAAGTGAACAAATTAGCGGTAAACGCACCAGTTAAAGAATTTGAAGACACTATTATTATTAAAACTACAGTCATTTGCAACCCAAAATAAATAAAAATTTGACGAATGCTGCTGTACTTACATGTTGTTCCAAATCACCATTTTAATTCTAAATTACGATTGCCACATAAATACGAAAATTCGTTATGGTAACTGCATGTGTTTAATATCGCCACCTTGGTGAGAGTCGTGTCGTTAAAGTAGTAATCAACCCAAGAAAGACCACAGCACACTCATGGATTATGATGCACATTCGAAACAATATTTAAAACGTTGAAGTATAGTTGTAATATCTTTTCGAAGATTGTAAAATGGTTTTAGTAAGCGATTTTAAGATATATTTCGATTCCAAAGATGGGTTTTATGGAACAAAGAATCAAAATAGAGCACACTCATAAATAATGTTACACTTTCCAACTTAATGGAATAAGGAAGAAAAATAGGGACGATGCATAAATTATGATACGCTTTATATATATAGCACTTATAGGTTTAACGTTTTATAATCGTGCGTAATACGACTGGTGAAGAAACAATCTGATTTAGTTAGAGGCCTCTTTTTTTAAAGGGCTCTGAAGTTGCTTAGTTAGAGATATGTACCCATTAAAAAAGGTGTACTTTACCTACCAGTTAGTAAAATTGAAAATACGTTAGAAATACGTATGATGAAAAAGAAATACATTTTAAAGACATATTTTCAAAGATTATTGATTTAATGCTTTTAAAAAATGTATATAAGATAATGATCAATGAGATAATGAATGTTACATTCTCGTATTAACTTATTATTCCTATTATAACTGTCTTGGGTGTGATTAATGGAATTTTGAACTATTGTTTTCAGTCTGTTTGGTTACTTTTCATTATAATTGTTGAACCTATATATATATAGGTTCAACAATTATAATGAAAAGTAACCAAACAGACTGAAAACAATAGTTCAAAATTCCATTAATCACACCCAAGACAGTTATAATAGGAATAATAAGTTAATACGAGAATGTAACATTCATTATCTCATTGATCATTATCTTATATACATTTTTTAAAAGCATTAAATCAATAATCTTTGAAAATATGTCTTTAAAATGTATTTCTTTTTCATCATACGTATTTCTAACGTATTTTCAATTTATATATATATATATATATATATATAATATAGTAAAAATATTTCAGAAAAGAAATTACTTTGTAAATAGTTATTATTGAACACATGTTAGATCTATGAAATAATAGAAATGATTCGAATTAATGTGATGATTTCTCCAGAAGAATGCTTATTTTTCGAGGGAGCTTAAATAAACCAGAGACAAAAACGTTATTTTAATCGACAATTGTTTACGAACGTTCTGTCAGGGTGGGGGGAGTTCAGCTAGTCTATTCTGTTGGAACTACCGCAAGGTGTATTAAGGTAGGAATACTTATTGTTTATTAGTTTTAAGACACCCATTGAAAAATGAAAAGTATAACAAACACTTTTAATTTAATATACGAAATATAAATTTACACGGTATATTATGCTTTAAACCGTATTGTCGAAAAAATATTTTCTAATAAACCGTTTCTGTTTTTGAAATTCATAATCTAATGTTGCCACTGCATATCTAAATTTAAAGGTAATGCTTGTGTCTAAAAATAAAACCTTTTCATTCAGAATTTGAAATGCTCAATTTAAATATTTAAATCCTCTGTTACTCAGCAGAACAAAATAGCTTATTTATTTTAATCTCGTGAAAAATGTAAAACTGTGTAAAAAACCTGAGGAGCTGTTTAGAATCGCATAAATTGCGAATTGACTATGCTAAGACGTAAATTTTGTGGCAGAGTTCATCAATCTCAGCAATTTTTTTATTTATGACGTAACGTTTTTGACTGACGTTAAAGAAATCCAAATCAGTTTACTCAGTTTTCGAACGGAGTTGTATTATAACTACTACGTTAACTCCGTAAAATAACTTAGATTTTTTTTTTTTTTAACACTTGACCGTTATAGAGGAACGTAAATCTACGTTAAAAAACTAATTTGAATACTATTTTGCATCATCATGCAAAGAAGCTTACTGATTTGATTAACCCGATAGAATTCCACGCAGTTAGATTTGTTTGTTGGACAGTTACTTCTGAATGCTAATTAAAACGTGACCTTGTGTAGTGATATTAAATTTTGCGAAAAATGTTTTTATATAGCGCCTTCTGTCAGTTGCCAGTAAAATAATATTTACATAAAATCAGAGGCGTAGCCACGGGGGGGGGTTAGGGGGGTCATAACCCCCCCCATGAGGAATTTTTTGCCATACAAAATGTATATTCTTCACTCCCTCATCATACACATGTATGCATATATGTGAGTTGCAGTAGTCGTAACCCCCCCCCCCATGAAAAATTTCTGGCTACGCCCCTGCATAAAATGTTTTACTTTCTAATGCGACCTTTTTGCCAGTTACTGGTAGTATACCTTGCCTTATTCGTTTTGACTCTTTTTATGCAATTGAAATCGATACTTCACTTCAACCGAGGGATGATCAAGTTTTTGTACTTCGGAACTATTGACAGGTTATACATTTGACACATGACGTGCTGTTCTTTTTTAGTATATGAGGTTTGGCCGTGTCACTTTTTGCTCCGCTGAAAAAAAAAAAAAAAAAACAAACAAACGAGTGATTTCACACGACTTTCTGAGCACTTGATCTTTACCAGCCGTTCTAATAAATTTATCTTGCAGTGTGACGCTGGTGCATTTCAAATAATTTGAATGTAGACCGCAATGTGTAAGAATACTTTTTTTTTTTGTAGTCCTTTAAAAAAACCTGGAAGTTATAGAAACACCAAAATCTGTATAATATGTAAAACAGTGACTTACTGCTTGCGTATTTAATTTGAGCTGAATCGAATGCACCATGTAGACGCTAGTGCAGTTTCAGGAATTCACGTCTGTAGATCGTATTGTGTACAAATTCCTTTTTTTTGCAGCCTTGCTTAAAAAGTATAAGCCCTACACGCACCAAAATGTATAAAAGTTGTGTGACTGTGACTTATGATATACATGCCCGGTTTGAACTTATTTGAATTTATCATTTTGACTCTGGCACACTAAATGATTTGCAACCATAGGCAGCAATGTATAAGAATTATTTCTTGCAGCCCTGTGTACTAACTGTCTTCTGTACACACACCAAACTCATGCAGGTCATGCGATTGTGACCTATAATAAACACACGGAATTTGTGCTCAATGGCTCAATCGAATCCACCATTTAGACGTTAGCGCAGTTTCGAGAATTTCCGTCCATGCCTTAACGTATACGATTATTTTATTTTATTTTTATTTTTTGTAGGGCTGTAATACATAATAAATATATATTATATTGCTTTAAGATACAATTACCCTAAAAAATTTCTCAATTCGATTCTATTTCCTAGTTGCAATTAGCATTTCTATAAACATGTGTCCTTTCTAGGAATTCTTGGTTGGAGAGGTTGGGGTTTGGTACCTGGCTTGTTTATAAAAAAAAAAAAAAAAAAAAAAATCGATAAAATTCTGGCTATTTAGTACATGTTTTATTGAAAAAAAAACAATACTATGTGTTTACATTTGTTCTTGTTTATTGTTTAAAAAAAATGAACTAATGATCACAGGTATCATATAAATATAAATGCTCTTCTTTTAATTAATATAATCTCTGAAATATCTCTAGGCATATAATGCGAATAGTGAGCTATTTAAGTAGTTAGATGTATCCCTTTAAAATATTATAACCCTAATATATCTCATGCCAATTTTTCTTCTTATTAATAATAATATTTATTGTTTATTTTAATTTCTTCTCTCTCTCTCTCTTTTTTTTTTTTTTTTTTTTTTTTGGTTAACTTTTAATTTTTACCAGATTGCTTTAATTTACTCTATATTATTTCTTTATTATTATTATTTTACTAACTCTTACTTTTTACTTATTGTTCAACTTTTCTCCAATTTTTTCTGGCAACGTATATTTTTCCCTCTTCAATTGGCAACAGCTCCATGGTTGAGCCATGTTTTCAGGCTTAATGCTTTTGGTCTCTTCATCTCCATTTTTTCTTCATAATTACTTTTTAACTGGGTATGTCTTCATGATTACTTTTTACTTTTTAACAGGATAGCCCCCCCGTAGTTACATATTTAGCTTTCTTTGAGCTAAGTAACTATTGAAATCCTCTTATTTTGTTTTTTTATCTTGGTAGTAAGTATTCGGCTCGTGGGGCCTGACGAGTATAGCCGATGCTTGCTACCCATTGTTTTACTCCATCAAATTCCATTTTGATTTTCTTTTTTACCATTGTTTGGATTTCTATTTACTGGATATATCTACTTCTTCCTGTTTTGCATACGATTTTGTGTTCATTGTATATTTATACTACAAAACTGCTGTAGAATGATTCCTTGATTCGTAAGTTTAGCCTTTTTACTATCGTAAGTTATGCCTTTTAATATATATATACCTCCTATACGCACGAAAACCAATATCGGTCGTGCAACGGTGGTCTGTAATATGTATACCAATTTTGAGCTCAATCGAATGTACCGTTTAGGAGTACTATTCACACACGCTCACACAATACCCTCGCATACATACATCACCTTAAAAATAGCATAACTGAATTCAGACGATCTCAAAATTTGTAAATACATTAAAATCTCAAAGTCGATTTTTTTCTACAATACTTTCCTTACGTATGCATATTCGGAAAGTAATAATAATCTTTTGTGACTATTAAAAGTAAGAAAGAAATTAAAATTCCATTTAAAGCCATATATATATATATATATATAACTTGTTGTTATCACCAGCATGTTAAGATATTGAATTGCCGTTACATTTAGAATTAGTGTATACTAATTAGCGTTTTTTTCCTGAATACTAAAATTCTCATTTCCTAAAAGTTCACGTTAATAATTTTGTGATTAAAAATACATGAATAATAAGTTAAAAAGCTTGGAAACAATTAAAATTGAACATTGTCAAATTAGCGTTTTTCATTAAAAAGTAAATTTATGCACACACAAAAAAAGTTTGACATCATATGCCACACCCACACTGTTTCTGTACTTTCATCTCTATTTTCTCTCTTATATTTCATTGGCCTTAATTATCTCTTAATGTAATAAAAGAGCTGCTGTTGACCCAAAGTTAACATTAATTTGATTTCTGGCGTTATATTGAGCTGTTGTAAAATAACCCAGATCACGTGTGATGTTTCAGGATGAGCAATTTATGCATGATTGTTAAAATAAATGTCTTTTTTTTTACCCATATGATTAACCTTAATGTGCTTCAGGGTGGGTGTCATGAAATATTCGTTCCAAAGTTGAGATAAATCGGATTCATTTTTTTTTGGCTATGAACTTGCAGTGCTCCGTAGTCAACAATTGACGCTATGAAAGTCCTCGAATTTTTACTGCTATTGTAGGTATTTTGCATTTCATTTCCTTGCCATTTTTGTTAAGGAAATGCTGAGTAGCCGCACTAGCATTAATAGTCTGTTTGTTTCATACTTGTATTTTTATTTTCATAGTCTTAAGAACTCTAGAAGGGATTTCAGCTTTCGTTTTGATTTTTGAATTTAACAAATTAAGTGGCGAAAATGGATTCCGTTAACGTGGTAACCTGTAATCTTAAAAATAGAATATGAAATTAACTTGTTGTGTGCCCGTTCTTTGCACGGTATGTAAATCATTTTTTTAAATTGAAAAAGTGCAAAAGTTTTAATATCATATTAAGAATAAGCAAAAGGTTCCTGCACTAAATACTTGCGACATGGTTATGTTTGTAAAATGTGTGTTGTGATGTTACGTGTTTTGGTAGGGATAATCTGCTCTTCTAAGATTTAATTTAGTCCAAAATGAATGTTCTGCTTAGTAAATAAAGGAAGTTTGAACTTTGTTGTATGAAAGTTGCTTAATTAGTTGTTTTTGCTTGTTAAGGCAAGCAGAGTAGGGCCGTATCCCAAAGGAGGAATGTCTTGGACGGATATCGGTTTATTAGAGCACCAGTTATGATTTTTAAAAATTGCCACTGCATAACATTCTCCTCCTTGAAGAGACTTATCTCCAAATATAAGAGATAAAAACTGCTGAAAATTTCATAAAATATAAAATAATTGTTTTTATCTAGATTTCGAAAAAAAAAAAAAAGCTGTTGGCGATGAACGTGTGCACACACGCGCGGAAGTAGTCATTTCAAAATAATGCAAATTAAAACTAAAGTATATTGTCAAGGTCCTTAGTTTTTATAAAACAAATCCTAAAAATAAGGCAGTTTAGGACAAGCACTTGATATAATTATCAACCTTAACTGACGAATAATGAAATCGTAAACCACGTTTTACCAAACAGTCAATTGCACCTTGCAAAGCAGTTTTGTAACACAGTAAAAAACAGTTCAGTTTTAAAAATTTATTTTTAGGAGGGTATGTGGTAAAAATCAATGAAAAAATGTGCTCGCATATCTAATATTCTTCCTTCTTTGTTATTTATTTGCAAACAAAAAATTTATATATAAGTTTACATTTCTGAATTGAGATTTTTAAGTTTCTGAATTTATGTATATACAGGGTGATTCGCTACCAGACTGACAAACTTGCAGGGGCGTAAGGGGTACAGAAACGGTTCAGAATTCCACAGCAATGCGGGGTCGGAAATGTCGTCTTCACGTACCTATTAATAATCACTTTGGAAGAAGTGATGAAACGTGCGTCTAATTTCTTAACCAAGTTTCATAAACAATGGGCTTTCCTCAGACAATTTCATAAATGTAATGAAAGAAACAATTCTGAAATAACAATTTTTATGAAGTGCAATCCGTGAAAGAGGGATTAGTTTTTGAAAAAACCATGGTCGGAAAGTTTACTATCACTTGAACACTTATTCTAAAGGGATTATTTACGGGTACGTGAATGTATAACATAAAATTTAGTACATGAAGACGACGTTGTAAAATCATTATAGGAAATTAAAAAATGTATGGCATGTATAACATAAAATTTAGTGAATGAGGTCACATATGGTACGAAATATATAAAGCAACTGTTTCCCTTTCTTTGTATTTTATTAATAATAAAATAGTGACTGAAAGTTATTCGTTAGAAAATACCCGAATGTTTATTTTCCAACGGAAGAAAGCTTCATGCGGAAAAACAGCATTTACAGGCAAAGTGGATTAACATTTCATTTAGCTGGCTCAGAAAGTTCTGGCATTTTAGTGGACTGAAACTAGTTTCCGTTTTGGATGAAAAATTCACTCCCCTTTTAATTGTGTTGTAGTTGAAGTAATTTGTTAGGAGCCACCTGCTGTGTATGTTGCATGACGCTTGTATCCGTTGCCAGTAACATGCATGCCTTCAAAATTAATCTGACCATAATAGGCTATTTTTTTCTGCCAATAATTTTTATTTAAATCAAATTGAATGTAACTGAAATAGTTGTTCTTTAATCTTTGAAACATTAACGTTTAATTTGATATATCAAATAATCTCTTCGCGGCTGACACTCAAAATGATTGACGGCTGAAGTGTGAAGGTCCACAGCTCTGCCCTAGTCTATCGCGCGGTTGTTGATCTAACGGTCTGGAATTTTGGTTGGTTTTCTCCAGATGCTGAATACGCTTTAGAATCCCTTACAAAGTAACCCGATCAAGGAATCCCCCCATCCTAGGCACCTAACCTATGCTTAGCTTTGCCATAACAACACAAACAATCGCCTCGTCGCTGCTGATTCCGCACACCGGAGCACGGTTATTTTTAATTAACTATCATCATCACACACACACCACCTGGCATGACCAACAGTCTTGATTGTCAAACTAATTATTTATTTCAAATTTAAGTTAATGTTGTCTTTCTTATGACGAAAAATAACTTCAATTATGGGATGTTCAATATCAGTTGATGTGTGAAAAATGCTTTAAAAATCGTCTCTAGAATTTTTATGCTGGGATTCTCCTCGTATGGGTTATGTATAGTTACTTAGTTAATGTTTCATTTCAATTTAGAGAAATATAATGAGCAATATAAAATTGCTGCTCTATTATTTTTTAATAGTAAAATTGGCTTAATGAATAATTATTATTCAGTGGTTTTATAAATTTTCTACTTTTGTACCTTTTTGATAAATATATTTTAGTTTTAAATTGTGTAATATGTTTTCATTTTTTAAGCGTTCTTCTTTCACACCGTTTTATGTTTTCCTTTACTTTTCAATTTAATGTTTTGTTGTATGCATTTCCTTGTGAATACGACTTTTCAATCTGCCTGAAGATTGTCACCTCTTCCCCCTTCTTAAACTCAGAGGAAAAATAAATAAATTTGTAGAATTGAAGAAATTCAGAAATCGCCAACTGACTAAAATCGAAGTTTTTTGATATCGATTTTTTCCCTTGCTCGCTTCAACTTCAACTATAATGCTGAGATCGCGTGTGAATTTTAGATTTTTACTTATCTCTTACCACTCAACCACTCAACCTCGATTCTTTCTAGCACATTTCTTTTAATCACAGGTTAATACTTATTAAAAAAAAAAAAGTTGTTACATTGAATTGGGTGTAATTATGATTATGTGGGTATTTGGGACCAACGCCATAATAAATCTGTAAATGGTAAAGTTTAGTCAAAACCGTAGCCATACAACTTTTATTGCATTTTTAAAGATAAATATCTTTCATAGTTAATTTCAAGCATTTTTAAAGCAGTAACAGTGGGGTTAAAATTAGCAACCTATTGAAATTTGTGAAAAACCCATTAGACTGTTAACAAAACACCCAGCAGATTACTGGTGTTTAAGAGATGAAATAATGAAGACTTAAAAAAGTAACACACATAAAAATGTACTTATCCTTACAGAACCAACGTTTCGGGAGATTCAAAAAGGTTCATCATTCATCAACTGCAAAAAATTCTCCACCGTCTACTAGAGCAGTAGAGGTAAGAATCGAAAAAGTGAACACAGGAAAAGCAAGGGGCCAGATGAAATGTTGCTACCATTCGAAGAAAAAAGCAAGAAAACCAATTTCATTTTTGCTTTACAGTTATGAAGAGATGCTGCCATTTAGGAACAATGATATGAGCTATGATGTTGATATTTCAGTCAACTCAATTTTCAGGAAAATTGAATGTCTGAGAATGTAATTGATCAAAGTCAGATTTAAAGAAGCTTCACCCGAAACTAAAAATTGTGCTTGTTATCTTAATGCAAAAGAAGTTTATTTTGACATCAAAGATTATTATTATTTTCCCCCATATTTATACTGTCTGTCATGTTATACTTTGTCAAACATTCTGGTTGAAATTTATCAGTTTGCGTATAAATAATTGCGAACATTTTCTCATGATATAAATGATTGATCATTCATGATGTATAAATGAGTAACAAACATTGACACTTTTTTTAAAAAAAAAGACAATTCACACATTAATTTATGCCCAAATACTTTATTAAATATTATATGCTTCATATAGTCTTGTGTTCAAACGTCATGTTACTCATTGTTGTAATTATCTTGACCTACAATCTGCATATTTTTTGTTTGGTCGCATATTTTTCATGTATAAAATAACTAACTTTTTAAGTCCTGTAAAAGCAATGTATTGTTTTCCCAGAAGTCAGTGCCACCGCAAGCCACTGGAATACTTCATAGATTTCTGACTTAGCCGGCGTTATGTGCGAAATTTAAACTACTAATTAAACTCGAAATTTAAACTAGCTTAACATTATTAAAAAGAAAGGAAAAAAAAAACCTTAAGGGTAGACGTGCTGCATGTTTCAAAAATCATATATAAAATACAGAAAAAATTACTACACGAAAATTAGTGACTTAATATAAAACACTTGTACTCCTATGTGTGCTTTATACAGTGTTAAAACTTACTGTTATCAGTGGCGCACCCAGGTTTTTAGTTTAGGGGGACTGGTGGCTACAAGTTCTGCTGAACTCGGTTATAGTGACCTCGATTATAGTTATTACTCTCTTATAACGTCAATCTGTGCCGCTTGACTTGCCCATAAATGCGCACAAGCAATGTAACTCGTTATAATCAAATAATTATCCGATCTTTTCAGTATCGTTGAAACCGAGTTTAACGGCGTTTCGTACACTAACTGTAAGTATTTATTTAAAAACTAACTTTTTTTTTTTTTCAAAAAGTACTTTAGAAATTATTTAAAGACAATTTTTAAAAAGAAAAAAAATTAATTCATTAGGGATAATTTTCAATTTTTGATGCTTTCCACTTCTAACTTCGTAGGTGCGCCCATGAATGTTATCACTCTCTGTGTGATCGGAATATTTTCAAGATACTCTAAAACATATTTATAGCACGAAGCTTGTCTAATTTGGTTGAATCGGTTGAATTTCCCAGAATATGACTTTAGATTTCATTGAAATTCAAGAGCTAGCTATAAATGCACTTCATGATATAGTTCAATATTAGAATTTCATAATCTAATTCTGAGCTGTTAGATTACTATTAATTGCTTTGACCTGTTTTAATCAAATGCGAATTTAAATTGCCAAATTCCTCTATCATGGCATTTAATATTCGAACTTTGCCGGCCATATTTTAATGAGGTCTCATGTACTTTAAGGAAAAAGAAAAAAGCTCTCTGGATAATAATTTTGCACTAGAGGGTTCTGTGGTTGGGGGGGGGGGGTTGTCGAAGAATTCGACCTTTTCGTTCAACTGACCTTTACAAGTGGTGTACGGGAAGCAAGGAAATCGCGTAGGCGTTTGTCTTTGCCGGAGTTTTGGAAGTGCCGCCCGTTTCGCCCTTCTCTAACCCAGCTAACGATTTACCAGGAAATAAAGGGACTGCATGTCTATATCAGAAGGCTGCATTCTTTCGGAATATATTGAAAAAAATCTCGCGGCCTCCAAAAGCTTTTGCATTGAAATAATCTTATGGGGAAGATTATTTATTGCTGAACGCATTATCTGACTGTTCCTTGGGAAATATTTATTCTTTCTATTGCATGAATTATTGTTCTGTCATAAATTAAATTTCTTTTCAATCCCTCCCCTTTCTTTTGCAAAATCTCTTTAGTTTCTTTTATTTATTTATTTATTTTTGCTCAACTTTTTAAGCATTTATCCGATGTGAAATGATTTTTCAGTGTAATTGATAAAAGCTCTGAAACGTAACTTATAACGCAATCTCTAATAAAAGGGGTATAGAATGTTTTATTGAAACTATTTTATTGAGTAATGCAATGAAATATAACTTGAATACTTTTATATTAGTGTCCTTATTAAATTGGTATGTTGTAGATTTTCCCGTCTTTCTCTTTTCTTTTCCTTTTTTCTTTTTTTTTAATACTTATCAATTAATAATATAGTAAATAAAAATTATCTCATATTATTATTAATCACTTAACTTTGACATTACATAATATGTATTACATTATTGTATTCTTAAATTGTAATTCATTTACAATCACACAATTATGCGGAAAAAAGAACTGATAACTTTCTAAGTATTTAAAGTAATGGATATGCTAGAAATAAAAGATATATGTATGAGGCCATTTATCTGTGGTCGATTCATATTAGAAATACGTAAATAAATTAATATACTCGTACGTTTTGTATTTTTATTTACAATAATGTTTTGTATCATGCCTAATGAGTGACATAGCTTGTTGCAAGTATTCTTTTCTGTGCCCTTAAATATTTTTTTTTTTTTTTTTTTTTAGACTAGCTTGTTTGATATAAATAAAATGTAGAGTAAAGAAAAATGTTACGTTAAAGCACTGTAATTCATTTTGTGAAGGGCTAATTTGTAAAAAAGGCTTATTTGAAGGGTGTACATGTAAAACTCACGTTCTCCTCTTAGAGAGTTAGTTTTAGAAAAATGCGAAAAACTTATTTAACATATGACATATTTTCACTTTTTTTTGTGATGTATTTATTACCATAACAACTACTTGCACATAGTCCTAAACCTGTAATAATTCTGGTAAAGCTAGAATTTAAATTTGATTATGGAAAATGTGTGTGAGTTATGCACCTACACACTTCATTTAAACTAATCAATGTGTACAGTGAAGCAAAATGTTACCTTTAAGCAATGTCATTTTCTTGTGTGTGTGTGTGGGGGGGGGGGTGAAGTCCCCTTGCTCCTTTCCTGGATCCGCCAATGACTGACTGTATATCATTTTAAACTTTGAGTTTGAGGCTCTTTGTATAGAATGAATGTAAACTTATTTATTAAACAGTAAATATTACTTATTACACCGAATCTTTCATTGCCTCAATGAAACATGTAATGGAAATTTTTTGTTTTTGATATTTACAATTTCAATTTTCCGATATCTTTTAGATTAAATATAACTTTCCCAATTGATAGAAAATTTTTTCAGTAAAAAATTCTCTTTTTCGACGGCAACAGAACACAACTTAATTTAAAATTTTAAGGATGAAACATATGTATAGGACTCTCATCGGCCACTGTTTAAAACAATTCCTTATTTTTTATATTAGTAGTCCTTAGAAACTCTTGGCTTTGCACAAAATTTGCTTGTCTTGCCATGATATTGTACTGGTCCGATAAGTAAATTCGTGTGCATTATCTTTTGACATTACTATTTTCAAAACTAATCTGTGTATGTTCAGTATCAAACTAATTTATCATATTCCCTGAACGTATTTTTATATCCAAGTAAATTTATTAGTAGTATATCTTGTAAGTATAATAAATATAGTTTAAAGTGCGTGTTTTTGGGATGGTCCTTGAAAATGGTTTCGACCATAAAACTTTTTTAAAGTTCTTACCTTTTACTTTTGGGGAAAAAAATTGTCAAAACCTGTATGTAGCCTGAGGCTGTTCTTTTTGGAAATCATTCAATTTTTAAACAGCTTTTTAAAGAATTTAATTGCGCTAGAGACTCAGAAAAATTTAGAATGTGTCTTTCCAAGTTGTACTGTGAACTGCTACTACAATGAACCTATAAGAGTTACGAAATACCCAGAAAATAATGCTTAACATAGCGAATTTACGATGTTTTCCTAAACAGGTAACACCTCTGCCCATTTTTGAATGCGATTTTTATGTTTATGAATTCTTTTTGAAAATTGCCTGAGACGTACAGCTGTGCTGTTAGTATTAATCCATGGTGCATTGGGCGAAGAAGGATTATTAATTTTTCGATTTTTTAACATCATTGGTTTGTTTTTAAAGTGGTTCAAAAGTCCGGTGACGACGATCGCTTTTCTAAAGTGTAACACGTTTAAGTGTTATCGAGTCGTGTACTTTCCATTCAGTTCCATATCTATGCCTTAATTCCTTGCGGAGTCTGATTTTTACCCTAAAAGTCAACCAATGAATGGCAAGATCAGAAGTTGCTTTTCTCCAGAGAATATTCTTAATACAAAAACACGTTTTCGTGCATCTCCATCTTTACCTATAGCCCCAATGACTTTTTCACTTTGTTCCATTAGAACTAATTGGCTGAGATTTAATTTTTTCATGGTAAATCCTATTTGTTTTAAAAAGGATTGTGAATGTTCTTATCTTCTAACAAAGGTCGTTTTAACTTTAAAATTTCATTTTTAGTTGTTGAATTCTTCCTCGCGCTACTCCAGTCTGTTAAAATTCAAGGCACTGGGATTAAACATACTTAGTGATTAAATCACCGATAAAAGCAAACGCTTCTTACCATTCCCTTTCTGTGTACTCAGTATTTAAAGTTGTGTAACAGTTGTTTTAAATGCTTTTGTTTTTGTAACTCACAGCTCCGTTAAAATTCGTTCCAGTTAATGCAGTAGAGATAAATTTAAATAAAAAATCTTGTCATGTAAACATTGCGTCATTTTATGGTAATTTGTTCCAATTTTAAAAACAGATTTATTTTCTAGGCTTTAATAGAAAAACTCATAAAAATACAGAGTAATGGCTTAACGTTGCTGTTTTTTTTATATGTAGAAATACTACCTTGTTTCTGAATGAAAATTTGCTTGTGCATTCATAAGAAAATTTATCCTTATATTTCCCCCTATCTGCGAATCAAAAATAATGTAAGATTTATTCCTTATGCATTCTTCATTTCTATTAATTGTTCACATTTTATCTTCATATTTTTAGAACTGTTATTTTATTGGCATATAGACAGTTGTTCAAGACTTGTTCTGTGATACTAACGCTATCATCAAATTAGCCGGGCAGTTTGCCTTTATTCCAATGAGAGAAGCATGCATGCACTATACATCACTTAATTTCTCAGATCGCATGGGCCCTGTGTTCACTTTTTTTCCACTTTCTCATTCTTATTTATTTATTTTTGGTGGATGATTGTAGCCATTTCTCAGGAGGAAGGAAACTTATTATTTTTTCTTTCAGCCATTTTATAGTTGATTTGTAGTATGACTTGGTGCAGAATCTTGGTGAAAAACAAAGTTTTCTTAAGGATAAAATAGGACTTAATTTGCGCAGGAGTTCACCGGAGTTCAGCTCCTGTACTTATTTTTTCAGAGTGAATTTTTGCATATTAGGCATAACCCAGTTGAGCTCCTGAAGATTGCGCTCCGGAGCCCACCAGTACATTAACTCGTAAATTTACCCCTTTGCACATACAAACCAATTTTAGTGGACAGACCAATCAGGACATTTTTCGCCTTGAACCGATCTGATTCCTGATGCCAACAGAATTTGGATCTTCTCCACTGTGCATTGTATAGATTTCTTCATGGTAATTTCAGACTATTTCATTTCATTTCACTGTTTTGCGAAATAATGAAAATGTCCAAATCCAAATAATATTACGTAGAAAAATCTTCCCTTCATGTGTACAAAATCTTTTTTTCTTTTTTTAAATAAAGGGAAATCAAAAAACGTGACTGATGTTACACAGGTGTAACATCAGTCACGTTTTTTGATTTCCCTTTATTTAAAAAAAGAAAAAAAAAGATTTTTTATATTGAGAATGAATAACAGTATAGTACTTATTTATGATACTCTTGATCAATTTTAAATAAATAAATATATATATTTCAAGCAACTGGTGAATTTCAAAGGTTACAAATGTAGTAAAATTGTAACGTCAGTCACCATGGAATGACCCTTTGGCAGTTTCACTAGGTGATTAGTTGACAGCATACTATGGCACGTAAGTCGCTTACTAAAATTTACTTAAAATTCTTTCAGTGAATTATTTACAGTTGAATAATATTATTAGAGCTGCAGGAATCGCCATGAATATGTTACAAACATGATCGACATTCATGGCATATCCGTGATTTCGAAAACTTTTTAAAGGAAATAGTTTGGGGGAATTAAAATATTATATTATCTCTCTAATAATCTTTACATAAGTTAACCAAAATTGGCCATAAAATGAATGACTAAATTATTTATTTATATATTTATTATTTTTAGCTACTTTTTCTGAAATAAGCCCAAATAGCTAAAATTAGCCATATCTGTCAACCAGGGGCGTAGCCAGAAATTTTTCATGGGGGGGGGTTACGACTACGGCAATTCATATATATCTATACATATCTGTGATAATGTAGTGCAGAATATACACTTTGTATGGCAAAAAATTTCTCATGGGGGGGGTTATGACCCCCCTTGTCTACGCCCGTGCTGTCAACACTTGCTGCCCTCCCATGATTTTTGATTAGGAACTGAAGGAATCTAGACTTCTACAAAGTACAATGCAAAACGTTGTCTAACTCTTACAAAATGTCACCCACTAGAGAAAATGCATGGTTGTGTTCTCTCAAGTTGTCGAAAACAGTAAACTTCCGAAGACCCCCAACGAGATAATACCTGAGTCTGACTTAGTATTGTGGCTTTTTGCCCTAAATGTCAGGCGCTTATGAATTTACCTTCGCATTTTAACCTTCAAGTTCAGCGGGTCTTTGCCATGCTGTACTTAACGACACCTTGAATGTAAACAATGAATTCCGTTTCTCCGATCTCGAGGAATACGAAGCACGTCTATTTCAGACGCGTGCCAGATAACGGGCCGGATCTTTTCGATTTTGTTTTTCTTTCTTTCAGCGACACATTAAGTCTCTTCTCCACTTTTCACTGAGGAGGGCCCTTTTCGTAGGATCCCGGCGTTTCTATCATAATCCTTTTCGACGTGCCAAATATTGGCGCTCAAAATAACCCCCAAAAGTTGGCAGGGGACTATTCATCCACGATTATGCATTTTCCAAGCTTATTTTGTGCCTTCTTTTTTCTTTTCTAATCATAATCTGCAGTTGCATTTTGCTGGAACTACTTTTACCTGCACGTTTGTTGCTTGCAAGATAAAATTCAGACTTTATAATACAGTTTTTTTTTTATTTTTTATTTTTACGAGTTATTGCTACTGAATGTATATTTTCTTCGTTGATCAAAAAAATATCTACACCGTTTTAACCTTTCAGTTCATATTCCTGTTTCCGTCGCTGTCCTTGGACTCCCCCCCCCCTTCCATTTTTTTATATGTGCGTTGAGCGGGGGGGGGGGGGGAGCTTGTCAAATTTGTGTAACTCCTAGTTTATATTTAGAAATGGTCTTGAAGGGGTTATGGTAAGCAAGTTTTTCTTCTTCAATCTTTTCTCTATTTTAATGAAATTGTTTAGTGTTATATGATGTGTAATCTTATGTGTGTAGTGAAGTTAAAAAACATACCCATTGAGGCAGTGTGGGGGGAGCATAACCCTTCTCACCCGAAATTTGGATTTTTGTTAACAAAATTTTTATATAACTTATTAACAAAGAGCTCTGCCTTTTTGGCATTCTCGCAGTTTTTTTTTTTCCTGCTCTTGTGATTGGTTGACACAAATTACTTTTTTATTTCCAAAGATTATCTCAAAAAGTGGAATTATTTCGCTTGTGACTCTGATTTTGCATTGTAAAAGATTGATCTAAGCTGACATCCAGTTCAAAGCATAGAAATTTCGCCAATCTCTCCTGCTATTTCAAAAGCCTAAAATCAGACTAGAATCAGCATAATTATTACTTACATTAAAAGAAAAAGACTTTTCTGTTGAATTTATTATATTCGTACGTATATCCTAAGCATATAGTATCATCATTCTGATTACAGTGAAATATTTTAATTTCCGTTTCCTATTCCCAGTTAGTTCCTTTTCCCCCCCTACCATCCCAATTTGTAATTTCTTACCGGAAGTGTGTGCTGTGGTCGATAGTTTATTGAACTGTGACGTAATGTTTGTATTTAGCTCACTGACAGTTACAATGCCTTAAACTTTTAAAAGCGCTCCAGAGAGAATATTTATGACGTTCTTCGAGTCTCCATTGAGAAGTTGATCGATAAGATCAAACTGAATAACAGAATGCTTTTTTACATTTGCTGTGTTAAATGAAGACCGTTCCACGAAGTGTGTTCCTTTTCAGAAAACGAAATTTTGTTTTCTTCAGCTATGTACAAAGATATCTTTTGATGTAAAACTAGTGCGTGGGGGCATTGACAAACGTATAGAATTGTAGCAGTGGCGGCCCGTGGTCCAAACTGTTAGTGCAGCCGGAAGCATATGAGTCCCCCCCCCCTCCCTTCCTCAGGACAGGAATGGACAATCTTTGTTACTGAATTCGAAAGCTGACGGATTAAGCCCTCAAAGAGGAAAAAAAAAAAAAGAAATTACATAAAAAATGTAAGAGATCCTATTTTACTTCCATAAAATGGACTTAAATTTATATAGTCGCTCTTATACTCGAAATTGCGTTAATCCGTGTCTGATTCGAAGTTTCCTTAGAATTTTCTTTTGTAACGATAACTTGAGAAGAAAAGAAAAAAAAAAGAAAACTTATTTATTTTTTATAAGTCAAATTAATCCTCCTTTCTTTTAAAGTTGCGAATCGGTCAGTAATGCCCTCATAAAAAGGCGTTGTTTTAATTCAGATATCCATAATTTTAAAGGCTCTTTAAAATTTCCCATGTTTAAAGAATTTTCTCGCTCGCCATGTCCTCTCAATGCCAGTTCTTGCTTACTTAAAAAACAATACTGCTTTGATGGGTCATTGTCCATTCATAAGCGTCTATTCAGGCTTAAGAGTTTTCCGAACATATATTCTCCTTACCCCCTCCATCACTTCTCGAGCCAATCAGTTCGTCGAATTCACTAGTGCAGCAAAAGTCATAAAACCTCTTTTCGGCAGAGTCTTAGCTAAAACACCCTATGCCATCCTAAGCCGGATAAAGTGCTTACGTAGTCGTTACCATGGCAACGCTGCTGCCAATTTTCTTATCAGCGCTCTGGGCTGAACCAAAGATTTTCCCAATTGAATTGCGGGAAGATTAAAGTGCTTTTTTTTCTGAATGAGCAATCCGGCCACAATACGGTTTTTCTGTTTGGTTTTTTTTTTTGGAGATTTTTTTAATTTACCGTAGGAATTCCATAATTCTAATCTGAATTTAGGAAAATTAGTAAAATAAATTATTTTAAAGAATGTGCTGATAATTTAAAGTGCAGCCCGGCTGTACTTGCTGTATCCCACGAGCCGCCACTGAATTGTAGTTAAATGTATCCATAGCAAATACCGGGTATTTCGTGTATAAACTTGGAGAAAAGGTTGAGAACATCAATAGGAATCATAATAATATCGGAAAGCATGGGCGGAAACGTAACTTTTACGTGATTAAGAGACACAACAATACGATAAAGCCACGACACAGAATATAGTGTAAAGCGCTTTATTACACAACAGAGGAGTACAATGTATGATTTACTAGCACCACAGGAGGGGAATTATGCCCTTTGACATAAATGCGTGCACGACACTTACGCTACATGGATTGGTGAACATGTTAAAAAATTCCTGACATTTTGCTGATCGTAGCTGCAGCAATGAAGATTCGTGCTACCAGGTCCATTGCAGATTTACGGGCAGTACAGATTCCTTTTCATGGCACCCCAGAGAAAATAATCAAAGGGAGATAAATCAGGTAATCTGGGAGGCCAAGCGGTATCCAGTTATTTCCAAACGTGCGGTCCAAATGGCATCATGTTTGAACAACATTAAAAAGGAAAAAAATCCTCTCGTTAGTTTTCCCGAAGGCACACTTCTTTAATTTGTATACGACCCCCCTACAAAAAAATTTTAAAAAATTCCCAGGAAGTAAAATATACGCTAATGACGTGATGTACTGTATTGTATAGTGTAGTAAGGCAAAGCTACTCGAGGGCTATCTGCCTAAAGGGGAGTGCCTTTCGGCGGAGGACTTAAGTTATAACGCGTATTCACGTTATATCTCTAGAAAACCGCCAAAAATCCAAACCATGAGGTAATGGACAAAATCAAAGAATTAAATCCTAAAAAGTGTCAGAGATATGAAGATAAATATATGCTGACTTAAACCACTTTTCAATGGCTCTCGAAGGGTGAAAAATCGAGTTCAATGCTCGCGTTTCGGGTATCTTACAGAAATTGCTAAACAAAACAATTTTTTTGGCATTCTAGTAATAAACGTTTTCATTCAAATTCATGTGTAACTCCTGACCATCTTTGTTTAAACATAACTTTTATGATGAAAGGCTGAATTTTGATACATCATCTCTATATTAGTGTATGGGCCGCATTTTACTAATACGGAATTTTTTTTGTACGCGGTTTGCATGCAATTAAAATAAAGTGTCAGTTTATGAAAATTAACGAGAAGAATTTTTTTTTCTTAGCTTAGTCTTTTTCGTACGCTATTAAAGTTTTTTTTTAAATGGACAATGCGTTAACATTGCCGATCACTGAAAATTAACGAGAAGAATTTTTTTTTCTTAGCTTAGTCTTTTTCGTACGCTATTAAAGTTTTTTTTTAAATGGACAATGCGTTAACATTGCCCATCACTTATTTCTAGTGGATAAAGAATTAAAATACTTGACTATCTTTTTGGTACACCTTGTATATTCTATCCTTGCGCATATTATAAAACCTGCGCTAAACAGCTATACAACGAATGAAAGCTCTTTATTTATTTCAATCACCACTTAAAGCGCTATCTATTAATAAGAAAAAAGTTCTGAGACCAAAACTTACAAAAGCCTCATCATTTTCGGGGCAGAGCATGCACTTATATAAGCTTCTATAATCTGTAGTGATTTTATTGTGTTTGAAACGCATTAACACCTCTAAAATTTCAATTCAAGAAATTACTTTTGGAAGAAGTCACTAACGTTACACGAGCAATTGAAACATGTCCAGATTTTATTTGAATAAGCCTCTGTGACGAAGGCATGCATAAAGTTAAATGGAACGGTGAGATCAAACCTCTTTCACCCTATCATTAAATTTTTTTAAACGCAATTTTGAGATTTTACAATTATTTACCGAGCTATATATATTTTACGTATGCGGCTTTGAGCCTTTTGTTCTTTAATAACTCTGAAAAGCGTGTTCTTGTGTAGGACGCTGTTTTTATCACATGCAACATTAGATATATATTTATTTATTTATTATCTTTCGATAAGTGTCTGAAAATAAATCTCATCATGCGTTAAACGGGATTAAAAATTTTGCTAAATTGAGATTCTTAAATTTAGTTTTTTTATAATCACGAAAAGACGTAAATTCAAAGTTTTCATTAACTCGGCAGTAAGCAAAGAAAGATAAATTATTTTATTCTTTTATTTATTTTTTTTTTTCCTTTTTGTGAAGAGCTTCCAAAACTTGTTTGACTCCAATTATTATTTTTATGATTCCTTAGAGTTACTTCACTTTTAATAAGTAATAATGACTCTGTCGGAAATGATTATAAGAAAGGCAACTTCATTTACTTAAGAAGGGTTTCATTAAGTACAGAATCTGCTTATAATTAAAGTCAATTAAAGCGTGCCTGGTGTTATTTTTTAGCTTCTCAATCGATTTATTTTTGATACGTTTAATTAAGGAAGGTGAAGGCAGAAGAATTAGCATGAGACAATAGTTTTCACCCTCGTTGTATAGAAATTGTTCCTAAGTGGCTTCAATAAATGTCTAATCTAATGTATCCCAATGTATTATTTTTGTAATTAAGTTAAAAATTTGTATCTTGTGTCATGGGTAAACGTGTTTCATTCTTTAGCATTTTTATTTAGTCTTAAAACTATTTTATTGATTTTGTATAACTGTGTGGTCAATTTAAACTTGGGATGAAAAAGTGGAATCGAGGATTGCCATTGGCTATTAAAAAGCTACTGTTTCGATTATATTTGAGTTTTGGTAGTTATAATCATAATCAAAGACAACTTTAACCCATTAAGGACCTATTTTTACCCTCCCTCCCCCCAATCTTTCCCCTGAACTGAATTAACTTCATTGGGGTTACTTGAGTGAGAATGTCCTTTTCTATTTTTTCAGATGTCAGATGTGAGATTTGGTAAATATGGGCAGGTGACCATATGGTCACGCTAGCCCTTTATGTGACCATACTATAAACCATTGTTTGCTGTTACCATACGGTAACCCTAGTACTTAATGGGTTAAGCATGCGAGCATTCAAAAGGCTGCATGAAATAACCAAGAAAGTTTTTATAATTTTAGGAGTATAAAAACATGCAAAAATATTTAAAGGAATGTAAAAAAAAAAATATATATATATATATATTATTGGCCAACTTTCTAACTACACATGTGTGAAAGAGGCAGCATAATTATGATGAGATTCTTTAAGCAGTCTTTATTCTATTTAAGGAACTATTTCCACTGTGTAATTGCGGTAACAACTTTGGGAACCCGACTGAAATTGATATTCATATTGGAACAAATATTAAAAATTTGATAACAAATAGCTTTAATGACAAACCACATACAATTTTTTTCCTTCTGAAAATTAATGTTTCTTTAAATTTAGTGTGAGGACTTAATAATATGAATGCGTATTAAAAAATATTTCCCTTATTTTAAATCCACGAAATTCCGACATCCAATAATTACAAAATACGCACGTAGAAATAGCGATAACATTGCCCTTTATTTGATTATTTTTGTGTATTAAGGTTAAAAGTTTATAAAATCTTTATCTAGTCGTTAGGTGCTTTTTCTTTCATATGATTTAAATTTATTAATTAAATGTTAATATTGTCATTTTATATCAACATTCAAAAAGTTTGAAATAACGACGGCGGTTGTAACCTGGTTCTAACAACGAAGCAGTAGCGGATTCAGGGGAGGGGTTAGGAGGCTTCCCCCCCCCCCAAAAAAAAAAAATAAGAACATACTACTTATAGACTTTAAATATAAAAATGATTTTTTTTTTTTTTATTACATTCCCCCTTCCGCCCCTAAAAAAATAAATAAATGAAAAGAAAAGATAAATAAATAAATTCTACATAGGTTTAGAAAAAAATTTTTCATTATTTTGTATTTTTGTTTAGGTGAAATGAGCTTTTTTTTCACAATTTAGCCCCTCCTAAAAAAACATTTCTGAATCCGCCACTGCAACAAAGTATTGAAAACTTGCCAACTTTGTTTTAGACATCATGACAAGAATGACCAACAATATTGAGTGCTGCTGTTAATTCTTGATATAAGATCTGTTTTGGCGCATTTTATAGGCGTTCTAGTCTTAATGCATTTATCTTAACATATAAAAGTTCAAAAGGAATAAAAAAGAAACAAGGCTGTCCCCCTCCCCCTTTACCTGTTCCTCCGATAGACTTCCAATTTTTATATTTTTGTTGAAGCGCATTTCACCTATTTTTTCAGTAAAGAGACCGAGACAAATTTTATAGCATTAAAGAAGCAAAATGATATTAACTAATTCTTTTCTGCCAACACTGTACAGAGTATAAACGTCTCCAAACAAGTCTCTTCAACAGCTTGTTGGATTGGCAGACGTGCCAAGTCTCATGATTTTGTGTTGAGTCTCAGGCTTTTTTAACCTATTTTGGGCCTCAGGATTTTTCTTAATTTTCTCAGTCTTTATAAGAGCTTATTCAGGAATTGAAACTTTCCCCAATTTTATTCACCAGGCAGGTGAATAAAATTGGGGGATTGCAGGATCAATTCTTGTTTCTTTCATTTTGACCAGGCCCAACAACTTGAGGACATTTAATTTGAAATAATGCTTCTGAATCTGAAGTTACTATAAAAAAAATATAAATAAGGATAAATGAATGCTCATAATGCTATGCTCATTATTTATCTAGGAATATGCTAGAAATTTAAAATCTGTATGAAATTAATAAAAGTATTTTTTTTTCTTAAAAAATTAGATATTTCAAATTTTAGTGTTATAAGATACCTATATAAATTTCATATATTAATAGTATGTATCATATGTATTTTGATTGTTGTTTCATATTTTCGGATAAATCCCTTCCCTTGAAAAGATACGAGGAACTAAATCTCTTTCGTCAAATTAAACAATCTAAATAATAAAAGTCCTGTTCGTAACAATTCCGGGATCGATTCATCACTCCCGGTGCATCTGCCGCCATGTTGAAATTTTGATAAAAACGACATTTTTATCTCTAACTAAATGTAAAACTTTTTATACAGTTCGAAAGATCTCTAAAAAAAATTACCTTTTTTTAACTTGCAGTTACTTTCAAATCTAAATAGCTATCGTGATATCGCGCCTTGAAAAGTAAACGGAGAAGCGAAGACTGACAAGTAATGCAAGGACAGTTTTATTCAAGTTCTATTTAACTGTAAAACTTGATAAATTTTGGGCAAACTTATTGAGAATGTGTAACATTTTGTTTGCACAACACGTAAACGCCTATTTGTAGGAATTCTTTTTTAAAAATTGGCAACACTCTTTGAGATTAGAAAAACGTATTTGT